>JAUMHL010000001.1:8566490-8617676 GCA_032362345.1 Sandelia bainsii | reverse complement strand
TATTTAATGAACAAAACAATATAAATGTAAGGGAATTGGGTCCAGTGAAAAGGGAAGAAAGTAACCTTTTCACAATAAGTAAATGCATCATTGCAGGTGACTCAGGTGTGGGTGAGTTTCTACAGTGCAAAATTTCACAAAATTGATTTACTGAAATAAGGTTTTTTTGAAAGTGATAACTCAAAAATGACTACATTTAAAAATGTAATTGATATTGAGAAACATTTCAGAACTTACACTTGAGTTCAACCTGAGTGATTTAATGTGACTTAATGTTTTACAGTGTATTACACTACTGGTGAGAAATTATTTCACCTTCGATAGCAGTTTCACAAGCACACATTTCTATAGCAGATAAAACACAGGGTGGGAATATTTCAAGACAACAGCTGGGCATGATAGTAGGTTTGCATGAAAGCAAACACACTTTTCCTGCTTTCACACAGCTGCTCTGACCACTTTTACCCTCTTTTTAAATTTTCCACCACACCTCTGTTATCCAGGTATCCACCATAAACTCTGCTAATTCAATCTCATTATTTTTTCCAAACATGGCCATACTGTGTGGCTCCCCCTCAATCAGTGGCCGGCCTAACCCCTTGATCTCTCGTAAATGAGGGCCCAGTCGTGTGCCGCTCCTCTCACTGCACGGCACATACAAAAGGCCATGACCCAAATCGTGGGGGATTTAGGCCCTAATCTGTCTTTACTCTGTGGAAAAATAGATGGCTTGGATAGATACTGCTGAAAAGGAGGAGGAGATGGAGGGGAGTTGGTTTTATAGGAGGGTAGGTATAGAAGCATTAGGAGCATACCCCCAGTTGGGAAAACATCTGCTCTTCATCATCTGGGCACTAGTCTGGTCCAGAGTCATGTTATGTTAGTGTATATTCGTGTGTGTGCTTGGAGGCTGTGTTGGGTGGGCAGGGACTGCTTTACATTTTTAAAAAGCAACACATGAGGTGTCTCCTGCAATCACACAGAGTGTAAATTATTGAAATTATCCCCAGTTTCAGTGGTCTAAGACAACACAATGTGATACTCAGAGACATGATGTGGTGCTACCTGCGACGCCCCCCCCAACACACTTGTAAACAACTGTATTACTCAAAGCAAAGCAAGCTCAAGTGCAGTGTGTAATTTATTTATCATTTATTTATTTGCTTCCCAACAGGCAGACATGAGAGATACTGTGTGTTTACACCACTGCAAACATACACACTCAGGCCACATACAGTATGTACATAGTTACACACACATGTTGTCCTCTCTGACTGCCAGAGTCATGACTGCAGTTTCATCACAAATCACCACAAACCCTTACCTGATTCACAATCAGGTGAATCAGCAACGTGTAATATGCAACAACATGAGCAATCAGATCAGATATCTGATCCAAATACATTTGGCTAAAGATGCAGCCACACAATCATTTAATATGGTGAATTGATGCAATTAAATGAGTTAGTTGGTTCAATCAACGGACTGCTCACAAGAGGAAAGGAAAATACCCACAAATCTTTTACGTCAAATTCAACTTTGGTAACCTGCAAATTTAAATCACTGAGCAAGAGCAAGATGTCTGTACAGTGCTATACATCAAATCAGAAAACAGTGAGAAACTATAAAAAAGTCATACCAAAGATGTTGTAAATTAGTTAATACAGTCACAAAAACTAGAAAACTGGATTCACAAATGTGTTGACCAGACGTCAGATTAATTATGTTGAACTTCATGCCAGGAAGAAACAATGCATCACGAGTGAAACAGATCAACATTAAACTATCATAGAAAGCACAGTACACAATTGCTTAATTAACATAACTGTTACTTTAGAAGAAAGTTAGCGCAACGGCAGCTACTGGTGGTGAAGTAGTAGGCCGTACCTGTGTTGTACCATCCACCTTCATTTAATCCTACATTGTCAGAATATAAACTCTTTTTCCAATGATTTTTAGACAAACTAGACGAGACAGTCGACAATGATACAAACAAATTTCAAGAAACGGTGAGAAATTTTTGTTCTGTTAACGACTGTGCTGACAAACTTGCTTAGTGATGTTCAGTAAATTCAGTAACTTTAAAATGATGCGCTTCACTCAGGTTTAGATTGTCTGAATTCAAGTGGTTAATTTATATTTTAGATAATGGGGAAAGTGATGTAATGCTGATGTATGTGTGTGTATTTTCTGTAATAATATATGTCAGACATGTAGACTGTCCTGCCTGATAAGGAGAGTCTAGCTTAACCAGCCCAGAGGAGCTGGATTATGAAGAACAACCGTCTGATTTCTTCAACCTCCTCCGACCGCCTCTCTGCCCTTCTCCGCAACCTCCCATCTCATCATCACTCCTCACTCACACTGGCCTCCTCTTACTAGTATGATTAAGGGTCAAGCGTGCCACCTCGTCTCCAGGCCATCATTAAAAGGGGGACAGAAAAGAGAAAGAGAGAGAGAGGGAGAAAGACACCCTGGCACATGGGGCTAATGAAACCCATGAATCACAGTGTGGTCTTTAAAGAACATATTAGTGGCATCATTAACTCTGCACAAAGGCCAGAGCTGGGGTGAACAAAGTCGCTCCACCAGCGAGCCTGCTGCCCCACCCCTCTGCCTTTTATATCCCCTAGAGCTGCCTGTCATTAGGGAGGCACCCATATTGCCACATAAGGTAAGTTGCTCAGTCCTTGACTATTTCTCCAGACAGAAGTGAGAGAGGTTTAAGGTGTTACAAGTAATAACTAGTGGAACTACGCAATAACAACAAGCTCAGTGTGTTTAATTATTAGAAAAAGCTCAACTATGGAGAGATCAATACACAAATCAGTGGAAATCTGGTCCTAGAACAAACTCCAAAAACAAAAGCTCTTACTTCTGTACGAGCAAACAGCAGACATAGTTTTGATGGACACGCTCCTCTTAACCCGCCACTTCCTGTTTGAACAAAAACAACTCTCCCTCCAGACGCCCTGCAGCGGGTGCCTGTGGTTACTCCTCAAGGGCAGTGACCTTTTCACACAGCCTCGGGACAAAGTAGGTTTCCCAACTCACCCTGGAGAAACACCCATGCCCCCCCTCCCCGTGCCCCCCCACCCTCAACCACCCCTTCAGTTGGTGTTGCTGGTGGAGGCTGGAACCCCTCAGTACACTCCATCTGAGGTGTGTCTGGAGCCCCTGTGCTCAGGGATTCGGCCCAGGCCTCATTAGGAGCTCCATGACGAAATGAGCTGAAAGGCCCCAGCCTCAGCCAGCACCAGCCAGCAATCACAGCAGCCTGAACTGGCAAGGCTCATCTCATGGCCCCACAGGCGTTAAATCATGGATAACCTTCTCATTTCTCTCGCTATCTAACTATCCGCACCCCCCAACTTGTTCTCCGTCTCAGTCAGACTATGTATGGCTCGCCTCTTCTCTGTCTTACTTTACAATGCCCCATAACCCCTCCACTGCCACCCCGACTCTCCCCCACCTCCTCCCCTCTGTCTGCCTGGATAGGTGCTCACTCTATTACTGTTGCTCACAGACCCCAGTGTACTTTACTGCTTCACTCACTAGAGGCATCAAAGTTTAACACCTACAACTTACAGCTCTCAGTCACATCTTGTCTCCCAATCTCGATATTTCCATGTTTCTCTCCGAGATTGTTTCTCCGAGCTTTTCATCATGCACTGTAATCATAATTCTTATTATTCATATTTCTCTTTATTCTTTTCTCAACTTTAACTTTTATCCTGCTATGACCTCTGTCTCTGACTCCTTTCTTCCGCTTTTATTTTCCACTCTATCGATGAGCAAAATACATTAGAATCCTTTTCATTACAGTAAAGTAAATGTATTATTAAGGGAAATGAAAGTCACACTTCAAAACTTTAGAATGGGCACTGTTAAATAACTTTTACACGTAAACAGTATTTAATGTTATGGTTAAAATGAAGCTAATTCATATGCTGTAAGTTATTTAAATATATAACTGAATTATATTTTTAAAACTTTGTAAGTTTTGTAAAGTATTAATGTGCAAATTAACTTTAGTGACTATAATGTATGTAGTGAAATATGAATATATAGCAGATCAGAAGTTTAAAAGTCAGTGAGTTAGTAAATATCTCTTTATTATTACAACACAGTAACATATAGACAGCATTTTAAATGTTGTAACTGGTTGAGGTCAAAACATTTTGTTCTGCTGGATAGTTATATACAGTATACACATTAAACCATTAAACCTGTACCATTAAATTAAATTCCTTTAGCAGATGCTTTTGTCCAGAGTAACATCCAGTCCTTTCAGACCCAGTAAGAATAAGAGCTAAATGTCATCATATTTAGCCTTGAATATAAAATGAAGTATGAGTGCCTCAAAACTGTATCTAAATGCAGTACTTAATAACATACTGCATTCCACCGGTCTGTTAATCTTTTTATCTATCTTGGCCTCTACACTGGTGATATGATATGGTTTCTGCTTTGAAGCTGTAATTTCTGCAGAGGAGCTGCACTGGTGACGTGCAGGTGTATGCGCCTCCAGGTACGCAGGTATGAGGCACAGTCTGCTCTGCATGCACAGTGGAAAGAATCAAAGAAACAGCTCACTGGGAACCAGAATGTCTGAGCACCTATCAGAGTTAAAGGGAATGATTTTAGAGGACTGAAGAGGACAGTGAAAATTCCAGTGAGATATTAGTGCCTCACAGTGCTGTTGATAAAAATCTAAACATTTCAGTGAGCATTGACTCAGTTGTGAGCAGTGAAGCATAAACTACAATCCAAAACAGAGGAGTAGAATGCCAGGAGCAGGTGATGGTGAGCATTAAACAGTCTTTTTTAAATATATGTTTGAATAATTAAAACCTACTTAGTCCCATTTGAATAGTTGAATGTTATAGATCAACTACACCTATGCAGGCACAGGTCAGTATGGTTAGCAGGGACAGGTATTTATGCTATGGTTTCTAATATATTCATGAAATGTGAGCATATGCATTTTACTAAAGTCCTCATGTAAGTCACAACACACAGAGCCATGGATAATTAAGGACTGTCGCAATGCCTTATTTCTGCAGGCAAAACATCTCTCCCCCTGCCCTCAACTCTACACCTTGAAATAAAAGCATAATTCTATGATAAAACTAGTTTAGGGAAACCTAATGTTATATTAAAGTGGAGTTAATCAATGCAAGGGGAACCTTCTTATCATACATTACTATGCAGTACAGAATGCTTTAATGTGCAAAAAAGACCCTTTTTGTTGGCCAACAGTAGACATTATATTACTACAGGTTAATAAAACTTTGGGTTTCTTAATTTTTCATACTGGTTAGTGCATATGTAAATATTTAATAAGGTCTTTATGCTCCAGATATTCTAACAAAAAGGTTAATAAGCTCTAAGATGGAGGGTAGGGTATATAATTGCTGCCCTGTCCTACGGAGAGAGAGGAGGAATGGTGAAAAGGTAATAAAAGGACCAAAAGAAGTGAGAGCGCTTTATGAAATAAGAAATATCAAGACAGTTATACATAAATAAATAGTAATCATAGTCTTAGATTTTTTAAATAAAGGCATCCATGTTGATGCAGGGATACAATTATTGATTTTTAGACCACATGATGTAAAAAAAAAAATTAACTTTCTAAGAGTCAAGAGTAATATCTCAGATTTTTTTTCTTTTTTCTTTGCAACCAACACTCCAATATTCAAGTTTCAGTTATGTTTATTTATTAAAAATTGTTGTCAATCAATTTTCTGTCATTGACACTTACACTGCTCTCTTCATAAACAGTGAAATCTGTGAGTGCAATTATTTTTATTCTGTTTTCTGGATCTGGTCTTTTTAACATTTTAACATCCCTAACCCTAACAGACTGGCTAACTGGTTTGTTCACATCTCTTTCAGTTGATTAAAAAGCTCTGCCAATAAACTAACACAACAAAAATAAAGCAAACAATAAACTACGCTTCTCCTAAATATATTATGACAAAATACATCAAACAGCACCAGTGAAATAAAATTAAAGTTAATCAGCTTCAAATTAAAATGATCTCCTTTTCAAGTTTGTATTTAATTTCACTTTATTGACACACTTGAAACTAATAAAATAAAATATACACACTGACATCAGCCTAGAACTGGGAAACCCAAATGTCACTTCCATTTAACGCATCTTCCACCACTATGGTGTACTGAAAGCACCGTCCTATCTAAAGCACATATCTCTTTTCTTAATTAACATATACACACTGTGGTGTGTTGCAATATTAAATTAATATTTCAGTGCCTGCTTCGTTTTATGGCTGCTACCATTTGAATAGACCTTAATAGAGTGACAAGATATTCCCAAAGACCACTGTCCCATGAAAAATGCACAAGCCACTTAAAACCAATGGCCAGTCACAAGAAGACACTTGGCCCCTCAAGACAAACCAGACTTCTTTCCTTATGAGGGGAAAGCAGGCATATTTTCAGCGCCTGCTGTGGAAACTAATGCCCTCCCGTGCACACACATCTGTTATGAAGATTGGATGAAATGGTTTGATAGTGAAACATTAGCTTCTTTTAAATCGCACGCCTGGTGAGCATTCTTCAAGTGTAACGCAGACTTAATAATTAAAGTAGCCCATTCGCTATAGTATTAATCGTCAAAGCCGTCTGATGGTCCTCTTTCCACAAAAAAGTCTTTGACTCAGGGGTTGCTTTAACTTATTTGAACAGAACATTTGGCTGCAGAGTAGCTCATTACACGTGCACATAAAATGCAGAAAAGACGAGGTTGAAAACGTCCATAGTGAGAATGTTTACACTGGGGTGTTAGAAGTAATCAATAGATGTGAAACAATGCATGGTTTAAAGGTCAAAAGACTTCATCTAGGGGTAGCTAAAGGTCAGTTTATTCACTTACTAATCTATTCCAAAAGTTGCTGAATGCTGCCGACTGCAGACAACCGCTTGTTCACACAATTTAAATTTCACAAGACAGTGATGCAATCAACATTAAAAAAAAAAAAATGTTTCTGACTCATGCACCTGTGCCTCTCTTTGACCCACTCTTTCTTTATATAGTTGTAATTTATTTAAGTATTTTCCTTGTCCCTCTTCATCTCAGTTAGTACAACAATGTTTACAGGGACTTAACATTATTAAGGCATAGAGAGAAACCTGTCCTTCTAGCAGTGCAAACTGCTGAAATATTAAAGCAAATAGGAGTCAAATAACATCTGGGGAGGTCTGGAGAGAGAGACAGGAGAGGAGTGAGAGAGTGAGGTTATTGACTACACATTTTCCCTTTGTACATTGTCGAACATGGAACAAAATGCATGGAAATGACTAAATAATAATACTGCAACACAAACTATCCACACACATTTAGACACTACAGGAGCAGATATCGCCACCCTCAAACCATCAGTCATAAAATGTTAGTCAGTTCCATGGTATATAACAAAGTGAAATACAGATTATATAACACAGGAACTAATCTGTTTCTGTTGTATTGTTACCACTTTTTAAAATGATGATAAAAATGAGATGTAAAAGCACAACAGTATTACAATTTGCAATTTGCATTACAGATTATATTTTGTCTTGGCTTCTTATGTATTAAGAGTTTGCAAGTTGTATAAAAGTAATAACACTTCAGTCAGTTTTAAGTCAAATAGAACTGAAATATACAACAACAGGAAATACCATAATGAAAAGGTGCTTAAATAAAATTTAACACCTGTTCATTCTTGATGCTGAATTGAAAATTATACAGAAACAGATTCAAACTTTTCTGCCTCCCTGAGAGAACTGATCTGTACACGGACTACCTAAATATTTACTGCAATCTTATTTATGTATCTAAATGAACTTCAATTTATGATGGATTAGGATGAATTTAACGTTCCTCAAATAAATATAGCAAAGCAAACTAGTTACCATCTTCATAGCAACCAGTCCCCCTGAGCTGTAGAGTTTACTACAAACAATATCAAACTTCATATTTAAATCTGAATTGGAAGAGTTGAATTTTCAAGCAACTGAAACTAAGATTAGTTTCTCAATTCAATTTGACGAAGCTTATGTATAAAACTCAAATATGAAATCAAAACTCAGTTCATCTGCCCACATGCATTCTGCCCATATGCATAATATCTAAAGATAAAGATCTTATTTAATTTTTTAATAAAAAATAAAGATTTTTTTTCTTTAAAGATCAGATGTTTTTTTAAATGATTACATCAGACTTTGACTGTTAATTTCTGAGCTTGACAGCGAATAAGGGAATCTAAAAATATTATATCTGCATAATGGCAATTAATTGATGCTGCAGTTATTAACAAAATAACTTCTCAAAAGTATTGACTTTTGACCAGGATTGCATGCAACTTTTTGCAAATTATATATAAAACTAAGAAAAAGAGGCCAGCGCAATACAAAATCTGACTCCAAATACAAAAATATTGAATTTAGATTATTTTACAGTTCTTCACCACTAGATTGAGCAGCAGATTTCTGAAAGGGGCCTTAAGTGAGAAGTGTTTCTCTGAGAATAAGTGATGATGATGATTGAGGGATTGTGGGACGAACAGAGGAGGAGATTAAAGGAACCCGGGATGACAGGACAAGACAGGAGAAGAACAGAACCCCACATGATGGGGGGCCTGCGAGGCCGTCTGCAGCACTGCCTGATTGACACACAATCGCAGCGCTACTGCCAGGGCCCCTCCCAGAGTTCGGAGAAACAGAGCACAATATGCACCTACTGCGAACAGATAGATAAACCTGCTCAGACACACAAAATGACAGGTCAAAATACACAGAAAGACACAGACACACACAAACACTCAGCGAGGAAAAAAAACGAAGCTGTTCTAAGGCTTTCATGTTTTAAGTTATTTCTGATTCAAAGACAGGTGAGTGTTCATCTGTGTTTCTGTCGATTTGCAGCAAGAAAGAGAAACTAAAGCTAACAGATAGCTTTAATGCTTAAAGGGATAAATAACCGTCTGGAGGAGAAGATTAAAGTAGATGCTGGTTTATAATTAGCTGGATGCCCCACAGCTAGGAATCACTAGTACATCTTTGTCACTGGTAATAGAGTGTGTGTGTCACAGGATTGATCGAGGGGAAGGACTGAGCAACCTGTCACCCATAATTCACACATAAACTGTTCTGTTGTGCATGGGCTGTACATGCACTCATAGTCTCTACCTCAGTGTTTCTCTAACACAGGCAACACAGCCCTTTTGGCATATACGGTGCATGCACTGAGAGTGTTGATGTTACTGTTCCACTAATGTCTGCATCTCAATGCACAGTCATCTCTTATCAAGGGTTTGTTTAACTGGGCTTTTTGAAAAAAGTGAAACATGTTCAATGCACTTTAGTATAATATGTTATCTAGTAGTATTATCTACAACAGAACGTGCTATTAAAGTTAAACCCTTTTTTGATTAGATGTCGCTGTTTATTTTTTAAGCCATATGACAATCTTTGTCTTGCCTGTGAGTGCTTACAGTATAATCAAAATAATGCTGTAGTGACAAAAAGTTTTTGATTAGGATCTAAATGTAAAAACAACACACTATTTATTCCTCTCACAAAAACCCACAGGACACATAATTTTACATCAGAATAAATATAACGGTGGTAAGATGACAAGGACTTTCTAGCATTATGGGGATATTGTACTGCAAGATCAGTGAACATTCACTTTGAACATTTTACTGATTCCTTCAGTATCAACATGTCTGCAACTTGCCAAAAATGTAAATTAACAACATATTCTTATTACTTTAATAGAAAATATAATCCGGTTGCAATTATGTTTCCTGAAAAATTGATTTACAGTTGTAGTTTAGTTGTCAAAACTAAAATAGTGGTGCGGAGTAATAGAGCATGTGTCTTCATTAACTAATACTGTAGTGTAATTTATGCTCTTGTGCTACAATAGATAAAGCACCAAATGTGTATTAATCCAGCTTAAAATTGTCCCCAACAGATGCACAGTTTACTCCTGTTTGAGTGAGATTTGCTAAAAATTCAGTGCCCGGTTCAGGAAATGAATTAGCCTTTTTTAAATTAAATCATACTGTATATTTGTTGCCTATTTTTAAATCAATATTTGTTCCTTAGGAAAGACTTTAATTAACTCTGACAGCTTCATCGAACGTGTTGAACATCGTCAGCTTTATTTTTTATACAACAATTTATAGGTTTGCAATAAAACTACCTTGAAGTTGTGTATTGAACCTCCTTGTGTCTGTTTCTCCCTCATTCATGATGAGGGAGAAATCATATGATGATGATATCAACCCCCTGCTCTCTTTTACTGTGATGTCATCCTTTGAAGTTTTTAACCGTGAGCTCTGCAGTCTGACAATGTCTACGCCATGATGCTGTTGTTACAGCCGTGTCTGAAGACTGACATGTCCATGGAGCCATGGAGTCTGTCAGGACGGTAACATTTGATCTGCGACAGTCTTGGGCTTGTGGGAGTTACATATACTTTATATATACACCTCGCTGTGACACTTTCAGAAACATGAAAACATTGTTACTGGTTAAGATCATTTGTACAAACTAAAATAATGTACATGTACATTAGCACACATACAGAGTTGACCCAGAATTTTGTTTTAAATATACAATAGCTTCTATTTTCAATTTACTGTCATTTCTTTTATAATTACATAATAATTTTCATTTATCAAGTTTTTTTTTGTTTTATTTTAGGTTTCTCTTCTTAGTTTCTTATGCTATTGTAAGACCAGTGTTTTGTCTTATATTATCCGATTTTAAAACCGTTTAATTTGAGTGTGAGTTTTGGCTGTATTACTGTACTACAAAAACACACACCATCACAAGTCAACAGGTTGCATATTTTGCATTCAGGAGACAAAAGGTGTTGGACAACAGGCCTCCACAACGTTGACCACCAAACCCTTGTTTTAAAACTGCCAGGGGAGAAATGCAATCACCTTTAAAACCACACCTCATCACGAGCACACCCTCTCTGTGTTCATTCAGGTCTCCGATATGAACGAACCCATTAAGGTTCCCAAAAGTCCATGATTAGTCCTTTGTCTATAGGAGTTGACAAACAATCTGTGAATGCTGTAGTTCAGAAAACACTGATAGAAATGCAAGAAAGCGATGAGAGTGAGAAGAGAGAGAGAGAGAGGCAGACAGAAAGACAACAACTGACATCTCAGGGAATTTCACAGGGATGGCTAATCCAATGTGATCAGCGGAAGACTTTAATATTTAAATACCCAGCAACGCACCAGAAGTTTCTAATTAAATTATAACTCATGCTTGAAAAGCAAAAGTGCATGTGTTGTGGGAGCTTAAATAATTCAGCCCGCCCTATATCTCGTCTTTCTGTTAACCCGGAGACAAATGGCACTTGCTAGGGCTTTTAGACAGGGGGCTGGCACTGTCAGAAACATGAACAACATCAGCTTGTAAAGGGCCTCACCCATCAGGGCCCAAATCCAAACTGACTGGCCCCACTACTGAACAACGTTCCCAACCTAGGAATTAATTTGGTTAATTAATTCATTATTAATTACCTTAAAGGCCACACAACATTGGCACATAATAAAAAGATGACAGGAAAAAAAGCCTCTTTATAATGAACTGGGGATGTTAATGAGGCACCAGACAACTATGTTCTGGCTGCTCTCACTACATCATCCTACCTGCTTGCTCTCTTATTACAAGTTTCCAGCAAAAAAGTATCAGAAAAGAGTTTATTAATTAATACACTCTTGAAGGATATATGAGACGCTCACAATATCCATGAGAAGTGTAAAATATTTAGGGTGCTAACATTCATATTAATGGCAAAATTACACATACATCTCAGAAATTAAATTAGAATTCGACCCAACATTGATGGCAGAGTCATGTCAAGCATATAAATGTACTTATGGCTCGAGGTTAGAATATCTTTTTTCATTCTTTTTTTTTTTCTCCACCAGGTATCTTCGCCTTTGGCTACTTGGCCCTTGCAGCGTAATTCCAGAAAAGAATTACATTTTTGATGGGAACTAATTAGGCAGGCCTTTACCTGAAATTCTTCCAGACTGTTGCGTGTTCCTGAATTGGGGTGATGGTGGTATAACTTATTGAGGGGCACCAACTGTTGTAACTTCTGCTCAGGAACAGAGGGAGAGCTGAGAGCGCAGAGGACTGTTTCACTGAGCTTGTTCGCAGAACAGAACAGAAGAGAACAGAAGAGGGCCTTAAAAACAAACTGCAAACAGACACAAAGTCAATTCCTCCACAAAGGCCTTTCACTCTTTTGAGAAAAACTTAACCGTAGTGTCATAGTCTCTTGCTCTGCCCTGTGAGAGAAAGTCAGTGCATATGATACTGCAGGAGAATTACAATACAGATTCTGCAGCAAATATCTAAGAGAATAGGAGTCCCTGCTTTGATTACTGCATTTTATGGTGTGTGCGCCTCACACATTTTGCTGAGTACCCTCAATTTTTTTGCTTTTACCTGTTTCCTTTTTTTCTTACTTTCTCATGTCAGTGCATGCACACACACACACACACACACACACACACACAAGATAAAGTGGTAAAGAGCGTGTGGGTGAGGTAGACAGTATCATGATCTGAGATGATGAAATAAATAAACAGTCTGCCTGCTCCTATCTCTTCTTTTGCTTGCAGTTGTAGAAAAGCCGCAGAGGATTTCAGGTAGGAGGCAGACGCAGACATGAGATATGTGTCATCTCTGATACAGTTCAACACAAAGGAGACCAAACGCCACAAACTACCAACACAAATTTGCGTCTTGTCCTCAACAACGAGAACAGAAATGGAGGATTGATTCCAGACTTGGCTGTAGGAAGTAGGGGCGGAGGGGTGAGCTAAACTTGGGGATGTTTATTTTACAACTTGGTGAGCACTTTGAGGACATGGAACAAAGACGTGCAGTTCTGTTCTTTTGTGCTTGCAGTTCACACAGCCTTTAGCCCCAGTCGTCTCAAGTCTCCAGTCATGGCTGACATGATCCAGTCAAGACACATAATTCAGATAGCAACTACAATAAAGCATCGGAGTTCACCCCAGGGGTCTCTCTCTGTCTCTGAGACACACATACTTACTGTATATACTGTATGCATGCATGACTTTGTGAGCAGCCCTTTATGATTGCCACTAAGTTTCTAATTGTTCTGATCAAAAAGAAATACCTTTCAAGAAGCTTCTGTTTCAGACCCCGAGCCTGATTAAAGAATGCATGATACTTCAGTGACAAGACTGTATTATTAATTCATTGCAAACAGTGGAATTTGGGTGTGTTACTTTGAAAAATGTTCAAAACTGGCGGCCTGTAATAAAAGCACTGAGAGAAATTCCAACTCATTAACATTTAATCACAAAATTCTCTTTCATATGAAATACCCAATATAGGCTGTCAGAATCAATCAGGTGTCCAGAAAAAGGGAGATGACATGCCAAAAGGATGGGGAATATGTCAATTGTGGCACTCACTGTTTCTTCTGGCTGTCATATTGCCAGCGTTGCCTTTAAGCCGACACTGTTAGGAAATGTGGCTCTGCAGTGTTGCTTAAAAACACTCGGGGAGATGTGAGGGGAGGAAAAATGGCTTCTGTTGCAGAACCGTTGCCTGACAGGAGCCAGCACTGGAGGTTGTGTCATCTTTTGGTGTGGTAGAGGTGTTCAAAGCCAAGGCTTCTGGGTAATGGGGTTCTTTGGGGCAACAAGGGATGTAAAGGAACTCTTCACTCATAATTTTATAATTGGCCTGCTGTCCTGGGATCCATACCAATACTCTTGCCTACACCTTCAACTCAGCTCTTTGAAATCCCGAGGTTGGCTCTCACGTAAAGACTGGTTGTTAAGATGCAGAAGAAAGGATCAGTGATAGAGATGAACCAGACTTTTCATGATACTTTCATATCCAGAAAATATGAAAGTCTCTGTCATTATCTAAATATAAAAGTAAACAGTTGTGTGTTTGTGCGACTACACTACTGAAACATTGCAACACTATTGTATCAGTCTATTGCAACACATAACAGAAGCTTTGAAAAATAAAAAATAGGCTCAAGTCCCAATATGACTGGACTGGATATGGAGTTAGAAATTCTCACATTCTCTGTATTGTCTTTTATTATTAAAACCTCAGGTTTGAACAGCAAAGCAATTTCTGATATAATAACATGAATCTCAACAACCCCACAGAAAAAATAGAGAGGGGGGGGTATTGACAGGTCACAGAAGAAGCAAACAAACACCAGCCGTTTACTACTAAAGTCAAAGCTTTTATAAGTGTAATTTGTATTTATTTTTCAAATTTGGTTCTTTCTTTTACAAAAGTAAAGCTGCATTGTGATTTTTCTTCTTAGCCAGAACCTGGAAAACAACTCAATTAAACCGAGCCCACAAGCTTCAACATTACAAGTACAGTGCGTAGGCTCAGCAGCATTTGTGCTTTTGTCATTACTTTTTTACTTTTTCAACGCATCTTGGAAATGCTGTGGCATGTTGGCCCACATAATAATCTGAGAGAGAATATAACACCTAGTTTTTATGTTTGTTTGTCCATACATAGAAGTGATAAACATACTATTAGCTGTAGACTAAACTATTATATGTAAACAGGGAATTAATTGAGCAATAAACCAGTAAACCAGAGTCTTTCTGCCCTGCTGAACAAAATGATAATTTCTTATTTTCTGTTGATAAGGTTGGTGATAAATAAAATACAGGTGGTGGGATTCAGGCTTTCAAAACTTGCTTTGTGGTGAGTACTCTGGTTTTGCACATGCATTTTTAAATGCCCACATTCGAAGGATAAAGCTACGGTATGAGCAAGCGACCCTCAAGACAGTTAGCACTTGTCATAACTGTATCATTATGTCCACATTTCACTTGCTTTTCAGCTGTTATTAAAACAATTGCCACTTTCTTTGTACTATGAAAATGTAATTTTAGTTTTTGAGTCAATTACATGATTTGCGAGAAACATTTAAATTTTAGTAAGTCACCAATAAAGGTCATAGACCATTTAATAATCAGCAAAAGACCGAAGAAGAATCTCGAATCCATCTATAATTTTGCCATTAGATTCAAACTTTCAGTAAATATGATGACTGGTAATGAAAAAGGGCTGCCTTCTCTGTGTGAGTTTGTTTGACTTTCAATGCATCTTGGAAATGCTGTGGCATGTTGGCCCACATAATAATCTGAGAGAGAATATAACACCTAGTTTTTATGTTTGTTTGTCCATACATAGAAGTGACAAACATACTATTAGCTGTAGACTAAACTATGATATGTAAACAAGGAATTAATTGAGCAATAGAGTAAACCAGAGTCTTTCTGCCCTGCTGAACAAAATAATAATTTCTTATTTTCTGTTGATAAGGTTGGTGATAAATAAAATGCAGGTGGTGGGATTCAGGCTTTCAAAACTTGCTTTGTGGTGAGTACTCTGGTTTTGCACATGCATTAGATTCAAACTTTCAGTAAATATGATGACTGGTAATGAAAAAGGGCTGCCTTCTCTTTGTGAGTTTGATTGACTTTATTGCCTTTGTGCAATTCTGACAGATGCACCACTGCCTGTGGAGGGCACTGTGTCTGTGATGCTATCAAAATGGAAAAGTGAGAGTCAAACTTGAGGGTCTAAAGGGACAGGGGAGCAAGAGTTTCCTCATCTTGCACCAATTTATGTCTTCCTGTCTCAATTCTGTCATTTTGACTCCCATACTTGTGTCAATCCAGAGTAAATCTTTTTCCCATTCTGTGTATAGCTGAGCTCTATTCCAAAGAATCAGGATATATCTACACAGTAAATGTTTAATGACAAAGACTTACATTAGACTTCCAACAGTACCTCCAGTGATCTGGCTCTAATTTTTCAAAACAGGTGTTTACACCGATCCGCCACAACATTAAAAATCACTGGCCTAATAATGTGTAGGTCCCCCTTGTGCCATCAAACCAGCTCTGACCCACTGAGCCATGGACTCCATGTGTCCTGGTGCCATTTTTTCGATGGTAAACGATAGGCACGCACCTGACAGTCCACATGATCTACAAGAAAATGTGATTGATCAGAGCAGCTCCATTGCTCTTCCATTGCTCCATGGTCCAGCTCAGATAATGATGTGCCCATTGTAGATGCTTTTGACAGTGGACAAGGGCCAACATGGGCACGCTGACAGATCTGTGGCTACATAGCTCCATCAATCTATGATGCCCTGTATGTTCTGACAGTTTGTGCTACAGTAGCTCTTCTGAGGGATCGGACTGGATTGGACTTGGGTGCCCATGACCCTGCACTGACCACTGTACACCAGGACCACCCCAAAGGGCCTGCCATTCTGGAGATGCTGTGACCCAGTCTTTTCTTCATCACAGTTTGGTCCTTGACAAAGTTGCTGAAATCCTTATCCTTAAGCTTGCCCATTTTTCAATCAGTTCAATAACTGACTGTTCTCTTGCTCTGCAACACCACAAAAGAAAAATGTGATACTGTTGTAATGGTACTGTTCTTACTGTTATTGTTTGTAAATGACCTCCTAAGGCCTTTTTGAGGTAACTGAATTCAGTGTGTTTTTACACAGGCAGATAAGACCTGCACACGAATCACTCATGATACAGCAACTCATAACCACTTTTGAGCATTGGTTTTTCCATCCTGTGCCAATTTCAATGACACAATGTAATCAAGATAATTAAAAGACAAAAGAAATACTGAACTAGTACTTCTTGACCTAAATAACATGTTGAATCTAGTTGATTTTGATATGGACAGGTGTTTCTACAGTAAAACCAGCAGTAATCGGTAGAAAGGAAGAACATAAACTAAAATACATGGAATCAATCATCCTGCTGAAGTGCCCTTTAGCAAGACAATGAAATAACAGCAGCACTGAGTACATTCCTGTGTAGCTGACTATGCACTTTGTACTCCCATTGGTAAAATAAATGATTTCCCCATGGGGATCAATAAAGCATACATTATCATTGTTATTTAACTAGACCCTGGGCAGATTGTGAACATAGGTGTAACACAGACTGCCCTCCTGTAGCCAAACCTCAGTACTGACCTACTTGACCTTAGTGAGAACTTCAGCAGCAGGATCATCCAGTAGATAGAGGGGCTATAGGTTACTAGACCCTAGAGCTATGTGAGGGTGCTATTACAACAGTATGGGCTGTTGATTTCTAATGGCTCTGTGCTGGGCTGTAATGGTGCTTGGAGAGACTGGAAAAGAGAAAATAAGAGGAGGTAATCTCAAAAAATGCTGACCTCTGAGCCACAAAATGTAGGTGGAAAGTGTTAACGGCTGCTTGGCACTACTCAGAGGTTTTCTTTATAACCTTTGGTCTCTTTCTCTCTGTAAACTCTAGAGAGCAGACCTCCTCTTATCCAGCTCCTGTAGTTGCTACAGCCATTTAACTGCCCTTATTTCAGGGTCAAATGAAACTCCATATAAATCTTTTTTTGACCAACTATTCTTTTCCGCAAACTACTGGCTTATTTTTTGATATGATGACTTTGTTTGTGCATGTGTTGGCATTACCAACCAAATTTGAAAGTCTAGCGAGACTAGAAACTAATTTCAAGTTAGAAGAAAACAGAGTCACCGTTAAACAAATCAATCACAGTTGTTGATACTGTCTTTTTAAATAATATGATGAATGGGTGTTATATCTGGAAATTGAAATTCTGGCAAATATGATCAATGTCATGATAATGTTATTTTGAAAACCTGATAAAACAGTTTTGGACATGGAAATTCTTCACCATGAACTGAAATATATTTTTCATTTCATTTGTATTTACAAAAGCAGCAAAGTGAAAATTCCAATTTTAAAATGAAAGTGTTTCATTCAAATATTAGCTGAAGTATAAAAAGTCTGTGTAGTCTTGACTAACTGTGTTATTATTAATTATTACATATAAGCAACATTTACGTGTTGCATGCAGCCGCTTTATAGAAACATACAGTAGAAAAGCATTGAATTTTGTGATTGTCATATGTTTACCTGTTAATATCTTGCAGCATAAGTTACATTTACAGCTGTCAAATATTGGATTTAAAAGTAAAGTTGCAACTATAACGTAGTAAAGTATTGAATGAAAAATCACAAAACGGAAATGTGAGTAAAAGTGTCACAGCCTGAATGTTTATGGATGTCAGTAAATTCGCTTGGTTTGTCCCCTGTACTTCATTCCTACAAACTACAGAAAGTTTACTTCAACAAAGCAAGTTTGTTAAATGAAATGTATTCAGAAATGTAAGAGGCAGAAATAAAATAAATATAAATGTTCTAACATTTCTAAAATCAAAACTACCAAGGAAAAAAGGGTTAAAAAGTGTCCATATACACATATTCATATAAAGTACATAATGGTCTTTTTATCAGGAAAGATACGAAGTACCAGCAGGATGGTAGTTTAAAGAGGACAAATGACAGATGTCAGCTCAAATGTTGGTGTTACCTTGTCACCAGTCGTGTCGTGACCAACTCCCTCCCCACTACGCTTCTATCTCACCCCTCCAGCCATTAACGCAGTTAGAGCTCGGCCAGGGGAATAAGCCTGCATTAGTACAGACATGTCCACTGGTGTGATATTGATGGTTGTCACTGCCATCAGTTGTTCGGACCATGACACAGGAGCAGTGGGACCACCTGATACTCTACTATATCAACCCTTATCAGAGCCGGCTGACTCAGTTAAATATGTTTTCTTTAATAGCACTCAAGCAGAGATAAAATGAAGATATCTGCATGTGCAATAAAAAAAAAATCAATCAAGACCACACACACACACACGCACACACACACGCACGCACACACACACACAGACTCTCACAGATCTCCTGATTAAGACTGACTCAGTGCTTGCACACCTCATCAACCCTCAGCGACAACTCCCCAGAGAAAACAGGCCTCATTATGCCAGAACAAAAACAATGACACCCAGTGCTAGCCGTGACTCTTTTGCTAATGGACGAGCTGAGCGGGAAGAAGGGAGCAGATCTGGATCTACGAGTAAAGGCTTGTACAGGGAGCATGCAAGCATGAAACCTGATGTGATAGCGTGCCTCGTGGGCAAGTATTATTCCAACTGTATATCATTAGCAGGGTGCGTTTTCTAATTAGCAATAGGGCAGAATAATGAATACAACTCCATTAATCAAAAGGTAATATATGTAAAAGAACTGTTTTTATGGCCTTAGGGAAGAGTGTGAAAGGTAAAAGAGAAAACACAAAAATGAGACAGAATGTGAAAACTGCTATCATTGCCTTGCTGATAAGAACATTGCTTTTCATATTCATTTACACACATTCTTTTGTTAAATTTATGGTGCTTGCTCTTTAAAGCCCAAATAGAGCGGATTTGAAGTAGTGAGAGTGAAATAAAAAAGGAAATTTGAGTCAGCAGTCCTCTACCTCTAGTCAAATTGTAGCACAAATTGTTGAAAGGAACAAAGATTGCCTGAATTAAAAATAATCATGTGTCAGTGAGGTCAACTTACATCAAGACTTAGGAACAATGGTGAAGCCCTTTTCACAGCATATGTTCTACTGTACAGTCACAAAGACTGAAACTAAGGTCAGAGTTTTGATCTGAAACCATTTTTAATTTGATTCAGTCAGCTGCTTTCAGTGACTGTTAATCTCTCTATATATTTGTACACTGTCAACAAAACCCATAACAAATCAAGACCAAGAGCTAAGTTGTCTCTCAACAATCCTGACATTACTATAATTCTCATCCTCAAAATATCTGTGGTTTCACTGAACACATACACATTCACCGGCCACATATTGGGTACACCTCTTCAGTCTAATGCAATCCAGTTCTGCAATATATTTTACTTAAGAAAGGTGAAATTTCGACTATAATTTTATCACTGGGGTCATAGTGGGTGGTGCAACCATATGATGGACAACATTAGAGGAGGTTCAAGTCATGAAGTCCAATAAACTCTCCACAGATCTTCATGAGAAAACTATGGTGAGAGAGTTCACTGCAAGGATGTCAAACCATCTTTAAAGTTGAGAGAGATCTCAGGAACACAGGGGCCTCAATAACTGTCCAACTGGAAAAAGTGTGAAACCATCAGGACTGTCCCAAGAGTTGGCTGTCCGGCCAAACTGAATAACCATACAAGAAGGGCCTTGGTCAGGGAGGGAACCAAGAACCAAACCTCCGTGTAGCTGCAGAAATGAGAGAACCTGGCAGAAGGATGGACATCTCAGTAACACTGCATCAATCAGGCGTTTATTTTGGGTGTTTACCAAATAGCGTTTATAGGACTCTGAGAGCATGATGCTTATTATACTCTGGTCTGATGAGACAAATACGTAAGTCTTTAGACAGAATTCCAGTCTTTATGTCTGGAGAACGTAAGACATTGCTGATTACCAAAAAAAACTGCTCTAGAGTGCATGAGACCTGAGACTGTGGCAACAGCTCACCTTTCAGCACAACAATGACCCAAAGCATCCATCCAAGAAAATGCTCGAGTGTCACTGGGACAAGTCTCTGTCACTGAATGGCTCAGCCAAAGCCCAGAATTGAACATGTGCGTGTGCTTGAGAGAAGCTGCAGAGAACCATGAAAATGGTATAAACTGCCCAAATCCAGGTGTGCAAAGCTTTTCTCCCCAGGACGGCTACAGTGCTGTGAAAAAGTGTTTGGCCCCTTCCTGATTTTTTTTCATATTTGTCACAATTCAGATCATCAAGCAAATGTTATTATTACAGAAAGGTAACCCAAATAAATACATAATGCAGTTTTTAAATGATTTCATTTATAAAGGGAAAAAAGCTGTTCAAACCTGCCTTGCTCTATGTGAAAAACTAATTGCTTTGGGACTTTGAGCCATTTTCCACAAATGGAGAAAACTTGGAACAGTGGTGAACCTTCCCTGGAGTGACTGGCCTATCAAAATTACTTCAAGAACACAACAACGGCTCATCCAGTAGATCATAAAAGGACCTAGAACAACATCTAAAGAACTGCAGGCCTCACTTGCTTCAGTTAAGGTCAGTGTTCATGATTCAACAGTAAGAAAGCGACTGGGCAAAAATGGTATACATGAGAGAGTTCCAAGGCAAACATGGTGGTGGTGTGATGGTGTCCAAGACCTGGACGACTTGCCATAATTGATGGAACCATAAATTCTGCGCTCTACCAGAAAGTCCTGAAGGAGAATGTTCAGTCATCAGTTTGTGACCTCAAGCTCAAGCCCACTTGGGTTAGGCAGCAGGACAATGATCCGAAACACACCAGCTGCGGCATGACCTTAAACAGGCAGCTCATGTTTGAAAACCCTCCAATGTGGCTGAATTAAAACAATTCTGCAAAGAACAGTGGGTAAAAATTCCTCCACAGCGATGTGAAAGACTCATTGGCAGTTATTGCAAATGCTTGATTGAAGTTGTTGCCACCAAGGGTGGCACAACCAGTTATTAGCTCTAGGGGGCAATTACTTTTTCACATAGGGCCAGGCAGGTTTGGAAGGTCTTTATTCAAAATACTGACTTTGAATAAACAGGAAATTCATGTTAGTCTAATCAGTTCAGTGTCTTCAGAGTCTTTTCACAGGAGTTGTTTACATTAAGAAGATGTATCTCTTTTTATTTTTATATTTTCATAGAATAAAATCTATATCTGAAGTAATTCACAAATAAAAAATATGAGAAATACGGTAAATAAAGATTAAGTAAAAGTATTATAGTTTTATAAACCTCACCACACTAGTATGATATCTATTTGTCTCTCTGTAGAAGTAGGATAAAAGAGGAAACAAAGATGGAGAGAAAAATAGAGAGATAAAAGATGATCTTGGTACCTCTTCAAGAAATGTTTGAGAAAGCATTTAAGTGATCTGATATTTCTGCTGCCACAACACTCTCGGCTACTTTGCGCTGAATCTCAGGCTCGAGCCTTTTTTCATACATTTGCACCTCACAATTCAAAGCGAGCAAAGCCATCTTCTTGTGACAGCAGCCCAGGCTTTTAAATGCATTCTAAGATATAAATAAACTTTGCTGAGCAGAAGGTGCAAATGCATTTATCCACCCCTACAAAAATATAAAGATGAATCCTGAATTTTTGTGAGAGGAGAAAATAGAAATGTCATTAGGTTCCTCTAAAATATAGATCACTATTCACTGAAAAAGACATTTGGCACGCTGGAAGTCAAGTTTATTCATCTCAGACTAACACTGAAATGATGTAAAAAAGACATCAATATGAATATAAAACCTAATTTGCTTTCTATTTTGACACATTTTCATAAAATTAAACGAAAGTAACACAAAAATAATTATGCAAATATTACACTTATGTATATATTACATATATTTCAATTTTTAGCAAATGTAACAAAATCAGGCCTAAAAAGTGAAAAAATATATATTTACTGAGTCTGGTCTGTTGAAATGCTGCAAACAGCTACAATCATCTGGAAGTAAAAATATGAAAGTGAAATTACAAAGTGCTAAATGTTGTAAAATAATCAAACTTTGCCCATGCTGTTTGGTTTCACTGAACAGAGAAGGAGTTCAAAATTTTAGAAAGAAAAAAAAAAAGTCTGTTTTTGACATGCATTAGATTCTCCATGATTTGACATGTTGTCTCAACCATGATTTGTTGCCACTCCCTAGGGAACGGAGTTAAAAGACTCGGAGTGACTTGAGGAAGACATACACTTTAATCACGTTAGCGAAGTTTCATGAAAATTTCAGATCAAGATGCCAACATCTGCTTTCCATTATTAATCACTGTTGTCACCACAAAGAAGATCCTGGCAACATGATACACTCGACTTCTGAAGTTACTTACTTTCGACTGTTACACAGGTATTACTGTCACATGCACACACACAAATTGTACATGCACAAACCGTCTTCCACACACACACACACACACACACACATTTCGAACACAAATACAGCCACACTGAAACTGAAAAAAATGTGTGAAAATAGTTTAAAAATTTTTGAAAACTGGCTATATTAAATGAATAAATTGAAGTAAAAGAGACTGACAAGTGTGGGAGAAAGACAATCAAAGAGAATAACGTCAGCTAGCTTCTTTGCATTCTTCTCTTCACTTAAACGTCATGCTCCTCCCTGCATTTAAAAGCAGGCCTTCCATGCATTTTCCCCATTCTGTCTTATCGGTGGCATTTACCTCCTAATGAAGGTAATGATATCAGCAATATCAAAGTGGCACTTTTGTCATGTTGCATTAGAGTCCCTCCCCCTCTACCTGCTTACACCTCTGATCAGTGATTGTTTGCTGGGATACCAAGTGAAAGACAACTATTTCTGTTCAAAAGCCTGTCGTCTGCTTGGCAGCTGATCATTCTTAAGCAGCTCAACGCCTCCTAACAACCTGCACATCTTTTCATTCTGCCTAATTCCTCTTCTTCTTTTTTTTTTTTTACTTTGCTCTCACTGTCTTTCACTCTTCTCTTCATGTGGACTGGGTTATCCGATCAGACTGAGAAACAAGCCAGTGAAGGGACGCCTGACAGCGTCAATTAGAGAGGACAGAACATCGAGCCCTTTCTACATGCATTATGCCAAATAAGTCTTTTGTGTACAAAGAATTGCAGCAAAAAGTGTGGACAATCTTCTCTGGCTATTCTGCAAACAAATGAGCTTCAACGTTTGTTGTGATGCCAAAACATGACATTTACTTTGCACTTAGCGTAAGAAATTTACTCTAAAGATTATTAAACAGAACTGCATTAAGTGTATGGTGCAGATACCCAGATGTAAATCAGTGCAGGCAAACTTCAGCTGTGTTTCTTGCATTTTTAAAATATCTTATCTAATCTGAAGTGAAGAGCCAAAGAAGAGCCACTAAATAAAAAACAGAAACCAGTTCAAGACAATATGTTAAACAATAAAAAACAAGACAACACATTTTTGCCTGAATTAAAAATCATCTTTAAAAATAGTTTTCTCATGGAAAAATTAGGCGTCAGCTCTCCCTCATGAAGCAAGAAAGCAGAAATGTGGCAAAATACAGCATATAAAACTATTAAACACCAAAGTTTTAGGAAATTTTAGGGCGTGTAAACCAGCTCTGCAGTAACCTTGTAACCTGCTGATAATAGGTCATCAGTGTGCAGATGGATACTTATTTCAATGCAAAACATCACATTGCATCTCCACCAGATGGCGCTTGAGACCTTTAGATGTCTCTTTCTTTCTCATGCAAAAGACACACAAAAACATACACATAGTCTACAAATGAATGGAGTAGGCCTCATGTAAACAGGTTGCATCTAGAATAACATTATAATTATATGAGAAGCTCTGGTATGATGTTACTGGGCCTCCCATTCATTTATTTATAAGAATGCCTGTAGTTTCTAATGAATGCATGATACAATTATTAGTAGTCTGTCAAATATTTAGCAGTACTATTTATTTATTCGGCTTGGTGTTGACTTCTCTGCACTGTTATGCTTTGTGTAAAATTATTTACTTCTTATAGTAGAAAAGCAACATATAAATATGTTTATAAATATAAAACCAGCATTCTGTAAAATGTATTTGTTACAAATTAAATTAATATGTGGTCTAAATGGGGTTTTGAATTTGAAGGAATATTTCTTTTTGTATAAAGACAAAATACAAAGTATATATGAGAGTGAACAGCAACATCTCACTTGATGCTTTTCATGACAGCACATTAGACTACAGCAAAGTGAGATGCAGTGCAGTGAGAGCACAAAGCACACCAAGGCAGTTGGGTTCAAGGAAACAATATAAGATCGATATGCATGCGCCTCTCTGCCTCTCCGAGGTGTGCGGGTCTGAATGCCCGGCGGTGTTGCTCTTCTAACAGGCTTCATTACCACACTGCAACAAAGGGCCTCTTATCAGATACAATAAGAGAGGGAATGAAGTGAGACAACAAGGAGAAACACTGGGGAAGGCCATAGAGAGGGAAAGCTGATCCCTCTCAACGTCCACACACAGAGAACAATGTTTTAACTTAATCAACATTATGTCAGAGCAGCTGAGCTCAGACAAAAAAAAAAAAAAAACTACCACTCGTCAATAAGAAAAGACACAATAACATTATTATAAATGCCTCTATTAGAAAAGAAGAAAATTATTCAAAGCGGATAAAACTGAAGGAAAAAAAGAGTTGTTGTGTAAGAGGCTGCCTGGTTACAGTTTGTATTTGGGCAACGCAACACTGGCTGGCTGACTGAAGGACTGATGATCTGTGGGAAAGACCTGCCTCAGCCCTTCACGCTCCCCTGCTCATCGCTCAGCCACCCAGGGAGCTTTGTCCTTCATGGGACCTCCACTTTACACTGCCTTGACAGTGCCTCTCTACCTTTCTGCATCTGCACAGGAAAAGGACCTGGCCTGGCTAACTGATGACCAGGTGATGGGTGTCTCATCAAGGGGTGTCCTCTTGATGATGGGGGGGGTAAAAGATTGAGGTAAATGTGAGGGGCAAAGGCAACTGCTGAAATGTTGAGACTGAATGTAAATGACAAGTCTGAACGAGGAGGTTTAGACCAATTATGCATCATTTCACATGGGTGAACACACCTTAAACTGGCTGCACACTTTGAGTGATTCAGAGAGATTCAAATGTTTAGTTGGTGTTTTTATTGGCTTGAGCCTGACATTGATTGATGTAGAGTGGCTAACTGCTATAGTCTCCCAGAACAACTGATCAAAAACATAAACACTTTGCCTGACACTGCTGCACCTCATCGGGCATTTAGTTTGCATTTGCCTATACTACAGGTGGAATAAACATTTGAGTAGCGTAGGACAGCAGAGAAACTCTCCTGTGTACACACTTCAAATGAATAAACAGCTGTGTTGCTGCTGGAGCTGAACAGAGGCATCGAGCCGTGTGGTCAACCCCCTGCCCTTTCCCTGTTGCCTTGGCTCGCTGTAAACAGACTGAGAAGCAGGGAGGTCGCGGCACGCTGCCTGGGAGCCAGGGCTCCACCGAGGCACGCTAATTACAACAATAATGGAGCCTGATCGCAGGTCCTCGCAGGCCATGTCTCCCAGTAAAATACCTCTACGTACAGTATACTACTACCAATGTTGCTTTTTCCTGTTGTTTGAGATTAGCACGTAGCTGTTCTCTGTACCCCACTAGGGGGATGTCTGGGCTGGTTAGAGCATGTTAAAAAGGCCCCCAGCTCCAGCTCAGGCAGCAGGCTCTGGCCTAGCGTAGTTAGGCCTAATGAGCAGGCGTTAGCGTAAACACGCGCTAATGCTGTGGGGAAACAGGCAGGGTCGGGTCAGGGGAGTGATGTTACCAGTAGGGTGGCTAGCACACGAGAGCTGGGGTCCTGATTAGTGCTCATAAATAATGCAGCAGGTGAGGCTGGCTGCAGTGAGGTGTATCCACATAATAATGACAGGGAACAAACTCAACCAAAACGATGACAGCTATAAAATAACCCTTTGTTTCCTTTGTATAAACATTCAGATTGTCTCATTTTTGTTTGCTTGTTCTTTTGCAGTGATGGTATTAACCGTACACGTAAGCCTGTTCACTTAAAAGACATATGCCACTGCAGAGCTGATCATTAACCCTTTGTGAAGCAGTGATGTGGAGTGTAGCGTGCTGGACACGGCTGCAGGCTACAGCCAGTAGGGCTTCACACTTGTGTCAGTTTGAGTGGCAGTGCAGGACAGAGTTCAGAGGTGAAAACCATTATGGAGGATTGAGAGGGAGTTTCTGTTTGAGGGTAACTTGTCATATGTTGCTATGGGAACGTGGGGTATGAACTCTGCCCTCTGTGAACTTCAGCTGAGACCAGAGGAGAAAGGTAGACTAGGGGCTACCACACAAGTCCATTAAAGCACTAAATCAACTGGGTTACGAGTCTGGTGCAGATGGCAGAAGTGACTCATTATTCAGCTACAGGACAAAAACTGAATGATTAAATTAATCAAAAGTACTTATCTGTTGAGTTTGTGCAAAACACAAATGAATACCCAAACTCCTCAGTGCTACTTCCTGCCATATTATGATGAGATGTAATTGTAATTGTGTTTCAGTGTAAGTTTAAAGTCGAAATAGATGTTGAAACTGTGAGTCAAACAGCAAAAACAGCAGAGACCCAGGACCAGAACTTAAGCAGAGATAAGCTTGACAAAACACAGACACAAATCACAGAGAGTTAAATAACATGACGTGACAGAAGGGTTCATAATGTCATTCAGAGGTTTTTAGGGAAGACAAACTAGTAAGAAGACTTGTAGTTTTTTGTTATTCCTGTAGTGGAGTACAGTAACTCAGCACCAGAAAGTATAAACCAGTGAAAAATGACTGTGGTGACATTGCTAAACTGACAATGACTTTGGAGATTTGAAACCCCACCAATGTTGTAGATATGGAGCATGTTCTGTGTACATATTTCCTTTCTTTTGCCTAAGCGTTCTCATGTGATCAATGACATGTAATGTTTGCCTAGGGGTCAGCTTTGCTAATACTGTACCCGGTCACAGCAAGTTTATTAGGGAATACGCAGTGGTTAAAAGCAAAACCATAACCTCTATTTGCTCTCACTTGTCAATGTGTGAACAATTTACCTGACCATGTCAAATTAATATGCATAAATTAAGACTTAAAATCCATGAACAGAAAATAATTTTGTTGCATTAATCAATCTGAGAGCTCTGTGATGGCATGCTGAAATCTATAACAACCCTTCAAAAATCCAAACCTCACAAGTTACAGTGCGCTTTAAAAATGTTTTAGATGTTTATGTCAAGACATGTGATAACTGTAAAAGCATCTTTTTGGAGATTTATCCACCTGTTAATCAACCCCTGAAAACTCAAGTATTTTTCTTAGCATGTTCCACATTAGTCTGCATGTTCCTTTATTTTTACCTGTACTGTAAATTATAGGCAAAATAAGTAACCACAAACCACAAAATTTAGCACCACAGAGACATTACATACACCAAGACTAACACATTAGTTCTCACACAGTAGTAGATCCCATCACACGCAAGACCAAACAAATTACTAGGCTTTTGGAAAAACAAGATGTTCTCAAATGAACCTTGACTGAAATTGGGAAAAGCAGTAAGGTGAGACCAAACAAACGCCCCAGGACTTGGATACCTGATCAATTAGTCCCCAGGAATCTACAAAAGTAGCAGCTAACCCATCTTGCTTCTGTTTATTGAGAAGGTGCTTAGGTGCACAGGAACCAAAAAGTGTAAATCAAAACACATCATGTAAGAAATCAAAGCAATACTTCAAAAACCAGAAAACTGCAAAACCAAACCAGGAATTAGCAGTCAAAACATACGCCAAACTGGAGCTGGAAAACACAAGGTCGGTCCATTTCATTTTTGACTCCAACAAACACAAATAGGCACACAAATCCTCAAATACACACAACATTCCTTCTACGTTTCCACTCCACACACAATGATGGCTTAGATTCAAGTCCACGCGAGGGCATGCATCTGAAACCAAGACTGAATCCATATTACATGTGTAGTGTGCTGTCTGTCTGGGTCTGGGTCATCAATTATGAATAGAAATATACAGCCTCCACAGCCCAGGCCCTGGTGCCTCACTACTTGTAAAGGACTTCTTAAAAGGGGGACAGATACACAGGTTTGTCATTCAGATGCATGCTGAGGAGTTAAGAGACAGACATCGAGTAAGGTTTCCTGTTCTCTTACACTTCGCGCCTAGGGAACTTTCTTCTCCTTTCATTTAGGTTCATACCCTGTTGTGCTGAAGTTAAGTGAGACATCAGACACTTGTACTGGAAAAAAATCAAACAGCTACAGTATTAAGAGTTAAACCAGACATACATAATGTCATGATACAGACCAGCGCAGCTTATGGAGTAGGCCTCAATTCTCTCCGGTTACATTTTTCTTGGCAAAAGCGCACACAGAGGGTTTGATGACCAGCTTCTGCATGCACTGACAGTCTAATGTCAATCACAAGTGAAATATTAAAGTCTGTTACATGTGTTCTTGTTGCTCTGTTGCTGTTCAGAGGAAGAAACAGCAAAGGCAACAACAACACAACAACAACGGTGCACCATGTCTACTGTCGGCATAATGTTGCTCCTGTGGAAAAGTCTTTAATCACAACTAAACATCCCAAATAGAATTAAACAAAACATCCCACCTTTGTGCGTGTTTATATTAAATATCTGACACACTCGGCTACAATGCAGCAGGCATGGAATTACAGAGCACATGTAGCAGGAAAAACAAATTTGCAATTCTCCTTGTCTATTTCCAAACCCCCAGTGTACTGCACATGCCCTCTAGAGACAGAACAAACAGCGGTTAAGATGTTTAAAAGGCTTTGCTTTCTTATATACCTGTACAGCTGAATACCAATAGACTGCTCTTACACTAAGGGGGGGTGGTGACAAGGTACAACATTCAGAGCTAGCAGGGAAATGCTAACTCCTCTGGTTTCCTCAAGGGCAAAAATGTGCTTAATGCCTTTGCAGGATGTTGTATGAAGGTGTGTCCTGTGCATGTGTGGCTTATTCTACCTGCCTGTTCAGACTATGAGCTGAGGTAAACACTGAGGCCTCACAAGTGTGCTGTAGTTCTTTCGACTAGTGGGACGTATCCCACTGATTTCTAAAAGGTCACTGTCATTATTGTTGCCTAGCAACCTCGTTATAGAGAGCCATAGGTGTATACTGTACAGTAATTGTGGATGTGTATGCTGAGATGTGAAAGATCATGTGAAAATAATGAGTGCATGATGAACCAGGCGAATGACATTGATCTATTTTGTTATGCATGTTAAACACGTGCTACTGAGTGTATTTTGTTTCCCTCTGCCTGTCTTCATGAGCAGTCTGAAACGTGTGTAAAAATGGGAAACAGAAAACAGTACATACAAGGTTTTTTTCATATGGCTGAGGTGGAAAAAATAAAAAAGAAGAAAAAAAAGTGGTGATAAAGTGTGAGAGAAAGAGATTTTTCAAATAAATGATGATTCTGCAGAACCTGCTTGTGTTTCTTCTGCTTCTGATTTCTGGCACTACAGTGTAGATGCAGGATGTATCGCTGCCAACCACTGTTGTATCCTTCTCTTCTACCAAAAAACCCAAGACTATAAAGGTAAAAATGTTAGGAAAAAACAAGCTATGTGTGAACAGAGGAAACATATATAAATGTCTGCATGAAAGGAAAATCATATATGGGATGGAAAGCAGGAAAGAAATGTTCTAACTTGCAGAAGTGTTCTTGAACTACGTAAAGGTAAAGTTCAGCTTTTCATTATATCCAAACAACATCTTTTAGTTTTTTTTCTGGTCTGTATTTTTGCATCAGTAGCTCTTTCATATATCTGCATTATGTGATTAAGTCTATTTATAACTGATGATGTTATTTTTTCCCTGTGTTGTGTATCCAGACTCAGGGATTTAAAGAAAAGGACCTATGGAGATACTGAACACACAGCCCAGTACTACCACTAGTAGTAGTAGTAGTAGTAGCAGTAGTATCACTTCACAGACGTTGCACATTTGCCAGGTGAGATTTAAAAAAAAAAAGTTTAAATATTGATGCTCTTGTCTTGTTGGTTATGATGATGCTGAAAAGAGTGTACTGTGCTATTATACTGTAGGTGGACAAAATCTCATGATGGTTTCAGCACAGCTATGCCAAACAACGTTGTTGACAGTCTTCACAGTTAAAATTAAAACCATGCAATGAGATGAAATCGGCTCACGGTTTGTCCGAGGTCGATAAGTAAACCATGATATGTGGCATCTCTGAATTTGCCTGCGGGACTTTCTTGCATCTCTCTCGTCCTTGTTTTTCTCATCTCTTTACTGTCTGTCTAATAAAGGCAGTCTATTTTGGAAATAAATTTCACATTTGCACATTTGGAAGGAAACATAGACAATAACCCTGGTAGGTTCAGGCTTTTCATGCACTGTGCTCAAAGACCTGAGTCTTATTTGAGGTTGTGGCATTTTCACTGGATATTTTTGCATCTTGTGTGATGATGTCCACCCAAGCCTGGGTGAAAGCTGCTCTGAGTTATAATACAATGTTAAAGCCAGTGTAAGGTATGTACAGAGCCCAGTATAAAGGCAGAGTGATCTCTGAGTCATGTCCCATTTGTAGAGGTTGATGGATTTCCCCCTTGCTTGGCTCTCTCAGCTCAGTGGGGAGAAGGCAGGGCTGATAAGGTGATTTATCTGCACCTTTCCACCTCCTGTAATGGATGGCACATCCACCTTTCCCTGAAACTTCATCATCTCACAGCTGCACCCCTCTCACACGAAGAGGTGTGAGAGAGAAATGAAAAAGACATGGTACACATGAGAAAAAAAAAGAAAAGGAAAACAGACTAACCGGATAGTGACTTTTTTTCCACACTTTCTCATTAAGATTAGAAGAGTGTGGGAACATGACACTTAGCACTCTGAAGCCACTAAATCACTTTCCAGCGTCAAGCAACCAAAATATTGGATAGATTCTGGCTTCAGCTCATTGCTGCTGGTCCTTTGATTGATTCTTCAATTCCTTTATCTGGCTTCATTCCTTCGGGGTCCCATGCTGTGTTTCCAATGTAGGGCTACAAGGACTGGACAAAATGATGGGAGCGTCTAACAGCACATGGATATAAAGTACAACTAAAGGGTTAGTGGCTGATTGTTGTGCTGTGCTCTGCTGTCCATTTAGACTGGGCAGTGAGTTTTGAATCGTTACACCTAGACCACAAGTAAGGTTCAGTCCTGCATGGTTTATGCAAACATGACTCATTTGGGTGTTTCCTGTTTTGTCATATGATTTAAGTTAAATCTATATATTTTTGGAATATCAGATAATGTACTGTATAGTATGGTCCTTTGCTTCACTTATAAACTGCTTAGTACTCTACTGTACTTCGAGCAGAGATTCGAAGCCACGAGGAGGAAACAGCTAAACAGATGTAGTGTATTTAGCCATTTTGTAAAGCAGGGGTTCTAAAATGTTTGGAGCTGTGACCCTCTAAAAATATAGATATGCTTATGACCCATTATCACAGGTGGTTAACCTTCGTTTTCTGATAGTTTTATTTGATTATGTTTTGGGACCAAATGGTGTAAAAATTATCCAGTGATTCAAAGGCAAAAAGCAAAGATTAGAAAAGAGAGAGAAGAAGAAGAATTTAGTTTTTTTACTGTAATTTGAGTGTTTGAAACATACTTACAGATCAACAGTTAAAGTAAATGCTCTGGCAGTACTGTTTGAGACCTCTCTATGGACATTTTTACAAGTTAACGCCAACTTGAAGAAACCGTTTGGATGAACAGGAACAATTCTCAACTCTACAACAACAGTTCAGTGGATTTTCTTTATTAAATTATCATAAATTATTTACACATTATTAAAACAAACATTAAGACATTATTATTGTTTAGATTTTGCCTGTTGAATAATTCTACAATTTTTGTTGTGCTCTGCACCTTCCACAGGGCACCAATTATTTGTTCATTGGCTCAGTGTTAATTTCTTTGTGGTGCTTTAAAAACTCATAAAATCTTTGAATTCCACATTCTTTTGAAAACACTGACATTGTCACAACTCATTTGTGTTAATGTCTCAGTATAAGATAAGTTAACTACAATTGTTTTTCTCTTGCATTGTTCCACATTCTATATTTGAATGTTTATAATATAAACAGTATATAATAAAAACAGTCCAGTAACATACATTTTGTGGTTCTTCTGTGTCTGGAGCCATATTTGTATTCTTTCCTGTAAAAAAGCACTTCAGTTTGCCTTAAATATAATTATAATTTTTACACCACAGAGAGGACATCAATTAACCTCAGTGGTCAGCATTAAAAACATAGCAGCTTGCCGCTGGTTTCTGCCTGACTGCCTCGGGCCGCTGGCTGACTCACCTATGTTTTAACAGAAGCGAGGAAAGAGGGCGGAGGGATGAAGAGGAGGAGGGAGACAATCAATAGCAGATCAAAGTGTTCTAGCTTACCTTGGGCTGCAGAGAGAGAGTGTAGCGTTGTAATCAGCAAAGACACTGTTTACTTGCCAAGCCTTCCCAAGGCGGAGGGTAAGACTGCAGGCACCGGCTGGGCTAGCTGTGGTACATTCAACAACCTATCTGAAACTAGAGAGGGAAATAGAAGGAATTGATATAAAAAAAATGAGCTGGTTTATTTTGATTGCTACATCAGTACAGAATTTTCCATGTGAAAGTTTTTTTTTTTCATTTACTTGACTATACAAGTAGTTAAAAATGCTCTACTTCATCCGTCTTAAAAAACTGCTCCTACCTGAAATAGACTTGTCAAAGGTAAAATAGTCTGCAGACCTGCTAGCACCTCTGTGAGGTTGTACATCAGCACAGCAGTGCTTTGAGCCAACTGCTAACATGCCCACAATAACCTTGCTATCAATATCCTACAGTCAATTTTGGGATGATCTTATCCTTTGTGGTGCATTTAGGTCCTTGTTAACTCATCACGTAATATCATGTCATATCATGTCAGCACTGTTGCCTCACAGCAACAATGTTCTGGGTTTCGAACTTTCAAGCCGGTTCTATGTGGACTTCTGCACTGCAAGTCCCAACACATGCTGGTTAGGTTAACTGGCAACTCTAAATTGTCTGTAGGTGTGAATGTGAGCGTGAATGGTTGTCTGTCTATATGTGTCAGCCCTGTGATAGACTGCCGACCTGTTCAGGGTGTACCCCCACCTCTCGCCAAAAGTCAGCTGGGACTGGCTCCATCCTCTCTCACGACCCCCTATTCAAGCGTGTATAGCTAATGGATGGATGGTTATCTTCATGTAGTTATCAGTAAACATTACATTTGCCATAAACCTGTTACATGTACGGAAGTTGCTTTTAATCTCTTCAAAAACATTCAGCTACTTTTTATTTTGCAAGTTCGCATCAATCAAAGACCACATCAGTGTAGCATGAATAAATTATTTTTGGTCTCTGTGAGGAGAACTGAAGGAGTAACAGGTTCAATGTAGCCTTCAGGCCCTTTGGAGAACGTAACTTAACATCACTGGTGTGAGTGCAGGACAGCAGAGGCGCTCAAATCTTTTCATGAGAAATTGGACTGCTCTTACCTGGATCACAGATATTTATGTGCACACTTACAACAAACTACACATTTTTGTCAATTAAGAAGTTTAATAAAAGTGCTTGTCACTATTATTCTGATTAGATTATTAGTCTTTTTTTAAATGAGTTACTGTATATTTTAATCAGAGGAAAATAAATGTTAGCATCTAGCCTATTAGAAATAGTAATGAAGTACCTGGGAGAAAACCGGGAGGTCTCATCTCAGGGATCCACATCCGTTGAGTAGACGGCTGGCTGAGTGACATTGACCCATGACATCAACCTCCCTCCACTGCCACGTCCTCCAAGCTGTAAAAAGCATGTCTGAAACAAGGAGGAGGGGGCAGAGAGGGAGTGAAATGGGAGAGAGGGAGAGGAGGAGGAGGGGTGTTGATGCCGAGTGTCCATGGAGGAAAGCCCAAAGTGCTAAGATTTGTGAATGAATTAAGGGATTCATTTCTCTGTTGGTGAGCGTTATGAGGGGTGAAACTTCTTTCTTTCTCCTTTATCTTTAGTGTGGTCTGTCTACTCTTTGTGACTCTCAGTCACCAGGTTTGCACCTGACCTGCTGCTTTCTTCACTCTCTTCCTCTCTCTCCGAGCTGAAGTGACCACACACCACATGTGTCACAGGTCTACCAGACAGGGGAAACCAGCAGTGATTTAGCAAACAAGCGCTCAATCAATGGTGCACTGAAGCATGTAACACATGCCAGTCAAAACCTATTACGTTCAAACAGCCCTCTTCAACTTCCACTTGACTGATCCGACCCTTGGGCTGCTAGCCAAAGAGACTGGCCAGAGGACAGCCACGGTGTTATGAAGTCATACTTAGGAAAAGATGCTGCTTCATTGCCAATGATTACGGATCATTAGTTGGCATTTTAATTATCTATTTTAATTTAAAATGCATGTTCTGCAAAAAATTTGAACATTCAATCCAGTCTCACATGTAGGGTTTCTAAATTTGCAACATCAAATTGTTTTGTTTGGAAAGAAACATTATGCCTCCTGAACTACATTTTTTAATCATTGTAATGAAGAAACATTTTATTGAACGTGCTGCACCTGCAAAGTTGTAAAAGAAAAAACTGCGTGCAAAATATGTTTTGTCTAACATCAGGGAATGATCATGTGTTTGTTAAAAGAATAAAAATCAATATCGGACTTAAAGCACATGATACATGTGTTTACCATGTTTACTATTATGCAAAACCACGATCAGTCCCAAACTTTAACTTAATGCCGTCTGCAATCTTTGCCCCAACCATCCACCTTGACCAGAAAAAGCTCGTAAAATTGGTTTAAACTCATTTGTATCTTGTGAGTATCTTTCATATAAAAAACAGAAAACTAAAGCGTGTACTTATAGACAACAGTGATCACTGAGCTTGGTGGCTTGTGACCCTCTAAAGTGATGCAATGCCTACTTACAACCCCTTGTCACAGGTTGTATATGTCAGTGTAGCTGAAGTACAGTTTATTTCCTATCTTGTTTATTTCATTGTCCCTAACTTTTATGTTGCAACCCCACAGGGAGTCCCAAGCTGCATGCTGGGAACCACTGCTCTACACAGATGAAGATGAGTGAACTGTGATTGTTCCCTCAGTAAAAGCTCAGTTAGCCTAATGCAGGTAACACTAGACGTAACACTAGTGTGTAAGGATGGTCTCTGGTCCTCTGGTCTCTTTTCTTGTTCCTGACACTGTTGCTTTTTTGGCTGTCATTGCGATAGTGAAGATCCTTGAATCACCTTATGATTTACACAAATGAATGTACACGTACATTTGTGCAAAACCGTCCCCACACTGGTGAGCACACACATAAACACATGCAAGCTAACACAAGAACAATTTGTAAAATGCACTCACACACACACACACACACACAAAGAGGGAGGCTGTGAGCAAGCCGGGTTTTTGTGTAGCACCACATGCGAATGAGGCTAAAAGAAGTGAAATGAACCCTTTGAGTCAAAGAGGAGCTTGGGGCGTGCTGCAGGCAGAGAGCTCAGTCAGAGAGGGAGCTTGGCAGGCAAATGCGCCTTCTGTTGACAGCTTCCACTGAACATCTAATGGCAAACGATGTGGGCCCACAACCGCTTTCTTCCATGCCATTGGTTTCCCATTTCATTGCATTTAGTAGGGCGCCTCTCAGCGCATTTGTAAATATGTCAAGTCACCATTCATATTTTACAGTTATTAGCATTGTCTCTCAGGTTTTTTTGGAGCGATGTTGTTTTTCTTCTTTTTCTTTCCAAGGAAAGTTCTTTGTTTCAGCTCCTTCTCTGTTCAGAGTTAGAGAACAGGGCTAGGCACTGATGCCTTGGAGACTGGGTAGTTTTTTTGGAGAAGGGGTTTATGTATTCTTTATGATGTGATATACAGCCTGGGAGAGGGAACATTGGGTAAGAACATACCAATGCCAGGCTACATTCTCAGCATGATATGAGGATGAAAATTATATGAGAGTATGTGAGTACTTGCTCTCTTTCTGTCAATAGCTCGGGCTGCTATTGTAACTCAGTGAGTCCGCTAGTACAATTTCCGCTTTGATTATTTAAAAATAAATAAAACAAACAAAACAGAAATGGAAACCATGTTTAGGGTCATGAGAGCAGATAATTACCTTTTCCTTTTTAACTATTTAAAATAAATGAAATGACTTCAACTTGAAAGTTGCATTAGTCAATAATTTATATAGACAATGGATCAAATAACTATGTGTAATGTGAAATGCACAGAATTATCACCAGACTCTGCAGGTGCACTTTACAGTCATTCAGCTAGTTGTTTTGGTGTTTGGCAGACAGACAAAGTTAACCCCTACCTGGTGAACATAGTGGAGCGTTTAGCAGCTAAGGAGTTACATTTTTTCTTTGTTTCTTAACGCATCACAAACGAGTTTCACAGAGTCTGTACTCCAAAAAATTACATCATTACTCTGAGGTAGCCTACCCTCAGCATTTGTCCTCTGTCTCACAACCTTTAGAAAAAAAAGTCCACATATCTGGCCATTTTCCAATTAATATTTTCCCCTCTGTACTATATATACATACATCACCTTGATGTGGCCACTGCTTTGAATGCATTGAAGGAAATGAAGCAAAAAGTACTTTTCTTAATGCTTGAAAATGATAAACATGTTGTTCCTTGGCTATCTAATTTGCCGTGATGGCATTAATCAGTGTTGCACGGCGGGCGATGGGAAAGCGGAAAGGACAAAATGAACCAGGACATTAGTCAATGAGACGAATGATGTATTACCTGTTCACTCATAAAGTCACTAAGTGGGAAAATTAGAGAAAGGACTTATAGTTCATGAGATTCAGAACCTTTGTGTAAGTATTAAACTACAGTACGAAAAGACATGCAAAGCACAATTTAAATAGTGAGACACAAGTGGCCTTGTTTATCACTGTTACACTAATGGTATAAAATTAGCATTAAAGTATATCCATTCTTTAATATCCTTCTTAAATAGCGAAGATTTTGGCAAAATTTCCACAGTGATTGGTCAAACCACTGAATTGATAATTCAATGTACCTTAAATAATACAAAATATGAATACTGTTTATTCTGGTATGTGTTAATACTCATTTATTATCAAGCACGTCTACACTACGTCAACCTTACTTACTGTCCCATCAAATTATAAAATACCATTGTAGTATGTGAAGCAGCAACTGTAAATGCTTTTGTAAATTATCTTTTTATTCTTGCCTGGGACTGTGACTGCTGCACAGTCTCCTGTCACGTAAAATCATTTTGCAGTTTTCCTTCTAAATCCCGCAAAAAATGTGGTAATTGTCACTCATATTTTAAAGCTGCTACATTCAGCTTAACAGTATAGTCCTTCTAATTGTGATTTATTTGATTGGTCCTTCATCAATGATCGATTATGTCTATGTTGATAAATGTATTGCCTTTACTGAAGCCATTTCAAATCTGATTTCTAACACCTACTGCAATTTCTTCTATCATATATACACTGTTACTGCCAAACTGCATTTAAAGATGAAGGAGTTACAGTTGAAGTCATGAGGACAGAAGAGACCTTTAAAAACAAAGGAGGAAGAAGTCAGGTGATAAACAGAGAGAAGTGTTGTACAGAATGGTGGATGGACAGAACTGGTAGAGGAGGCGTGAAGAGGTGCCTGAGAAGGGAGGAGAGTAAGTAGGGGCACGGAGCCAGACCTCTAACAAGTGATTATACCACACCCCCCTCCTCTCCTCTCCTTATTTTCTCCCCCTCAGGGCATGGGGACAAGAGAGCAGCAGGCTGGCAGTGTCTGCATGTGGGTGCACATGTATGTGTGTGTGTTTATGTGTATATTTGCGTGTGTGCTCCCTGCCTGTTTCAGCATATTGTGCCCTCAAACACAAAAAGATGATTAGTGGGATTTTCTGTGAGCGGAACACCACGCCTTTAAGACTGAGACAGCTGGTAAAGGATGTTCAAGATGAAATGGTCCTGGGGTGTCCTCGCAGCCATTCCACTTGAAGAAAAAACAGAAGATAAAAACGGTTTCTGGCCAACGTACAGTGACTCTATTCATGCGCCACACTACATATTCCAATGAAGTCAACTCACCTAGGAAGCTAAGTGTATCGCTGTGACGGACAGGTTTCGATAAAAATAGACAAATCTCAATTTCCCTCTCTTTCTCCATCACAAACACCTACGTTTAGGTACACACCATTGTATACACACACTAAGGTGTCCCTTTGGCCCGGAGGTTAAACAAACATATTGACTTTAATCAAACTAAACACTTAAAGTCGGGCTTATATTAAAACAAGGGGCAAATCTCTGCATTCCCTCCAAGCTCATATAAATCCAACCAACAATATCTATTTATTCCTTTATGCAATATGCCTTTAATAAACATAGTGTCAGAGGGAAACCAAATCATCCGCGGCTGAGAGCATGTAAGAAAATCAATTAAAATGAAGTCACGGAGCTGGCTGTCCAATTGTCTGTGGCAGTTATTTGATATAATATGGTTAATACTACTGGCTGGGTAAATTAACACAATTTTGCTATAGTACACTCTGTGTGTCTGTGTGTGTGGGGTGGGTGTGTTTGTGTGGGGGGCTTGAAGGAGGGCACTGCTGGGCTCCCAGGGGACTTCTGGGAGTCAGAGTAGAGCAACACTTGAAGTAAACAATAGCAGCGGCTGACCAGATAGGACCTCAGATGCTCACTGAATCTACCAGGATATAATTAAAGACCAGACAAATGCGTACTTGTTCTGCACACTGTGCAGTGATTGAGGATTACTTGTTTTTCAATTGCAAATTGGTATTTGAAAGAGGGACAAAAATCTGCTATTTTAATTATGATTATGTGTTTTAACAAGGTGTAGGAGGTGAAATGTTTGGTCACCTTCCTTTAACAATGTGGGAAATACTTTCTGGAGCGAGAAAGGTAGAAACAAGAAGATTTCTGTTAGTTAAATATTAAGGCTGCAGCCAGCAACTGATTATCTTAGCTTAGCATAAAGAGTGGAAACAGGAGTGAGCCTCGACATGACACAGAATCATCTTCTTGTCTAACTCTTAGACAAAAAAAGGATCCAAAACATCCAAAATGTTGAACTGTTCATTAAATTAACCTTAAAGACAAAAGGAGCGGACCTAATGTTGTAGAAGATATACCAATGTTTGTCTTACTGCTAGACAGGTAAATGATGTAGTTTATTGTTTTTTGTTGTTTGAATGTCCTAAAACTTTGAACCACATCATATTGTTTTGTTACAGTAAGTTGTATCAGCTTTTAAATCCCAAATTCAAGACTGTAAACCAGTCTGTCCTGTCATTAACGTGAGCCTAAGCTGCTAAAGCATGGAGCAGTCAACAGTATTATTTGCTATGTGGGACATTTCAATCATTATATGATGTCACTTTTTGTTATTTTGCATAGTTATCGTGTCATATATTAATATTAAGAAGTGTCTGAAGTGTCTACAGTATATTTTAAATATAGTGACTAATTATTATTGACTAGCGTTGGGTAGAGGAAAGATGTTTAGCAGCTGACTTCTCTGACTGAAAGAATTTGTCAGAAAAGTGGTCATGGGTCATTGTTATAGAAAATAATCTTCATAATAATACAATTTAGAATCACAAAAATGGTTCAAAAATTCACACACAATATTTTCTCAAAATAAAACAAATGTATTTTAATTTTCACTATTCTCTTTCATTTCATTTTTATATGTATCTGTAATAACTCCGTCTTATTCTCACTCCCTCTCTCTCAGTCCTGAGCCACATGGCTGGTCATTGTTGGTGGTGCACTGTGCTGTGATGCATGGACTTCAGTGGATCGTTTGTATGGTGTCGCAGAGCGATTGATTCTGGTGGTGGCTGATGGGTGAAGGTGGGAGGCGGACAGAGGGGCGGTGGCCAGGCCCCCCACGGCCTGCTGGGAGAAGGAGCTGGAGCCAGGCATTGAGCTGGAGGGTGGTACTGAGGGTCAAAACATATTGTTCTCCCTTCTCAACCCGTCTGGAACGTGTCACACACTTGTAATGGATGTTGAAAGAAAGACTGTGAAGAAAAGAAAGGGAAGGAAGTGAAAAAAAGAACAGAGGGACTTTTGGATTTTTTCTGTGACTGTGACAAATGAGGCATCAATCAGGCCTTGAGACATTAGAAACAAGATGATAGCAGTGCATCTGTTTCAAAAACACAGGAAAAGTGTGAAGCAGAAATATTATTTTTACTTTACCTTTACATTTGTTTGGGATTTCTGTTTACCATTTGTATTAGTAGTTAAATTGCATTGAACCATTCACTATTCAAATTTGGAAATAATCTTTTTATCTTATTGTAACAAAGCATTAAGTTAATTTTTCTACACAGTTTATACTGTAAGTTTCTATTTGTTTGGTCAGTCACCTTTTATAGCCTTTTGAGATACACAAATGTGATTTTTATGTAATTTTTCAACACAGTACGGTACAGCAACACAACTGTGATAATGATTATTCTAAAAAGTATTGTTGGTGCGTTCAGGTGCTTGAGATATGACCTTCCAGCAACCTTTCTAATGCAAGACATGATCAAAAATAAAAAATGTCCAATATGAAGAAAACTACTTTTTAAGAATGGTGATGATAGATTATACCTCTGAAATAAGTAGCTGCAAATAGATTTTTATAATGGTGTAAATTTACACCAAAGGAAGCCTCAAAGGAAATCTGTTTTGTTTCTGCAAAGCTGGACTTGCTATGAGTGAGCGCATTAAGACAAGAGCAGTTCGGTCCTTTTTCCTGCAGATCAAAAGGTGATGAAGGGTGAACAACCGCGGACAGATCTGATGGTCCTGAGAGTATTCCTGACACAGCACAACTCATCAAAAGCCCCACAATGAAGACATGGAACAGGACTTTGAATGACAGAGGTTCCCTTGGTATGTGTACACGTGTGCACCATGCATATCCGTGTGTGTCTGTGTGCGGCGTAACTTTGGCACTCTGGACCTTGCAGCTGTGCCACATCGCGGAGCCAGTGTTCCACGTCAACATCAAGGAGCCACGGGTGTGTTCAACATGCAAATGATAGCAGATCAGTGTGGCCAGTCACTGCCTGCACTCTCCTGTGAGCCGCTGAACAAAAACCCAAATCCCTGCAGCACAGACATTTCAGAGAATGACAATATCTGTCAGAGAGTGTGACATGACTCACTGAGATATATCACATGGCTCAGTGTGCAAATATTAAGTCCAGCTCTCACTTCCCTTCCTCTCACACAATCTTTCTTTCACCTGGCAATGTTCTCTGGGCGTTTTCTGAGGTCCATTTGAAAGGGGCATGTAACACAAAGGCAATGAGGCTTAATTAAGACACTTTAGCGAGCGATCACAGTGGGCAGATGGCTTTCTGTAGTGGATCCAAGCTCAACCACGGGACACTGTGAAGTTGAAAAGAACTGCCAAAGGGGGCCCTGCAAGTGGGCTTCCCTCTTCACCAGCCAAGCGGGTGGAGGGTTGAGGGGAGGATGGGCAATACAAGATGTGTGGGTTAGAGGGGTGAAGTATGAAAATCCTATTTTCATTCATTAAAAAAAAATCTTTAAGGAGAGCTGTGTCAAGGATTGATGATAGTTATTAAAGGACTGTAAAAAAAGAGTCCAGTACATGGGAAGGTCAAATTATTTTGTCTAAATCTCTGCCTAAGGATTTATGTTTAGAATAGGCATCGTTGTAGATAGTATTACCTCTCACAATGGCTGCCGTCACTGCTCCCTCTCAGCCCTGTAAGACAGCATGGCGTGTCTCATTTCTAGCTCAGTGTGTTTGTCAATCCTCAGCTGGCCCTGCTCCAGCAGCAGACAGATCAGAGGATTATGTAAGCTGGAGGGGCCTTGAGCTAAGTGTGCTGAGAGTTACTCAGAGGTGTGATTTGACAATCTACATGCCAAACCATCGCCAAGCTCTCAATACGTGCAATAGATGTTAGTGATCACATAACCAGGGGGGAAGAGCAAGCAGAAAAGAAAGCAAACCAATTTTTTTTCTTCTGTTTACTCTCAGTGCTCGTCTTCTTCTCCTGTGTTGCTGTTTCATTTTTGTCAGTTGAAGGGAGGTGGGATGAATGGAAGATGGACAGAAACTGGTGAAAAGTTGGATTTCATTTTTAAGGAAACTGAGCTGGTACTATACAGAAGATATTTTTTTATTAAGTCCGAAATGCAGTATAAAAACAGGTAACATGGTGTAAATTGCCACTTTCTTTCATACTCAACATAAACACATTCACAACAACCATATTTTCTAAATTCACATACAGTTAAGTGAAAATACAGAAGAACACCAAGGAAATCTTTATATGAAACACATGCATTTAAAGATAGGAATAAGGCAGTACTCAGATTTCTGGTAAACATCATATATGCATATTGGCCTTGTCTTTGTCAATATGTTAGCATACTGATATTAGCATTTAGCAGATTTCTGAAACTTCTTCTAGGAAGAGTCGTGGTGGTTCCAAACATGCCCTTATCTATGCCTCACCACAAAAGTTTACCACAGAGGTCAACAGAGGCTACGTTTACATGACATGCTGAAGTGGCCCAAATCTCTTCGACCTTAACTGACACACACCAGACTTTTTCACAGAGGTCTGAACATTTCCCTAATCACATCTGGGCCAGTCTTATATGTGGTCCTAGATCTGATCTCTGACAACACGACTGTTGTTGACGGCCAGATCAGAATTCATGTGTTTTTTTTTAGCATCTCACCTCTGTGCATGTGAATATTGCCTGTTGTCATCAGTCCAGTAGAAATGAACACAGATGAGATCAACAACAGGGAAGTGTCAGGATTACTGGACATTAATGGGGAAATTTCTGTTCAAGCCAATCTCAAAGTAATATCTGTATCTGAGCAGTATTTAAGGAAATTTCAAATGTGTTATTTGTGACGCTGTTGTAATGTACACACGGGGGTCACATTTGAGTAAAATTTGCACATGCATGGCACTTTTAGTCATGACTGTAGACTGCTGGGCCAAATGTCTCTTTTATCCATTTAAAATATAATCTACAGCACAATAAAGTGTGCAAACAGTGAATAGGTCTAAATACTTTTTATACATTTATATGTTACTGGCAATGTGTGAAAACCAGCATTCTATAGTAAGTCTAGGCAATGTATGCAATGCTGAAAACAGGATGGCAAAGTATGAAATTCTTCCATATTTCGTACATTTCCTAGGCGTTCTATACAGTGCTGACAGGCAAACCGGCATGTGGAACACTTCCCGCCCAGCGGGAGACTGCAGAACGCTCCTCACCAGCAGCGCTCAGTAAAGTTGACAGAAGAGAGCGAAGCGTCCAGGCAAAAATCTTGACACGCGGATGCGCGACAGCAGTTCGACGAATAGCTAACTTGAATTAATAAAAAAAAAGAGGCTAAAACAACTACTAACTTCATTTGCCGACATTTCGTTATTAAAGACCTTTCCGCATTTCACACTTTGCCTAAATAGCACTCGGCATTCTGTATCATGCCAAGACATTTTATGCAATGCCTATGCAAAGTATGTAACAACGCGCTCATTTCATACCTTTCATACCTAATATTTTGGTCCCCTCATTTATGTAAAAAGGGTTGGTAAACTCTGCAATCCAGTACAGCTCCTCCACCCACTATGCCCTCAATAAAAAACATTAGAATAATCACCTTTTAGACAGTTTCAACAAAAACTGACCTTGTAAAAGTAGAATTCATGACAGAGCCGCTGTAATGGATAATTTTGTAAGCTTGTAAGGAGGGTGTACCTAATAAAGTGACCACTGACTGTATGTCGGTACATTGTTTGTTGATGTAGAATGGTTGCAGTGACTTAAAACTCTCCTTTGTAGTTTCTGCGGTGACAAGCCCTTGAGCTGTGGATAAATGGATGAACATGGGCATCGGCAGCCCTGCCAGCGTGGTGCCCATTCCTTTGAAACAGCCAAGGTAAACGTATGCTGAATGCTATTTTCATCCCTCCGTGGCTGTCAACCTGAATCTGCCTCTCCAACTGGTCATTTTTATCACTTGCCAGAACTGCCAACTGGTGATAAACTTTTAAGTTAGTTTTTAAATTTCATTTCCCTGGAGTCAAACCGAGCAGGAGTCAGCCAGAATTTGCAATGAATTGCCCAGGGGCAGAAATGTTTTGTTTTTTCCTCCACACCCACTCGCACAGAAAAGAAACAAAGTAAAAAAAAAATAAAATAATAAGAACAGGGGAAGACTTGTACACAGACAGCAAGGCGAGCCTACAGACATTCAAGCACACACATATAGTGCATTCTACAGTTCAGACAAAAACACTCACATAGAGCTCTAACTGCAGAATCTGTTTATCTGTCTCCAGTATCTACTGTATCTGTGGTTATCTATCTATCTATCTATCTATCTATGCAGGAAGAGCTAGGCAGTTGTAATGGCAAGGCAGCACTTGTTAGAGAGGTAATATCAGGGTATAAATAAATCCTCTGTATCACAGATGGGGGAAAGAAAGAGAGTGAGCATAAAGAGAGCCATCCATCAGTCTCCCAGGGGAGCAGGACAAATTAAAGCCCATAAAAGGGCCTCATTACTGGGGGCAGCTCTCCTGTCTCTGCCTCCCTCATCCTTCCACATCACCTCTCTCTTTCTCCTTCTATTTCTCTCTTTTTCTCTCTCTCACTCACACACACACACACACACAACACCATAACTACCACCACTATCAGGGGGAAATTATACACATAAAACACAAAGGAATCCAGTGCTGCTGCTAATATGTCCATATGACAATGTCCACGGGCACTCACTGATTCATTCCACACCATTGTGGCGAGCACATACACTCACATTCTTTGCATATAGTATTTTAATTGATTGTTATAGCAGTAGATGAAACCACTTTATGGCTGTATTCATGCTTTGCTAGAGCACCTCTTGATCATTTGGACTTATGAGGGCTTATACATTTGCATTTTAATTATTTTTACTGAGTGTTGTGGAAAGGTGCAAAACACAGAGCAATTGAACCTTGGTACCTACAGAAAGACTTAATGAAAGGGTAATTTCCACAAATAGCTGCACTTGTATAACATCTCATTCAGGACTGAGCCCAGTTGATGAGTCTAAGATGTTGCCACATGAAGGATTACAACGTCCTCAATCAAGTGAGGAAAGTCTCAGTAACATGTTTCATCCATAACTACACCTGTTTATTCCACAATGATGAGTTAAGTTTAGAATATTTAAAACACTCTGGTTACCGTTATGACAAGACTGTAATTAAAACTAAACGTATCTTCGTATCTTCGTTCGGTCGTGTGATGTATTTCCTGTTCCTTTGGGGCCCAAAAATCTTTACCATACACCCACGCTATAACTGGTGCATGCGCACTGGAACCCCCTCCAATACAAAGTATAGGAGAACCATGGGGCGCAAAATTTTGCGCCCAATGCCCGCCCACAAGACTGACGTCACAGCTCCAGACTCGGAAATTCACCGCGGCGCTACTGTTTTATTTACAGTCAGTTGGAGGAGCAGTTTTTTGTCATAGATAATACAAATTCAGTTGTTAAAAACTGAACCGTTCCACAGAAGAACCACAAAGGGCAGCCGGACATCAAAATCAAACAACAAACACAAGGCAGAGGGAGAAATTACGCTCTGTCTTTCTCCAGAAACTGGTATGAGAAGAAGTCCTGGCTAACTGTCCTAAGACCGGCGCTTTGTTTTGTTTCACCTGCCTCCTCCGTCAGCTGTCAGGAACAGAATGAGTCTGGATTCAGACAGGTATTACGGATTTAATATATTTTCCTGAAAAAGAGAGAAAGTATTAACAGACTAGGAGCCACATGGAAAATGCTATGTGTCATGTTATGTTTGGCAATGTGAATATCACTACGCAGCTTAATGAAGTCTACATGATAGAACATAATGAGATGACTTAATGAGGAGGGTGACAAAAACCGACACATTTTGTCTAAGATAATAGACTGCATTAAATTCTGTGGTGTGTTTGAGTTCGCGTTGTGTGGTCAGGATTAAAGTGACCCCTCAGACAATCCTGGCATTTTCAGAGGGCTGGTGGATGCAGCTGCACCTGCAGACTGTTACTGTGTTTAAGGAGATATCTAAGACAGTGCAGAATGAGCTCCTTGATGGCATGCTCTTGTTGAAGCAGATATTTACTTATAAATAGTAAATGACTGAAAACACAGTGTATGTTTTACGTTAATTTAATCTTTTAAAGTAGTGTGATGCATGAGAATGGTCCTTTAGCTATATGTGGTTAGAGCGCAACTTAAAAGTGACTTGCAAAAGTGCGCCCCCCAAGAAAATAATTTCACCAGCCGCCGCTGTTAGGTATGATTTACTCCCAGGCTGTGCTGACTGTGCAGTGTTCCCAAAGTCGTCAGTCCAGCATCTCCCACACCAGCTTAACAGGCTTCACATCTGGTGATTGGCCTAGCCAAGCCATCAGAGAGTTTCCAGCAGATACTTTCTTCTCCAGACAATTCTTACACAACCAGGAAAAATGCTTGGGGTCAACTGTCTTCCTATAAATTAAGTTACCCCTAGTCTGCCACTGCCCTGAGAAAATGATGTACGTCTTCAGTATGGAGTGGTATACATGAAAACTGAGGATACCTAACACACAATGCAGATTTCCATGGCCAGAGCATCCCCAGATCATCATGTTTCCACCTCCATACTTCACTGTTGGTGTTAGGCAGCATCTATCGTCTCTTTCACAAGCTCTGCATCTGAACTCTGTACTGCATGTTCTTCGCTTGGATCCAAGCACCTCAAACTTTGAGTCCACAAGACTTGGTTCCAGTCATCTAAACTCCACTATTTATGCATCTTGGTCCGCCACAACCTTTTCTTCCAATTAGCCCACCTTAATAGTTTCTTTTCTAGGCGTCTCTGCCCATTAGCTGACCTGAGTCATATGCTTAGTGTCTGTGGACACTGGTTTCTTTTTTGTTTTATTCAACAATGCAGCCAATTCAGGAGCAGTGAGGCATCTGTTTTTCAAGGAGGACACACTTGTCCTCTTGGACAGATGTGAACGTGGTCCTTCCTATTTTTTGTTCTCATTGGATCCAGTTAGTGCATGTCTCTGAAGACTATAGTGTACACCTTTTAAAGAAATATTTAATTTTCTTGACTATAGATGTATATCTATATAAATATTGACTATCTCATATAGAATAACCTTCCTTTCTCAAGACAAGTATAGACTGGTGAGTTTCTAAGGAGACTTTTTTCCATTATTAGTTTTAATTATCACTGAAAACGACAGGTTTCTCTCCCTGTGGAGGAAGAGCCAAATATAAACTAAATATATTAGTTTACTGGACATGAACTTATTTTAAGATGCTTTAATACCTGGGTTGGCATTCTGGCAATTTAAGACCATCCATACTTGAATTTCTAGAAACAACAGATAGTTGCAAAGACTTTCAAAGAGTTTCCAATGGTTTACATGCTGATTAAATTGGTACAGATGAATAAGGAACATGTTTCATGTGTTTTGATATTTATTTATTTTTTTACATTTCAGTATAAAAATCCAATAATGTTGGGGTGTTTCCAAACTTTGGTTTATTTTTCTGTTGTTCACTCTATTTGAGATATTTTACATGGTTTCTGTATGAACCTGTTATTTTTGCTGTTGGTCTCTTAGTACACCAACCTTTGTGTCTCTGTGGGAAATCTACCCTAGATGATAGTTTTTATTATGCTGGTTTAAATTTTGTTGTTACACATTGTGTGCTGAATTCTGTAAGATATTGTTGTAACTGCTTGATATACTTTGTGACCTGCTTTGTATTTTGTGATCTGAAGAAGGAATGTTCATGCATTGGAACAAACATTGGTTTTTGGAATAAAGTGGCAGAATTGTCAATGTGCAGGAGAAATTCTTCTTTGGAAGTACTTCTCTTGCTTGTTGATTAAGTTTATAAAGACGTCTTGTGCAGTGGAGCGTAACTCCCTATAGTTTTTGCACAATAGCTACAGCTTACAAGACGATTATTAGAATACTGGATATGCCTTTTTTTTTTTTACAAAACAGCTGCCACCACCTAGACAAAGAGACAAGGACAATGGTGAAGAACTAAAGTGTAACCTGTAATGAGAGCATTAGAGCAGGGAGGCTGAGGATTGCAGCTCTGGGACCACCAGTACTACCCGCCTTACCGCCATCACAATCTCTGGTTTTCTCCTTTGGAAATTAGCCTACAGACTAAGTAGAGAGTTATGTGATGCTTCTTATTTCATTATAGGGCTGATGTAAATAAAAGAAATTCACCATCAATACAGACAAATGTATCTGCTGAATCCCATGAAATCATTGACATAAATTATTGACAGTCTAATGGGACTGAGGGAATGGTGCCGAAGTTGAAGCCTGAGAGCAACCATAAGGAGATGCTTTAATATAATATCCATTTCTGTGTCTGTGTGACGTGTTAACTCCCTGACAACACCACCATCCCCACCCACACAATTCATTTTCACCACTATCACCTCTCTGTACACAACAACAAGCACGTACATACCAGCACCTCCTAATCTAGAGAGCACCTTTGTCGTAAATTTAAATCACCCCAGGTTAACAGATGGCTAGTGGACAAAATTAAAACACTGAGTGAAACTCAGTGCCTGTTTACTTGGAGAAACCTTGTCAAATTACACTTTGACATCTCATATTATGGCAGCGCGAAATGAGAAGGTTGTTAGGATCTAAATCAGAGAAAGCTAGATGAGATGGTACAGCTCTTGAGGGGATTCATACCAGCATTTGCCCGCAGAGACACTAGAAAGAGGCCTGTGTAACATCTCACTTTATTTTCTTCAACGCAATGTGAGGCCCCACTTTCTACTTTTGTCTTTCAGCTCAAATTCACACACAAACTGCATATTCAATGATTATTTGCATTAAATTATTAATATGCCAATGGTAACTGTGCTGGGCTTTGGAGTCGGTGCAACCAGTGCACATTCTTTCAAGATGAACATGGCAAGAAGGAACTTCAGAGCTGGTAGCCCTCATTTAAATCAAGTAAGAAAGAGAAGACACTATTGATTCCATGCTCTCTCCCGCACATTGGTTTGGCTTGCCTTCCAAAACATTATTTTTTTGCAAGGGGGGTCCCCATAGAGCTCAAAACAAAGAGGACAGACTTGTTTGAGGGTAATACTCTTGTGCACAGCGTGAAGCATGCACTAACAAGAATGAGGACTGGGGAAAAAAGAGATGTTGCAAACTTCATCCATAGTTGTGAAGCTTCTACCTATGTGGCCGCACAAGCAGGGACAAAATATAAACAATTCAAATGATGAGAGGATAGCCATATCTTAAAATATGTTATAGTTTCACTAAGAACATCCCAGACAATATGGGTATAAACTTCAGGTAATAATAACAAATAAACCCAGACACGGTTTCCACCCATCAACATGGCAGCATTTGTGCATTAACCCCTTCAGAATTCAACATTTTTCAAAAACAACCAGGAATCTTTTGTCCATCATCTTCACAATAATGTAAACAGCCGAGTTTGAAGGTACGGTACAAGACAAAGCAGAGTCTGACTTGCTCAGCTCACGATCAATAGAAAGGAAAAAGACACAAACTCTGGAGTCTAATTGATGGTGCTGCTGTGACTGCTGCCCTTCAGAGAACAAGAGCTTATTATCTGCCCGTTGATGATCTGACACAGTTTGATCTGCACATACCCAATTGCAGGGATTCAGCATCAGGGTTTGTTTACGGATTGATTGATCAAAGAGCCCCTGCATGTCTCTTTGTTTGTTTCATGTATGTATGTTGGCTTTTATTACTGTAGTGCAGAAACTGTAATTTTTGAGTCCATTTGATAAACACAGAATAAAACACTTTTCTTTGTGAAAGGCCTCACCTCAACTTACTGCACTGTACAATGTTTTCAAATTAGAAAAGCAAGTTTACACAGTGAACTGATAAATCATATAACTTCTGTGTTGTGAGTGCATCTGTTTTAATCACAGACACTCAACTTTGGAGTGACTGAGTTTGAGTTAAAAAGAAATCCAGCTTCAGTTAATCAGGAGCAAACGTATTAATAATAGCCTGAACCATAGGCTGCAAATGAGGAGCACACCCAAACATGTACATAAAAAAACAATTAACGAAAGTTAATAATTAAATCAGTTTATTTAAATCTAAGTCTTATTTCATAGCTTAGGTCAAAGTTGGTTATGATAACACTGTAATCATCATCAAGTTGGTGCAAAAAACATGAGAGGTCAGATAATTAGATAATCGTTTATCTGAAAAAGCTGGTTCCTCAGTCAGGTAATCAAAACAACTTTAAATAGACGGTTTGGGTAATATTTTTACTATTCACCTTCAATGTATCTTTAAAAATAAGTTTGGCTAACTTGGAGATCTGTTTTTAACTTAGTCATCTGTCTGAAGAAATACACTACTCACAAAACGTTAGGGATATTCGGCTTTCAGGTGAAATTTCAGGATGAACCTAAAATGCACTATAACCTTTACAGGTGAACTTAAT
>JAUMHL010000001.1:8550341-8566390 GCA_032362345.1 Sandelia bainsii | reverse complement strand
ATGCTTCTACTTAAATGCCCTACTTTCATGATATAATATCACTGTAGTGTGAACTTTATACGTTTTCCATAAATTTCTATCAAACTTTTTGTGAGTAGTGTATGTCATTAAGAATGGTGTAGCTTATTGATGTGTTTTTGATAGTTATGGGTTTTGCAACAAAACTGCGAAGTTCTACAACACTAAAGAAAAGTTTCTATTTTTAAGAAAAAACTAATGTGTCCCAAATTATTATTAGCAGTTACAATGTGGTTGCAGTGAACAGATTTGTTGTGAAGAACTACTGGGACGTCAGATATAGGAACATGATTTGGAGTTTTAGACTGCTCAAAGAGAGGCATAGGGTGGAGGTTATAATTTTTTAACACAATCCATCTTCAGTAAGGGAATTTGAACAGAAATAAATACAGATTACTTTAACATTTTCTGCAAAGTTCTGCAAAAATTTTATAGGTTTTCTGAGTTTAATGTAATTTGTTACTAGTACATGTTAAAGTACTGTGCAGACAACTGGGTGAAGGCCCAGGACAGGAGGAATGCATTCAACAATATCCAAAAACCCACAAGTAGACAAACTTCAGTTTCTGTTTTTTACATGCACACATATTAAACTGTACATACAGTCAGGTCAGCATGTCAGGTACTATAGGTGCTACTTGTTTACAGAGGATCACAGCAGGGCTTTGGAAACTGCAGTGGCATGATTTGTGCAACTGGCAATTTATAAAGCATTTGCCAGTCAACAGTTCAAGTGTGTATTCACAGGGAGATGGCACTTCATAGATGGGCAGACAGGTTAGAAGAGGGCAAAATATCCTGCTCAGCCACTTACAGCTGGCACAACTGTTTGTGCGCATTTATTCAGACATATATATTGTATGGATTGTAGCTGTGTGTGTGTGTGTGTAACCTGGTCCAGGTCATTAGAGGCAGCTAGCTGTGCCCTCATTTGTGCATTCACAGTATGTGAACACAGCATGGGATCGATTAGTACTTTCTGTGGCATTTCACACAGGTTCTCATCTCTCTATCGTCTTTTCTTACTGCCACTGGCTCAAATTTACATTACAAGTGTGTGTATGTGTGTGAGGAAGAGGCGCAGAGAGAGAGGCTGTGACCTTTTTTGTGTAGTGCTACAAACCTGTTGAGAAGCAACCAGTCAGTGTGAGTGGCTACTGTAAGTGGTTCTTGTGTATTTTCCGTCAAAAATGTTTGTTCTATCAATAGTGTTCTGTGTTGTTATACAAACAAAAAACTTTTTCAGATATTAAGTTTCCATGTTAACTGTGAATTTATTAAACATGTAAGAATAAATGAGTGTGCCTAATCATTGCAACAACATTTAAAGAAATATAGGTAATAAAAAGGTATGATGTTATATAACAGATAACCGTGTTGCTGTTACATTGCTCAAATATTAATTTGGTAGTTGAAAAAGCAAGATCAAAATCTGTACAGAGAGTCATTCTACAAATTATCGTCTATTGCAACTCATTAAAATACACGTTAATTCCCAAGGAAATCTCAGCATAATGAAATGGTGGTGATAAAGACAAGTTCTTAAAAAAAGTCCTTAATTTTGCTGTGTTGCACCCTTTGACTACCACACTTTAAAACATTTTAATAGTTTTCTCCCAGCAACTTTTAGCCAGAATCTATGTGCTGTGCAGGAAATGTCACCTAGAATAAGCACTGACCACACCATGGTGGTTAAAGTAATTTATTACTGTAAAAGCTGAACTTTACGTATGTTCTTTTGTAAAATTGAGAATCCTAATTTTCTAATCTGTTTCAGGCAACTAAAACTACTTGATTTATTTTAAGAAAAACTATAGTTGTGGTTATATTAATCCAATGTTGACCAGTAAAGACAGCAGAACACACCATCATAAATGCTTCGTGGATGGTCAAATTTTGTCAGAAACCTCCACACCTGCCCAGTGCGAGAAGTGGTGGGGCTATGTCTGACTACTTTCCAAAAACAACAGTCTGATATTACATTCACATCATACTATGACTGGTCAACTGTGTAGAGGTGAGAAAAGAGGCAAGGTTTGACTTTTTCTCTCTAGCTCTTATTTTTTGATTGTTACACAACTGTCAACCATCACTTTTCACTCACTGTACAACTGATTAAAACACTGAGAATGCATTCGAGGAAAGACCATCTGAAAATGTGTGCTGCTACCCTGTTGTTTCAATGATATGGTGCACACTTCCTCTCTCTTTTCAGTGTGGCGATTGCAACTATAAACTCTTTTGCTTGCAGTGAAGCTGGACAACAGGTCATACAGACACAGGTCTGTTTTAGTATAACCTAACCTGTATCTAAACTCTCTCTGGACTCTAGTGTCTAAGACACATTTTTTTCTACATACCAATCCATGCACCCCAACTTTCTCCAGCAGCCTTTGGGCCAGTTGTTATAGAAAGGTCACTTACCAAACGCACACAGGACTGTACACAAAGCACTTGGCACCTCCCACTGTCCACAACACAACATTTCTGTCTGGTTTGTTAAATATGTAGAGGAGATGCCACAGTGTCTGACCATAGTAAAACGAACATGTAAACACAGAGAAGCACAGCAAAAGGGTTACTTCAGGAGGTTAAGAGGTGAGAGCAAATCAAGTGTCTCTGCTCAGTGAACATGAACTTGCCTATTTACATACACACTTCACACTTCCAAAGTAATGGCCCTTAACACAGCAAGGTGTTCAGGAGGCTGCTGCAAGCACACAGGAAAGCTGAAATCAGCACCACATGCACAAAAAGAAAATCTGGCTGAAACTACACAAGAAATAGAACATGTCTTTTAATGAAGCAACCGTGGTCCTCGGTCATAATTTTCAAAGAAGCAGCCAAGATTAAAGTCAAAGGAGTCTCCCAATGGCTTCAAGTCTGCACTGCTTTGAAAAATACCCCCAGTGTACAAGGCACCCCCACCACCATCACCACCTCCTTCCCCTTTTTTTTTGCCCACCCCATCTTTCTCTCTTTCACACTCTTCTTGCTCTATGTTTCACTTTCTTTTCTCATTTTCTTCAAATAACTGGAGCTGCACTTTAGCCACCAATTCTCACCCCCTGATCCCATCATTAAAAAGGCTCAGGCAGAACAAGGGCTTTTTAAGCGCATGTGTGTGTGTGTGTGTAAGAAAGAAGCAGAAAGAGACAGACAGAGACAGGCTGACAGACCTGGGCCTGCCAAGCGACGTGGCGCTCACTCTTTAAGTGCAACAGACACCTCCTCTCCGACTACAGAACTAACACTATGCCACGCGCACGCACAATAGGATGAATAATTGATCGGCCTGGGGCTTCACGTGTTAAGAACAGAGGAGGCGTGCCAGTAGCGTTTTCACTTCAAATTTGTATTGTCTTTAGTCTCCGCCAGCCATCTACATTTCTAACACCTGCCTCAGTCAGATGTGCGCTGGTGCACTAGCCCCGGAACTATCTTTCATCTTACACACACTGTTACTGGAAGAAGAGGAAAAAACACACAGTTTCAAGAGATCATTATCTAGTAGGGAAACCAGGACACAAGTTCGATAGCTTCCCTCTTTTTTCCCGCCTCCACTGGCAGTAACCTTTGTTAGATCATTTCAACACCTTTTCAAAACAGAAAGAGGTTTCTTGCTTGCAAAGGTTTTGCGCCTTAGCTGTAAAAAATGTGAGTTATATTTCAAGTCTAAACATCAGACATTTAATGTACTATTACAAATGAGAATACCCCCCTCCAGAAAATAAACACACATCAAAAAGGTCCATAAAAGCCTGTGCACTTCTGAAATAGCTGCCAGCTAATTTTAATAGATCATTATTTAAGACAAAAATATTAGAAACCGATAGCGGGAAAGTCCGTTATTCAACTCCTGCCTGAAACATATGTATGTGTCACATACATGTTTCAATGGCAGCATACAGTTGACAAAAAAAACTTCAAGAATCAAATGTTTAATATTTCATATATAGTTACTTTTGATAATGTGAAAATTTGTTGGCTACAATTAGTTAAAGTACATTTTTTACTGTTTTGAGTGATCAGAGCATCAGGTTAAGTCACTGGCTTATTAAGCTTATTCTGACACATGTATATTGATACAGTGCCGTTCGGCTCTTATTAACAGAGAGCCTCTTACTTTGTCACTCAGTTTGCAAGATTAAAGTTTGTGGTTTGCTGTAACTGGTCAATAGTTCTCCAGAGTTCAGATAATAGTAAATAAATTGCCTTTAGTGATGTGAAGCAGAAAAATAAAATAATAAATAAATATATCCTAAAAAAACATTTGCATATGGTTAAAAAAAGCTTCCTCATATGTTCATTATCTAACACACACTGACATGTTTACTGCCTTTGTTCAGAACCAAGGGAGGTGTGTTTCAGCTGTTAAAAAGAAAACCATCAACACAAGCCAGCGCTTTTGATTTTAATGCTTTTCTTCCGCATTTTAACCCACACCTAAGAGCAGAAATCCCTGAATATGCAATAAGACAAAATCTGTCTATATCCATTATACGCTAAGCAATTAAACGCTAAGTCTTTACTTTGCCAAACCGTATGCATCTCTCAGATAACCCTGCTGAACCTTTGAAATTTTGCTTTTTCTTTCAACTTCTCTTTTTATGCATTAAGTAAAATTTTCTCTAGCTTGTTTTAGCTGGTATATGATATTAATATATAATTTAGCCTTCAAAACTGCTGTCTTAGTGTATAATATACTGTATATGACAGTGTATCAAAGTTATTAGCTGTTACATGGTCATAACCTAGGATCCTAATGTTTTTATTTTACAGAGGGCTAAGTGCAGTATTAGTTTGTGGCCAACACAGTGACGTTTTGGAGTGACAGTAAGAATTTTGTAACTTTTGGACACAGCCATGCTAGCTGTTTCCCCCTGTTTGCACTTTTTATGCTAAGCTAAGCTAACTGTCCCAGAGAAAGTGAACCTCTTTCTCTTTTCAAACTGTGTCTTTAAGCTTATGATATGCTAAAAAACTAAAGAACAGAAGTTCTTTCTGAGAGTGTCAAACAAGTTCCATGACTGTTTTGACTTGACTGCCAAACTCTTCATAACTATGTAATGTCCTCATGCATTATAATGACCTGGCCACGACTGAAAACAGCATAGTCAAAAACAAAAAGTGATCAAAGATCCTGAAGTTGACTGAAGAGAAGCTGAGATGGCTTGACCTTAAACATACTTGGGTTCCCTGGTGGACATGAGAACCTCCCTCTTCTCCCTCCTCAGTAAACAGTCCTGCAATTTTAAACACAGAGGACGTCAAAGGGCTCTAATGTTTCCTCCCCTCTGCTGTGGATTGGGATGTTTTGCCCAGGGTCGGCGTCCCACCATTATGACATCACTCAGGACCTGAACAGGAGACCATCAAAGGCTCTGCGGCGCTCTATCATATTCATCAATGAAAAATATTCATATGCATATACACCCTTGCCACCCTAGAAGGGAAACGTCTCCTTTTTAAAGGCAGCAATCCACTGGCAACACATGAAAAGTTACAAAACATCAAATAAGGCGCTGGGAAAAGAAAATTAAAAATACAAAACACTGGGGTGAAAAGGAAGATGTTAAAAGAAGATGAAATTCTTTTAAACAACTAATGATTGAGTAGCTCCTGATTAATCAGCAATGGCTTTCTTGGGGAACTGTCCAACATTAATTTTGATTTAGCATGCAGGGCAATCAATAGAAAGAGCTCGAGGTGGTGTTTCTCATTAAGGTAATTCATGGTCTGGCTAATATGGGTAAATTACATATTGTTTTGCACATGTAGATATGCATCATTTGCAACTCTCATCAATTACGTTGAGTTTGTTGGTTTTATGTTTTGTGTTTCAGGAACTTTAGTTGCAGGGGAGGACTGTAATCTAACTATTGTCTCACCATTTACTCGGTATATCTACATTTTTAAACTATAAAACACAAGTGAGTGATTGGGGTTTAACATGCACAGATTTAATAAATATTTGGAGATTAGAGATTGTCATATCATAATATATAACATAAAGTGTTGTATTGTATTTATCTCATTTATCCTTTGAAGAAATAGTTCAACATTGTGGTAATTTTGCTCATTGCTTTCTTGCCAAATTAGATGAGAAGATTGATTATGTTTTCACATCTATCCATTAAATATAAAGCCACAGCAAAGAGACAGTTTAGCAGTATGCTAAGCTAAGATAAACTGACTGCTGGCCTCATGTTTAGTGTCAGCATATAAGTGTCAAACAATACCATTAAATTGTACCATAAACAAAGCTAGTGTAAATCTTACTGTCACACAAAGTGAGAGACAGTGTGTTTGTGTCAGGGTCTTAAGGACCCCGCTGGTTGGGTTTGGGACATCACTCGGGAAAAGCCCATCTTTTTTATTGGCAGCTCTTCCAAAGACAAGATTTAATGGAAATGGCAAATGTTGAATCTACTGAGGATCAAAGAGGCTTGACAGCAGGTGGATAATTCTTCACCAGAAAAACAAAAGCTCATGACCCCATTAGTAAGACGGAAGAAAGACTTTTTTTGTGTCTCCTACATGATGCATATGGAGTTGTGATGATTCCACTTAACTTGTCGCCTCAAGTTAACGGCCAAAGCATCTAATCCATTTTAACATCATGTGAGTCATATGAATTTCACTGAGTAATTTTACTCTATCAATAAATATCTATATCTAAATGCATATATCTCAAATGCAGAAATTATTCTATACATAGAAACAATATAAGGCTACATTTGCAGCAAATTAAATGCAAATACTCTTAACCAAACTATTACAAAACTTTGCATAATATGCTTTTCTGGTTTCAGAAAAACAAAAGAATTTGAACAATTTCATGATGCAAGCATTTGGCTTAGCATGGTGTTGGCTAAATTAAAGGTGTAAAGGTACAGTATATAGAAGTGTAATAAAATATAGATGTCTAAGTTCAGGGCGAGCTGGCTGGTTTGTGTGTGCAGCATTTTACTTCTTACTTTTACTGTTAGTAAAAGTGAGAGTGAGCTTCATTCAACATCTGTAAGATAAGGCACTAAACACAAGTTCACCACTAATTCAAAGCAGTTATGTTTGTCCACTGCCACTCCACAAGAAAAAGATGTCAACTGAATAACTGCAAATCTTGCTGTTTGGAGTATAATCGGGAGGTGTCTTGTGTTACTAAAGACCTCCGAGCCACTATTAAACCTGGAGACTTTGCTGTACTGGGGCTGCGGTGCAGTGCAAGGCATCAAAAAACAAGGTGCCATGTTTTCAAACAGAGAGGTGGGTTAAGTGGCAAAGAATGGCAGAAAATGGCAGTCATTTCAGAATGCTGCTGCTGTGCTGCATGCTTATGCTTGCAGAAAAGCCTTAAATGCACCCCCATGAATATGCAATTTTTGTATGAGGAGTTTGACAACAAAGGGACCACCACACAGTTTTTGATGAGGTTAGATTGTCTGTGTTCGTGTGAGTGTGTGTACTGTATGTATGTGTACAGATTGTCAGGTTTTTACTTTCCTGTCCTACTTACATCTCTGATTATGTCCAATTAGGGAGGTAAAGAAAAATAAATGAATGTTTAGAACAGATTTGTTTTGTTTTTGGCATGAGGCCGTGGTCAATAACACAGAGGTCAATAATTCTTGCAATAGCATGATTAATAAATATATGAATAAATGTCTGTTAAATGTTGTGTCTTGCAATTGTTAGCCACATTGGCTCTTCAAACAGGAAAACGGTAACCTACATTTTTTTCTGTTTTATCACAGTCCTGGAACGGAAATACTTTAACTCTAAATCACCAGAGATTAGAGCCTCCAACACTTCCAACACATACTTGGACTATATAACTTTTATCTACGGTGGTTAATGTTGTTTTTGCCCTCAGATTTAGTTTCATGAATGTGTAACTTGGCATATATATTTGACACATAGATATACAAACCAACTCAACAGCAACATACGAGTAGGTATAAGCAAACTTAAAGTCTGATGTCTGCAAAAAAATTGGGACAGAGTCTACATCTCTCTAAAATCCTAAAATACATCTCTGTGTTCTGTTTTTTCCTGAAACAAGCTGTAAAAAGGTACTTGTCTGTCCACAGAACTTGGAGGATTTTTCTGCACAGAATTTATGTCCTCATTGTGAAATAGGGTTTCAGGTTACATTTCTGAAAGCAGTGTTGAGCTATGTTAAGTGACAATGGTTTTCCAAAGCACTTCCAAGCCTATCACATTAATATCACAGTAGCATGATGGTTGGTTCAAAGTTCACGCACTTTAAATGGTAGTTTCCATCCTTGGCCGTTATGCACTGAGCCCATGAATCTTTTCACAATATTATGTACTGTAGATCGCGAAAAGGCCAACATTTTTTGCAAGCCTGCATTGAGAAATATTGTTTTTGAGCTGACTGACAAATCTCTCATGATGTTTGGAAGTGGTGAGGCACAACTCGTCTTTGCTAGCAAAGATTAAGCTCTTGGTAGTGCTCATTGTATGCCCAATCATGATACCCTGACCTGTTACCAATTAGCTTGCTGATTTTGGAATAATCCAGAATATTGTAACTTGAATATTTTTTAAACTTTTCAGTCTTATTTTGCCTCTGTCACAACTTTTTAAAGTGTGTTGCAGGTATCAAACTCCAGATTAGCATATATTTATGTAATACAATTAATGTGGTCTTGAAAATCTGATACTAATTTTTTTGCGTTCTAGAAAAATCCCAATTTCTCTGGAAGTGGGGTTTGTAGATAAGAAATGGCTTTGATAAAACCCCTGCAACATATTAAATTCTGACCTCTACACTTAAGGCTGTGGTTAGATTTTTAATTTTACAAATGCTGTGCCATTCAAGTTTCAAGCAGAATTGAATTTGTGCTGGCCATTTGTTTAGAACAATTGAAAGGGCCAATGAGTGATGATGTCTTGGGCCACTGTGGTTAATGTGACTAAGGTGGTGACATGATGAGGGATGAGGGCGACCCATGACAATTAGGAGGAAACTGATGTCATGAATTTTCTACTTCACTCCAACAATGGCGTGCTGGAAAAAGACTATAATGTGCTATAAAAAAGACAAGTTTTAAGATGATGCCCTTTTCAAACCCTCACACAACTGACACATTCTTCAAATAAACTTACATTTATTTGAACTTTGGAAATTTGAGCACTCCAGGTTGTGCCACATTTCATATAGTTGATTGATTGTATTATTATTTCTCAAATATTATTACCAAAATATATTTTCCACATTATGTTACCCAACTGATTCCAAAAATTCTCCCTCTCTTTTCTTGAACTTTACTTCTACATACTACTTTTACTTTAATTTTACAGTTCTCTCCCTCTCCAAAGTCCCAGTAAAATAGCTCTCCTTATGACTTAAGCCGAATTGACAATTAGCCTGCTACTGGAGCAGAGGTCTCTGCAGTGGGTCCCTGATGGTACTGTACGGCAGATGAAGAGATTGAACCACCACCATCTATGGTTGCCTATCTGAGATTGGCTGCTGTAATTGGTACCCACTCTGTAACACTCACATTCCATCACACTTTATTAACGCCCTTCATCCAGTCAAAAAGCTAATCTTTTATTCTGTTTTCCAATTATTGTAAAGTGACGGGCTTTAAATGAGGAGGAGGAGATAATGAAATTAACTTCCTAACTTAGAGCAATTCTCTACGGCACAATGATCAGATATTCTCTTGGCCTCGGAAATGTATGCTAATTTTATGCATCTATCATTAGTTATTACCATTGCAGCAACATAAAACACAGTTTTCTTGAACAATTAGACTTAAAATGGTGCATTTTAATCAGTCAGGGGAGGTTTGCGTGCATATTAAAACTGCTGTAATTGAAAAGTCTGAACTTTTGACATTTCTTGAAGCAAGTGTTTGACAGCAGTGACAATTTGTTTACATCCTGCTGTGTCTGTATTCAGTTTCAAAGATTTTTTCGTAATACCTGAGAGCAACCATGGGGAATACTCCAGGGCTTTTTTCCTCTGCCTGTCTATTGTTGGTACCTCAACATTACTTTTCCTTGTCACACATTTAAGCATTTTGTTTGTTTGATTTCTTCTTTTTCTTTCTAGTTTTTAGATTAGAAAAATGATAGTTTAGCCTTTGTTAATGTAACGGTTGAATCTGCTGAAACCTAATGCCAGAAATCATTTACACTGTCGCAAACTCTAAAACATAGCTCTGTGAAAGGTATTTAATTATCAGGATGAGGCCAGATTAATACATGGTGCTTTTAAAAGATACAGTTTAGGACTTAGAGAAAGTTTACACTTCTATTTTTCTGGTAAAGTGTGCTGTCAAACTGCTTGCATATTAATAGACAACAATAAACTCAGTATGTTTACCTCTCCGTACAGCAAAAATGTAAAAATCTGAAATGTTCCCAGTTACACTGACTGGATTTTAGGTTAAGATATTCAAATATGGTACTCTGACAGAAAATAATTGTCTGTTAATTAACTGTGTCAGAGTTTTAGGAAATTCTGATGGCCACTTTTTCAATAAACATGTATTAAGAAAATATTTCTCAGATTAACATATGGCATTCTTTTATTTTCAAAGTAGTAAATTTAATAATTTGGGGCACGAGCTTATCACAAAGTGAGTAAACTACATTTTTAGGCAGCAGCAGCTCTGTTGCACAGCAAATTAATTTGGTTTTGCTTAGCTAATGAATCTAACACTCAATAAGCACCACTTTCCCCTCTCTTCTGTAGCAAAGAAGTTACCACCCCCATCCAGCTCATCAGTCACCCTGGGCAGTCTCTCCCCAAATGGGACCCCCCGATGCCCAGTAATGGCTGTTTGATGACCCTCATAAAAGGAGTCAATGTATTGACGGAGCCCTCTGAGCACAGACCTAATTTGTATGAGGATCAATTCAGCCAATTCATAAGAAAAGAACCAGCGGACAGAGAGGAGGAGTGTGTGTGCAAGTGGGAGGGATCAAGACTTCAAAACATAAAATTACACCTGTGACCTCACAGATCCGACTGTGTGCTCACACTGACATACACAATTTGTTTTAATGATAGTCTCTCGTGTTGTTATTAAATAATTGAATCGCTCTCAGATCCGATTACCACGTAAAGGACAGCACATTACATTATGCGTTTCACTGCTGTCTGTCATGCAAGGTGCTTTTTGTCATCAATTTTTATGAGTGGGCTACAAGCATATAGGTGTGATCTATTTGGTGTATTATGAAGCGCTGAAGCCACAGTTAAGTAATTTATTCTGCTGTGAGTGGACTTCAAATATATATAGCACTGACAGATAATTACTGTATCTATCAAATTGGCAGAACAATCATTTGGTGCATTTGTCTACAGATAAATGAAACAAGAAGGCCTCACCAGACAAGAGCAGCTGGATTTCAAGAAGAAGAAGAGAACTGACCAGGAGGGGAAAGCAGAAGAAAGTTAAACGCTTTTTAATGCTTTAGAAATCAAACATCTATCCAGACAATTCTTATATGAGCCAAAAATAGCTCCTTTAAATGCAGTAACTTTCAAAGCTCAAACAGTCTCACACAGCAGACTAGATTAATTCATTTTCGAGTCCAAGGGGGTTCTGAACTATAAGAGATGGTAGCTCTAATCAGGCGTATAGCTGAGGTGATCCTCCAGATACTGCTCTCCGAATAATCAGTGTCTGGGTGAAGCCCTCCTGCCCTGGCCTCTGCTTACCTAATGAGACCCCATGCTCGTGATTTCTCAGTGTGCTCCAGCTTGCCAGCCTATTCCTGCTCCACCCAGGGAAAAGAAGACGAAGAGGAGGCGGAACAAGAGGAGGAGGAGGAGGGGGCAATGAATCCAAACGCAACCCCCTCCCATATCATTTGCATGTGCAGAATCAGGAATGATATCCAGAGAGAGCCAGTCAGGAGGGAGAGCTGGAGAACAAAAAGAAAGAAAGAACGAAATAAGAGAAAGGCAGGAGGAATCAGGTGTGTGCTCTCTGACCACAAATGTTTTCAGAATCGGGTCAGGTTTTTTTCTCCTCATCTTCAGGAAAAGTGCTGAATGAAATTAGCCACCAAAGAGTTCCCATCTTCTAAAAGGGGTGGGGGTGGTATGTGGTAGGTGAAGTACCAGTACAGACAAAAAAAAAGTCAAAGCAGAGAAAGATGGATGGAAAGATGTTTGAGGAGTGGAGGGATTTTTTTGAATGGAATCCAATGGCAGGTCCTGATGGTGAGGAGAGGAGAGAGTGGAGAGCCCCAGTGTCTGCAGCTCCAAAAGAGGATGTGATGAGACTGCATGGCTAATGAAGCAGCGCTCCTTTCTGGCTCCACAGAGAGCCCAGCCTTTTCTTATTCCAAATTCATCATTAATTCAACAACGTTGATAATTTCATTAGTTTTTTTTTTCCCGCGCATTTTCCAGGGCCTTTATCAATAAATGATGGGCAATGGACCAGGGGCTGCCCCTGCTTAGCTAAACACACACTTCTTTCTCACTCCAATCTTTTTTTTCCTTTTTCCTTCTCTTTCATGACAGCAAATGTGGATTTGTATAGTATGGACAAAAACAGGGAATATGCTCAGTATATGCACCAAGCCTTTTCAGTTAACCTAAATCTGGAGATCTGACTTAGGATGAGTGGAAATATCTGGCCTTTTCACTCATCAGTTTTTCCATCTGCCTTTTGACATGCCACAGTATAAAAAGTACAGGTGTAAATAATCAAATTAATGATGAACTGCATTTAACTGCTTTAATTTGATAAATTCTGAACTGTTCATGCTGCCTCACTGTCAAAATGTCATACTGTATTGGGATACTAAATAAATTGACCCATTTTTAAGTCTGTTTTCTTCTGTGTTTGTAAGATGTGCAACACTGTCTCCTAAAAATCACCTTCTTAAACAACTAAACTGCAAACATGAAGTAGTTCTTTTGGTAGACATAATCATATTATGATTATGTTCTAAAGTAAAATATGTTTTGAATGAAGCATTACTTTTACTAACAGAAAGCAAGTCACCTGGAGATGGATACAGTGGATAGTGGATGTAGGCAAGAAAAGCACTTTGGTTAAGGTTAGAGAAAGACTGCAGTTTTGTTCACAGTTTAATAAAGAAGTGTGTTAAGTAAACAGGTGTGATGAGCTGTTGCCAGAAATCTTCAGCCCAAACATCTGTTATTGTTTGGTAAAGATGAGGTATAATAATATAATGAAACAATGTTCAACTATCTCATGATTAATATAATTTTTACAGGCCAATTAACAAAGGTAATACTTAGTTTTTAACCTAAATTTACTTACCTTTAAATTAACAACAGTACATTTTAAGAGAATTAGACTTGAAGAGAATAGATTTCTGCCAGGATGTTCAGTGTTTTCTTTTGAATTTATTGATGACTGTCTTTCTCATATTTTTGTGCTCATTTTTCATTTATTATTTATTCATAGAATTTCTATTGTTTACATCACGTACCAACACTTAAATGGAGTTTTTGTTTTCCTATAGAGACAATGGCAAATGACTTCAGACATCTTTACAACTAATATGTCTGACTTTATGATGTACTCAATGCACATACAGTATTTGACTAATACTAACAAAAAGGGAGAAGATGCATTCTGGGACTAATCATCCTGGGATCTAACATATGGCACTAGCAGTGACACGGGGGGCAACTCAGGTAAATAAACCAGTATCTGGCACACTACAGTAGAGTCTGCCTTGGCACGATCGTAGTGACATAGGGAGCTTGGCCAGGGTATGCATGTATGCACACAAAAAGACACACTCAAAACAAACACACACACAGAGCTAGACTGGGGGCTCTGAAGGGCTGGATCCAGGGATTACTCTAACCACATTTATTTATTAACTCTCAATTAAGTATGGGTGTCCCAGGGCTTAGAGTGGCTTAGTGAGCAAGTGGGACCTCAAGTACGTTTTGATGACAGTCAAGGCCCCTCATCTCAGTTCACTCCATTTTGCTGATTAAATATAAGCTTTTCATCTGTGGATACAATGCTATTAATTAAATCATTAGATGAGTGATTCACTTATGAGCAAAGGGAGCAGTGAAAAGAGAGACTTGCATGAGTGGCTCGCTGCAATAACTACTGAAATATTCATTAATAAAAAAAAAGAAAGTCTAAATTCATTGACAAGGATTACATGTGTAGAGACCCTCTCCCTTCCTTCATTGGGCCAGCCCCCTTCAGCATGGGCATACAGCCCCTTTTTGATCACTAGATAAAGGGATCGAACAGACACAGAAATCACACACACACTATATTATAGGTGTGCACTACTGCACACACATATACACAGTTACAATAGGCCTATTAAGAATATTGCATTTTAAACAGTTCTTTAATGAAATATGACCACAGAGTTGTAATAGCTTGCTCAGGGGAAGTAGGATCACTGCAAATGTAGAGGGTAAAGCAGAGATGTGTTTTCTGTGTCCCTACTGAATTACAAAGCAAACAAGATGCAAGAGTGTCCGTATTTGTAGTGTATCTCTCATCTTAGTAAGGACTCGTTTACACATGGACCCACTGTTTAGGAGAAACCCATCTGAAATCCATGTATTTGTATAGAAGATGTGACTCATAATGTTCAAGAGTGGAAAGGGTAGGCTATGAAGTAACTGAATTTTTTATTAGTTTTTCTCAAAGAGCATGAGTTTAAAACTATGCCAATAGTTAAAACTTTTGAGTAGATAGAATAAAGATCAACTGTCCCAGCCATCTTTATCAAGTACTGATCTTAAAATTTCTAAACTCGGCAGCAGAGGTGGGTAGTAACGAGTTACATTTACTTCGTTACATTTACTTAAGTAACTTTATGAAAAAAATGTACTTCTAGGAGTAGTTTTACTGCACCATACTTTTTGCTTTTACTTGAGAAGATTTGTGAAGAAGAAACGCTTCTTACTCCGCTACATTAGACAACACTCGACTCGTTACTTTTTTTTTACCATTTATTCTACCAGAGAGATGTCGTCTAGATTTGTGACATTCAAGAACGAACCGAATCTATTGAACGGCGCTTTAACACGAACAATGGGAGCCGAGTTGCGGTTGGGAGCTGTTCTTTTTTATTGTTGTTTCGCATGCCCATAACTTGCTATCAAACCAACCAACCAACCAATATAAGAGCTAGAAGAAAGCAAATAAAGGACAAGAGAAAAAATTAAAACCATGTAGGACTGTATTTAAATCATAACAAGCTAAATATAACAGAGTTTTGTCTAACTTAACATCTTGTTTTTATCTCCTTTACCGTTTCTCCCTTGTTTACTTTTTAGCGTCAAGCAGACTGTCAAAGCAGACCTTGTAAAATGTTTGTATGAATTCAGATCAGACATTATCCAGAAATACCAGAATTGGCACATTATTTTTATTTTGTTTGTCTGATTAAATAATTTCTAAGTTACTACTTGAGTAGTCTTTTCACCGAATACTTTTTTACTCTTACTTGAGTAATTTTTTGGATGACTACTTTTTACTTTTACTTGAGTAATATTTTTTTGAACTAACGCTACTCTTACTTGAGTACAATTTTTGGCTACTCTACCCACCTCTGCTCGGCAGGTATGGTTAGTGAACTAAAACACAATTAGAGAAGAGAATTTGGCACTTTGAATCAGCTGCATTTCAGCATTTCAGTGTCTTTGAGATCATTGATTAGATCAATCATGACTGTAAGAGGCAAGAACAAAAACAAATTGATAAACTCTCTACAGTACCTAAAAGTAACAAGAAAGTTAACTATCATTAGTACGAGCAACTAATGAATAGTGGTTTATTTATTTAGCAGCTAAAGAACCACATGAGTAGGTGCAGACCAAATCAGAGCAACAAGGTGATTTGGGATTGTTAACATTTGCTTAAATAGTCAACTTGTTGTTAACACATTTTTCATGCAAACTTATATCTAGAAATATGACAAACAAAATAAAAACAAAACAATTAAATGTGGATTATTAAATATTAGATCTCTCTCGTCTAAATCCTTGTTAGTAAATGACTTGATAAGTGACC
>JAUMHL010000001.1:8539703-8550241 GCA_032362345.1 Sandelia bainsii | reverse complement strand
GAAATATGAGCTCAACATGCAGATTTAATACAGCAGATGAACAGACCTGATGGAGAACAGTTATTCAAAGTTTCTATCGTGACAGTATAGCCGGTTGATTACGCGGCACCAAACTGTAATCTCGCCTAGAGCACCAAAATGGGTCGAGCCCCCTCTGATTCTATATAATTGTATTGTTGCTGTAGCTGCCTTGACTTTGACTTTTTGCCTTGATTTGGTGCTATGTACTGAATTGAACTGAAATTTTTGCACTTTGGTTGTTTTTAAATGTGCTATACAAATAAAGTTGGTACATTACAATGTAAAGTTTAAGAACTTACAGAACAAAACACGTATGTACGTATGTACTAGAAAATGTATTTTTGTGTTGTCAATTGTCAGAATTGATTTAATAATTTAGGGGAAATTTTGGAAATCCTTAAAACAATACTTCTAAAAGTACTATCCTTTAACAGGTTCTTTTGCACCTTGCTGTTATTTAACAAAGACACAGTACATTAAATTTCCCTTGTTGTGTATTTGGTATAAACCCTATGACTAACAACATACTGTGTGTACTGTATGTACACTGCATTATTTAGTTTTGTGACATATATAGTCTGTATTTCTATTGCGTTTTTTAAATGGATTAGGAGTATGCCAGCAAGAAAAAGAAAGGTATTTGTGTGGAGAAAAGGTTTTGTGGGAGACAGAAGTAGAGGCTGATGGCCACAGACAGCTACAGCACTCTGTGAGGTGTAATATGAAACAAAGCTGCAGGTTCTTCTTTACTGTAAGACACCTCTTTCACCTCTCGCTGACAAGAGAGAGCAGGAGTTGGGAGAGGAGTTGGCTATGATAGATGGACAGGCAGAGTGAAAGAGATACAGGGAGGCAATGGAAAAAATGGGAGAAGGAAAGAGATAAAGAATTAAAGAGAGAGAGGTTTGTCTTTCAGGAGGCAATGTTCTGGGAGGCCTGTCGGAGGAGGTGAGTGCTGTCGAGCAGACAGAGGCAGACTGAGGGAGCAGGTGGAGGCGAGCGAGGAAGAGCAGGTCAAAGCTTCAATGCTGCCACCCAGGCAGCTAAAGGCCAGACAATCAACATGTCAGGGACCACAGCTGTGTGAAGCTATAATGGCTGAGCTACTGAAAAGATACTAACAACACACTGTACCCCTCAGCGTGTGCTACAAACTGCATTGCAGTATGATGTACAAGTATTGAGAGAATAAACCACATTTAGGTTGACATATGTTTGCATGAGAAGTGCTCAATAACTTACAGAGGTATTAAAAGACAGGGTTTATAAAGAATTACTAATAGTGGTTTATGTACATGGCGACAGTTTTTGATGAATTTCTCATTAATCTTCTGGATTATTCAGGATTAGTCAAAGTAACTGGAAGTTGTTGTTTCCTGGTTTTCACCCAGGCAATTTGTGTGTGGGTTCAAATCCTGGTAGAGGAACCAGTTTCTAGGGCCCTTTTAAAACAAAACGGCATGTGTCTTTTTTATTTTGTTTTTTTCAATGACAATGCACATTAATCAGCACCACTGTACTAGTGCGTGTGCAGTTACTGTTTGGATTTTATTCTTCCGCCAGATGTTAAATTAGCCATCAAAACAAAAATATAACAGCAACAAAGGAGAGGGAGCACAATGACAAACACAGGCAGAAATCCAAGGTCAAGTTAAGCATGCAGTCACTAAGTATGGTGACAAATCTGACTCCTTTTTAGTCAGGTTTTAAGATTATATGCATCATAGGTTTCAAGAACCGGGGAAGCTCTTAATGTGAAGGTTATCTAGTTCTAGTTCTTAAAAAAAAGAAAAAGAAATGACAATACAGCGGAAACTACTGTCTGGTTTGTGGCTACAAGGAAAACCAATGGCAAGGGTACAAAACCAGATGAGAAGGATGTTTCTCCTGCCTAGATAGAGTTGTGTGGTTTGAGCATCTGCCAGTTCACCACCCATAGGGGAGTGTCGGTGGGCTCTTCAAACACCCTGCATGGGTCCTCCTCCTTTTGATGCTCCTAGAGAGGGAGAGGACACAGGGAACAGGAGACACTCCTCCACACACGCTGCTGAGCTGTACTGGACCAGATGTGGGGGGTGGGGGTTGGGGGTGGGAGTAGGAAATAAAAAGGCAGATGAAAACTGAAACAGAAATAACCGAATAAGCAGCTAATTTATTAGTTTTTATGAAAGGGAGTAAAAAAAATGGGGGGGTGGAGGAGTGTAAAACGACAAAAGGGAAAGTGATCAGCTAGAAATGTCTTTTACAGTTTCATATTACATTCCAAAATTATATCTCCATCTCCACGTTTTATTGCTATAGTCCAAGAACATGCAGGTTCCAGTAAGTGAACTGAAAACTGCTTGTAGTTAAGTAGCTGACCCGTTTGTCAACATGTACTGCATGTGGTAACCTCTAAGACCCAGACCCAGCAACTAACCAATTTGTCTATAATGTACTCTGTCTCTACATTCCTGACATTTAACAACCAGTGATCTCTGTCTGAGATTTTATATGACAACTTTCAACCTGGAACAAACCAGAGGACACAGGGAATGTGACTGTATGAAGGAGGAGCAGCTCACTTATCTGTGACTTATCTGTCACTTCTCTACTGTCATGTAAAGTGCAGTGTTTCCTCTATAATTCAGTTATGGTAGACCGGCAAGAAAATCAAAGCTGACAAAGCTGATTTCAATGAGTTCCACACAGTGAGATATACAGATTCAAAATTTGGGGAAAAGAGAGCACTGGAATGGAATTGGTTCTTAGCATTTGCAGATACCTCAAGTTGAGCTTCTCAAGAGAGAAACAATCAGATCAGTGCATTATTAGTTATAATTTGTTTTTCTTTTTCTTTGAACATTTAAAGTGATTTTTTGAGGAGGGCAAGGTATTTATTACGTTTGTTCATTTATGAACTTAAAAAGTTCTGTTTGTAAAATATTGTAGAATTCTTCTACTGATCAGTTAGTCGACAAAATCTTTCAGCCCCTTGAGCTATAAACTAAACAGCTAAAAAGAATACTCTTAATATTTACAATATACAACAGGTTCTTTTTGCTTTGGTAATGCTGCTGATACTGTCAATATGGGCAAAGGAGGCGCGCACACATTCACACACACACACGCACTCACACATATTCAGCAGGATCAGAGGGAACGCATTACAGGATCGGGGAATGAATGCCTTCTATAACTTTGACTTTTTCTCAGTGTTATTTGCTGCCGAGAACAGAACCATACTCAGCAGTTTCATATCTTGGAGATGTCTTCTGGATAGGTTTATGGCAAAGCCTGCACTCTGACTGTGTTGTGCGTGTGTGTATGTGTGAGGATAGTGGTTGTTAGTCTCTGGCTTTATTCAGAGTTCAGAGCAATACCAACACCAGACAATGCACACAGACTTACAATCCTATTTGGTTTGGGAGATCAAAAATGACTCCTCAAAGCACAACCTTTTGAGTAATTGACAGGATGCTTGTAAAAAAAAAACAAAAAACCCATAAATAAATGAATACATAAGGCTTTTGTGTGGTTTTGGGTGAGCATCTGGTATCAAACATACTCACACCTTGTGGATAAAAGCTATGACAGAAAAATTACAGTAACAATCAGTTAAACCCTGTACAAGAGGAAAATCTGTTTCTCACTGGTCTCCAATGGCTAATGTTTGACTGACAGGTGCAAGTGAGAGGTAAGCTATGGAGACCAGCAGTCAAATGGACAATGGAAGTCTCGCCCGCACTGACGTACAGATAAAAACATCTTACGTTGTCTGATCTTGAAAGACAAGATGACTGAGGAGCAGTCATGTTGAAACAGTTCAGAAGTGTTTCTAAATTATTGAAGAGCTCTAAGTCTTGTGATAACATGTTAACAAACCAGTAAGCTTAATAATCAGGAGAGGCTTTACAAAGCAAAAGCTCTGTGCAGTCAAAACATAAAAATATGAAAAACAAAGGCGTCCTCTTTACATATGGCAGTGTGTAAAATGACCTGTTAGCATTCAACAGTATTAGTAGTATACATTACCTGAACCTATAAAATAAAAGATAATACTGATGATGTAATATCTACCGCAGCAGGTGCTGAGCTGAGCCAGTCCAGCTGACTCGACCTACACGACAATTTGAGCTAAGGGCATTGTGAGGGATGGATACTGGGAGTCAGACATGTATCATACCTCTGGGATATACGTCCACAACATTTAATATAGTGGGAGTGTACTTCTGTTCAGAGCCATGTGGTCCCAGCAAGACCTAGACGGGGAAAACAAATCTGTAATGTGCGCACAATTGAATCAGGTGTCTGGTCCTCTTAAGGAAATTAAGTTGTCGCCAGAGCGAGGCCACTTAATGAGAGGCAGGCTTGCGGACAGTGACGAATGGAGGGTGACACCGGCAGAGTGTGAGGCCGACACAATATCTGCATTTGGACTGGTGATGATTTTTCATCCATGGGCCCCATTGCCCCCCCACATCATGTTTCTTTTTCTCTCTCCCTCAAACATATGCGCACACACATACACACACTGTCCCACCTCCCTCCACCCATTTCCAGGGCTTCATTTGGGACACATTTGCTCCCTCTGTGATACTACTACTTTATTTGCACATATATTCATGGGAATGATGACAGCTAATAAAGAGAGGAATCTTCTTTCCATGTGTTTTTACTTCATGGTGCATCTTGATGGTGGCAATTATGCAATTTTGATAGATGTATCTGCATAGTCACAGTAACTCTGAGCAGAACATACACAGCATGCCCTCCAGTATGTACAAAGAGATATACACAATGCTATTAAGCTGCAAGGGAGCCCTATTTAAATAGCAAGGTACTGTAATGTTTATTTTTATTACGTGATTTGATTTAGTCCATTATTATGCATTTGTAAATGAATGCGCCAAGAATTTTATCTATTCAGCCTTTATGCATAAAATATTCATGGGCAATTATGACTCAGTTATAAGATCATTTTAAACAAAAACTAGCTTGAATTCATGACACATGCAATGTTTTCAAATGCTGACAAGTTACAAAGAAACTCTATAAACTGCTGTTACTGTGTTTTTGTGCACTGAACTGTGTGTTTACATATAGCCAGGTGGTAGGCAAGTGTGCACGAAGTCTGAAAAATGCATACATACAGCTCACACTCAACCTACACTTGATCCACATTTCAAAGCAGTATTCAGAGTAAAGTATAACCCACAATTCTCCAAGATTCGCTGCTCCACACCAGTCTAGTTGTTATTTAATGTGTTTATGAGCTGATTTTAGGACTCTAATGTGACAATAATCACACATAAATAAACACACAAAAGATCTATGAAGCTGGATATGACTTGAGTAACATTAACCATGTCCAAACACTGCACCACTGACTGTCCGACTGAAGTGGAATTTTATGAAATCTTTATTTTGAATAACAGAATTAAATAAAAAATTAAACTCCTTAAATCCAACAATCAATCAAGCGTTTGCCATAACTGGAATTTATTCTTTCACATCACTGTGGAGGAATTTTGGCCCACTCTTCTTTGTAGAATTGTTTTAATTCAGCCATATTGGGGGGTTTCCAAGCATGAACGACCTGTTTAAGGTCATGCCACAGCATCTCTATTAGATTTAAGACCAGACTTTGACTAGGCCACTCCAAAACCTTAAGTTTGTTTTTCATTTTGCCATTCACGAGTGGATATGCTGGTGTTTTTCAGATCATTGCCCTGCTGCAGAAAGTGCTCTTGAGCTGGAGGTCACAAATTGACGGCCGGACAATCTTCGTCAGGATTTCCTGGTAGAGCACAGAATGGTTCCATCAATTATGTCGTCCAGGTCCTGAAGTTGCAAAGCAGCCCCAGACCATCACACTACCACCACCATGTTTGACTGTTGGTATGATGTTCTTTTTATGAAATGCTGTGTTAGTTTTAAACTTCTGTCTCATCAGTCCACAGAATATTTGCCCAAAAGTCTTGGGATAATCAAGATGTTTTTTGGCAAATTTGAGACGAGTCTTTGTGTTCTTTTTGGTCAGCAGTGGTTTTCTCCTTGGAACTCCAAGCCATTTTTGCCCAGTCTCTTTCTTATTGTTGAATCATGAACACTGACCTGAACTGAGGCAAGTGAGGCCTGCAGTTCTTTAGATGTTGTTCTAGATTCTTTTATGACCTCCTGGATGAGTCATTGCTGGGCTCTTGGAGTAAGTTTTCTCCATTAGTGGATGATGGCTCACTGTGGATTGCTGGAGCCCCAAAGCCTTAGAAATGGCTTTCCAGACTGACACATGTCAATAACTTTGTTTCTTATGTGTTTTTGATTTTCGTTAGATTGTGGCATGATGTGTTGCTGTTTGAGGTCTTCACTTTGTCAGACAGCTTTTAATTAAGTGATTTCTTGATTTAACAGGTCTGGCAGTAATTAGGCCTGGGTGTGGCAATTAAATTCAGCTTTCCATAAAATGCGGTTAATCACAGTTAAGTCATGATTTAGAAAGAGGGGGGCAATTACCTTTTTTGGACACCGTTTAAATATGCAAAACAGATAAATATGCAAAAAAAAAAAAAAAAAAATCAGGAAGGGGACAAATATTTTTTAACAGCACTATATGTAATTCTAGGTCTCTTGATTGTATAGTAGATAGAAGTAGCCTGTGAATACTGCATAGCAGACCTGATCAACACTGGGACAATGCTAAAGGTGTTCAGATAGTTTACTTCCATTTTAGTTTTTTTCACCAATAAAATCATTGTACAGTAACTGATCGGTTTAATCTTAACAAAGTGGTTTTATGCATGTAGATAAAACAGACTTTTTACGGCCATCATTGGAACATACATACATGTAGCAGAATATAGGATATAGAGATATACAGTACGTAAGAACTAGATTTGTTCCTCCCCTTCTGCTGGTGAAGTAAAATTATCCTGATGTCAGAGATATTGCCACTAAACATGGAGACATGGAAATTTCTGCCACAGTAAAATGGCCTTGAAAGAAGGAATAATTCTCATTCCCATGAGTTACTCCACCAATGCCTTCAATCCAGTCTTAAACTTATGTGAAGGGGAGCATCTCAATAGGTTTGATCCTTCTGTGCTGTGTTGCCAGTGATCAAGTGCTCATTTGGTTCTGACAAAAATTAGAAAACTGTCATTATAATTCCCTATGATGTTCTTCAGAACGATCTTGAGTATTAAGATGCAGTTGACTTTTTTGTTTGACCTCCTCCCTTATTTTCAGTGGAGACTACACAGGAACATCTACAATGCTAATTCAGTTACATAGTCCACGTGTAGCACAAACACACAACCAATATCTGACACTGAGGTTCCCCACATTGAGTAATTCTCTTTCATAACTGACCCGGCATGGTCTACTGTATGCATAATGGTAGCACATGGAAACAGCTGTAGTGTGTTGACGATCAATGTCCTTTCAACACAGTAATTGTGAGGCCAGAGAATGGCTGAGTAGCCAAGGCTGCTGCTGCAGTATGGCCACTGGAGTGAGTGGCCACTCATATATGCCTTTTAAAGTTGCACTCCATCCATCCGGAGAAGACTTGGGCATAGATTTAGTTGTGTGGATGGAGGCAGCAAAGCAAAAAAAAAAAAAAAATCACTGCGGAGTGTGTGCTAGAATTGTACGATTCGATGAGGCTTCAACACCCCTCCTCTCTTGCTCCATCTCTCCCAGCTGACTAGGTATGAATAATTGACCCCATAGTCTGGGCCCCTGTTCATTACCGGGTGAAGTGTCGGCCTGGTTTGTGATGCTATGAGGGAGAGTGCGAGCGCCCACTGTCCAAATGCCTGGCTTGGTTTTCCCCTCTACCTCTGACCACACACTAGTCCTTCATCTTTAATGGCCTGTGCCGTGATCGGACATCCAGCCTCTCCAACCTTCCAGCCTTGCCCACTTCATCAAGCAAGTGAACAGGTGGGGAGTAACACATCTACTGCCAGAGAGGAGTTTTTCAAGAATTCTTAAGTATTCTCTTGTGAATTTAAGGAGTTTTGGGCAGGATTATCAAAAGGTGCAGAAGTAGACGAGGGAGTGAACACTGACATCCAGGAAACTTCTGTGGGAAAGTTTTCAGGTACACACTCAAACTAGAGGAAAACTATTCATGGGCTTAAGGTGAGAGCTCTACTTGCATGGATATGGAAGTTGGGAAAGTCATCCAAAGAAAAGTTGTAGAGGGCAAAGAAGTGCAGCTAAAACTCAATCCAACAAATTCATGGCACATCACAATTTGACTCTAAAAATTTCAGACTAAAGAAAAATAAATTCTGTGTTTCAGTCACTACTCATAGACTATGGAAATTCTTAGGTCACCATTTCTTCCTGCAGTACAGTGCATCTGACACTTTTGTATCCACATAGGAGGGACATATAAGGCTGGTGAATGAAGCCACTGAACGCTGCTGAGGAAAACAATAGCTGACTAGACGCCCCCCCCAATACATCAATCAGACAAGTCTGTCAGCTCAGCTCCCTGCAGTAGGATCCATGGGAAGCAAAAGAGGGACCACACAAAACACAGCCTGCAAATGAGAAGCCACTGTATGGATTACTGCGTGATGAGCAGCCAAACGAGGACAGAGACAAGGGATGGATGGGGAACATGTGCGGGTCACATCTACAGGGACGGTAAAATAGTTTGAAGGCAAGTATGTGTCTTGTTCTCGAGTGGTGTCAAAAACTATGTGAGAAAAATATAAATTACATCACTACTTTTAATTTGATTTCAATTATGCATGCTGGCTTTCGCAAATGAATTTCATTGCAGGACATTGTTAGTAATTGTTTGTTTGTGATTGTACAATATATTTTTGAAATCCTTCTTAGTGTATAATTTCTTCTTATTTGAAAAACAGTTTCAGATCGAGTATGTTGTATTGTTTCATCTCAATGATACTAGAGTTGTGTCATATTGTATATGATGTATTGTGATCATTCCTCCCCATGTGAGGAATTTGATGAGAATAAGAATTTAATTATATTCAATATATCATATTATCATGATACTAACAATATAGTCAATATCATTTGCAAGGGAGATTTTTTAAATTTTCAATCCTGATTTTTCTCAAATCTGCATTTACTTAGTTGTATTTTACTCATATGCCTTTGGTGGCACTTCACTATACCTATTACCACCAACAATTGTCAATAGCTAAAACAGTGAAATCGATGGCACAAAGTGAAACAGAACAGATACATTAAAAACAAAACAAGGACATATTCATAAAATCATTGAACTATAGAGGTGGCAGATCAGAACACACTCACATGAGCTGTTTTTGAAACGGTTACTACTTGGTCACTGACTACTTTTGTCAGGTGAGTGGAGAGTTTCAGATCCAGAAGGAGGCCAGCCACACCAGAGTAAAAACATTACATTAGGTGAAGGTGATAAATGGCTCACATTTCCTTCTCAAGGGAACTCAGTTATTATAGGAAAATTATGTTAACAATGTAACACTGTGTCTCGTTTCTGCATTGACTGTTTTTTCAACAAAATTTAGACATGGATTTAGAATTTATGATGTTCAGTGACTGCACGCTCAACAAAGGCCATCAAATATTAAGCTTGCTTTGATTTCACTTGTAAGTCAACCTTGAGCATCTATTACTGTGTGTGGACAAACCATGCAAACACCAACGCATAGCTCAAAGCATCATACCCAAATTCTTACCACACATGTGCAATCTTAGTACAAAATGTGAGAGTGGCACAAGTTTCAGTCCACAGAAACAAAGAAAAAGAGAGAGGTGTCTTACTCACAATGGGGATGAAGGAGATTATCAGAGCTGTTCCTGGTTGTTTCATTGGTTGCAGACAGCCAAGAATTCTGGAGGAGAACATCGCAGAGCTGTCATTGCATTTTCAGGGAGGGGGAGAGGATGGAGAGAGACTGTTTGAACTGGGAATAAATGCTGTGAAAATGGGGGAGCTGGCATATTTACACCCAGGGTCTGCGCAGGGGGATTACACACAATGTTTTCATGTCACCCATTTGACAGCATCATCTCATAGAGGTTTTGAAGGCTCCCGCTCATTAGCCAGGCTGGGGCTGCATTTAACACAGCTTTGAGTTTATAAAGAGAGTGGCTGACAAAGACCCTTAACAAACAACAAAGGAGAGGTTAACAACTAAAGTGCCCCTATGCCATTTTGCCAAACTTGAGTGAAAAGTCACCAGCTTGTACAAAAAAAGTTACATTTACATGACAACTGGAGAAGCCCAGATGGAGCTAAACTGATGTAAGTGAAAAATGAAGTCAACATAAATGTGGCTCAGTGGGCTCCTTAAAGTATCTACAGTAAATAGATGCCACTGGCTGCATGTGACTTCACTTATACACAGAGATGGGTAGAGTAGCCACAAATTGTAAGAGTAGCGTTACTTCAAAATAATATTACTCAAGTAGAAGTAAAAAGTAGTAATCCAAAAAATTACTCAAGTAAGAGTAAAAAAGTACTTGGTGAAAAGACTACTCAAGTACTGAGTAACTGTTTGATC
>JAUMHL010000001.1:8519728-8539603 GCA_032362345.1 Sandelia bainsii | reverse complement strand
GTTTCTTCTTCACAAATCTACTCAAGTAAAAGTAAAAAGTATGGTGCAGTAAAACTACTCTTAGAAGTAAATTTTTTACTTAAACTTACTTAAGTAAATGTAACGGAGTAAATGTAACTCGTTACTACCCACCTCTGCTTATACACAGTTTTTTACTGGCTATTCATTCTTCAACACTCTGTTTTATTTATTGATTTGTTTTTGTAATTACTGAATGTACTGTCAAAATAATGTCATTAAAACATGATAAATTAGTGACAAAAATACTAATTTACATTAAAACTCATGAAAACACAACAACCTTGTATTCCAGAGCCAGATAAACAAATGTCTGCACAATGTCTCTGCCCTCATTTAGCAAGACCATATCATATTGGACATGTCCGATTTTATTCTGTGGTCCTGTATTGTGTTTTTAAGCATAGCAGGGGATCAAATATTTCATTTAATGTATATGAGTAAAACAGCAATGATGGAACACTCACTCACTTCTATTAATTTATAACAAATCATTGCATTTGAGGAGCTCAAACCAAAGATTTTTTCAAGTATACGCTAAAATGACTATCTGGTCAAATGACTGGTTATTTTAATAGCTGACATTGTCCTGTTGAATGACTAATTGATTAATTGCTTGAACCAGTCTCAATATTCAAATGATGGGTTTAGTGTTACCAAATAGGTAGTTAATCTTTGAAATAGGTTCACTGAGTCAGATCTACACATAAAAAAAAGTCATGAAACCAAACATTCAGGATATTTAGTCTGATGATCTGGAAGATCACATCTAAAAGGGCCTCTTCATTTACTCTTTGTCTTTGTCTGCCTTCTCCTCAAAAGCAGTACAACAACCAGCTTATGCTACAAACCTTTCTTGTGTTGACGTTTAGTCACAGCAAAGTATTTACTCACCAATTACCAACAGATACCCTTCCTCTCGTTACAGCTGGGACCCCATAAAAGGGAACAAACAATAACAACAGTGAAGGCTCCTCAGCGAAAAGAGACACATTATAATCCAGACTGCAGACGTGGAAAAGAGGAGTGCGGAAACAGCTTGTATTGATGGAGATAAAATTGAACTTGATTAAAAAGCAAACAAAACAAACCCCCTACAAAACACAAACACTCCACACACTTTGTGAATGGGCCCACACAAAGCTAATATGTAGATACCCGAGCACTCCTGAGAAGGCAAGATGAAAAAGACAAGTGTTTAAAAGGAGAGATCCTCCTCTGTTTGGCTGACATATTTACACAATTATGTGCAGGATCCAAAGCAGTGCAGGCGGCATTTCTCCTTCTCGAAAAGTCACGAGAAGTTTAGATTTTTATTTCTCACCACCCTTTTTACTTTTGTGTCAACTTGATTAAATGAGAATGTGTGACATCTGCAGAGCAATGCCATCTGGCAGAACAGTGTCATCATTTTTCCTGATGGAGCTACACTGACTTAACCAACTCTCCCTCAATTAATATTAAGGCTGCTATGCTTTACTGCACCTAAATGACACACAAACTACTCACTGAAGCTGCTCTGCTGCATTCCTGCAATGTTATAATATGGTTTTGACTGAATGTTTTCACTGACAGCACGTAAAATCCAAGCTCACCTAATTGCTTTATTCGCATTATGAACTACATCAAATTAAATCTTCTCTTAGTTTCATATTGATTCCTACAGGATGATTAAAAGCATCACATCTGACTTGTTCAGTGGGGTCATATTTACCAGTGGATGTGTCACGGGCTCATAATAAAAGAGTCCATGCAATAAAAGTACAATAAAATACAATACATGGCATGAGATATAATGCTATGGGCAATTAAATTCATCTGCACAAAACGGACCACACAGCCCTTATACATATTCACTCTCCCTCTGAAATCCATAGGAATTGCTAAGTCATCTTCCATGTCTCTGAGGCATTCACGTACAATGGCACTTTTATCATATGCTTATCAGTAGTGGCCCCTCTCTTATAGTGCTCGATCTTTTGGCCCCTCCATCATGGAGCATATTACTCCTCTGTCAGAGCAAAGCACTTCCTAACGACAGGGAGGCCAGCTGGGACTGAGGAGAGGGCAGGAGGCACATGCATTAACATAATAATCCAACCACAATCCCACAGGCCCTGGGGCCAGACAGCATATTAGGTAAGCCCCCCTCATGAAGGTCCTTGCAGAGAAATAAAGCTGCTTTACGGTGAGCCTGTCAACCTGTGGTGAAGGTGGGATTTGCCTGTGCTAATTGTTGACTGAAGAAAAAAGAAAAAAAAAATGGCACTACTAGCCCACATGTGTAAACAGCGATCTTATTGGATTCTCAAAAAGGCTAAGTGTTAGGTAATGTGAGGTATAACTTAACCTAGTTCTGAATATCTCACGATGGATTAAAGAGAATAAGTAAAGCTGTTTCTTTTTATCCCTCTCTGTGCACTCTTGCTTTGTTGCCTTCTACATCACATTGCAGCACAACATAACCCAGTAGCCTGACACATTTTTTTGAGTATAGGAAGCATTTCCTCGCCTCCTCATATTTACTGAAGTGAAATGTGGAGAGACATAGGCTTTGAGGACAAGAGAGACCGAGAGGGAAGAGAATAAGGGGGTTGGTTCCGCAGCCTTCCCTGTGGCATAAACTGGGGAGCGTTAGTAGCATGCACTGAGGTCTGTGATCCTTTGCACTGGAGTCCCATGGTACCTTGTGTGGCCTGCACATTCCTAACCACATGAGACACTTATCACTATCATTGTGTCAAAGCCATCATAATAAAGCCATGCAGCTATAATGCACTGCTTATGCCTGGAGACACAACAACAAAAAGCCAACACACCAGCAACAAGAGAAAAAGTGGGGAAAAAAAGACAAGTTCAGCTATTCTGTAGGAACTTCAGCTTCTGCCAAACCCAATTCAGCATCACATCTACTGGTAGAAGAATGTTCATATGGAGAAGAGAGCCAGCAAGTAATACATTAGGAAACCAAGCCTGCCTAGCACAGCCTGACTGTCAGAGCACCTCTAATGTGAATGTCCCACTGACTGCTACTGTAAGGCTGTCAGCTGCTGGTTGGGGTCCTTGACTGAAGACTCTCACTAGCAGTTCACACACAGTAGCAGCTCAGAGGCGAGAGAGAGGCAGGCAAGAAGGAAAAGAGGAGCGAAAAGAAAAAGGATCTCCACAAATCATTTTGATCAAGAGACAAGGTAGCAGTGAGGTAGACCTTCCCCAGCCCCCGCCCCACGAGAAGACAGCTCTGTAATTGGTGGAAAGGGCAGCCTGTCCGTGGCCGTATGCACTCTCAGATCTCTCCCAGGACAGCCAAGGCAGCATGCCAATTACTGCCAATTGTTGGCTTGTGGTTGAGATGTGGACAGTTGTCCGCATGGAATAAGAGTGAAGGCCTGTAAAACGCTCCTATGATGCTGATATTGTACTTTATAACAGCAAAATAATATTTGAAGAACGTCTTTTTGATTTTTGATGTTGATTCAGTAATAGACTAAAAGAAAATACAATATCCACACCTGCAGCATAAGAAGCTAATTCAAACAAGGTGTCTTTAACACCATCTGACTGAGCTTGTACCCCATTCAGACTTATCATATATAGCCCATGCTTAGTGGGACCAGCTGTCCATTGTGGGAGTCTGTTCAGCTGAAGCAGAACATATATTTCTTCATCCATTATCCATTACCCACTCATCGTGGTATAGGTCAAAGCTGGAGCACAACCCCTCCTACTACACACACAGAAGCAGAGAATAGCAAGCCTTTACAACTATGCTCACCCACCTCTCATAACAAGGAAAGTGTTGCAGAGAGGAGTGAAAACAGTCATAATTCTTGTTCAACTAAAAATCACTACAATGCTCTTTAATTGTGTAGACAAAAATCTTTTTAAAAGAGCATGGTAATTTTACCCTGTTAAATTATTCAGTGCACATTAATAATGGTCGGGGCCGTGGTGGACGAGAGCGGCTGTTTTAGGAGTGATGAGCTGCTGAAGCTGGGAGACAGGATACAGCTTGCAGGCAGTTTTAAGCCTCGTTTTAAAGTTACATTTCAAGTAAACGGCATTAAAAAATGCCCCGGACTAACTCTGAAAGGTTCTAGGACTAGATGTTGGTGCAGGACTTTAAATATACTCATAAGAGACGTCTGTCTGTTACACAACTTTTCTCTGAGAATATCAACAAAAATGGCTAATTTAATAACAGCAAATGAATATTTTGATTCATTTTTGAAATGTGCGCATATTTTACCCATCACAGTAAGGCTAAAACACTTTGTACACTTTTTGTATCCCCAGAATGTCAAAATGGAGTGAACACTAACATAGAGAAGGTGACTACCTTATGAAAAGAGAAATAGAAAAGAATTACAGTGCTATGAAAAAGTATTTTCCCCCTTCCTGTTTTTTTATTTTTTGCATATTTGTCACACTTAAATTATTCTGATGAAACAAATGTAAATATTATACAAATATTACCTGAGTAAATACAAATTGTATTTTTAAATGATGATTTAATTTATTAGGGAGAAAAAAGCTGTCCAAACTTGCCTGGCCCTATCATGAATGAACCGTCATTTACCACATTTTGCAGAAAGCTAAACTTTACTTGCCACACCCAGGCCTGATTACTGCCAGACCTGTTGAATAAAAAAATCACTTAAATAAAAGCTGTCTGACAAAATGAAACACAGATCTAAAAAATAAATTCATAAACAGATGAGGAAAAAGTAATTGACATGAATCAGTCTGGAAACGGTTACCAATGGTGAACCTTTCCAGGAGTGGCTAGCCTACCAAAATTACTCTAAGAACAACGACTAATGATGAAGAGAAGAACCCAGAACAAGATCTCAAGAACTGCAGGCCTCACTTAAGGTCAAGGTTCATGATTCAACAATAAGAAAGAGACTGGGCAAAAATGGCATCTATGGGAGAGTTCCAAGGCGAAAGCCACGGCTGACCAAAAAGAACACAAAAGCTCGTCTCACATTTGCCAAAAAACATTTTGATTAACCCCAAAACTTTTCAGCCAATTTTCTGTGGACTGATGAGACAAAAGTTTGACTTTTTGGAAGGTGTGCGTCCTGTTACATCTGATGTAAAACTAACACAGCATTTCATAAAAAGAACAAGCTGGTGGTAGTGTGATGGTCTGGGTTAGGGTTTCAGGAATGGGACAACTTGCCATAATTGATGGAACCATGAATTCTGTACTCTACCAGAGAATGTCCGGCCATCAGTTCGTAACCTCAAGCTCAAGTGCACTTGGGTTATGCAACAGAACAATGATCACAGACACCAGCAAGTTCTCCTCTGAATGGTTAAAAAAAATTAAAGTTTTAAAGTTGTCCAGTCAAAATCCAGACTTAAATCTGATTGAAATGCTGTGGCATGACCTTTAACAGGCCATTCATGCTAGAAAACCCTCCAATGTGGCTGAATTAAAACAATTCTGCAAAGAAGAGTGGGCCAAAATTAATCCACAGTGACATGAAAGAGTTATTGCCAGTTATCACAAAAAAATATATTGAAGAGGGCAAATACTTTTTCACAGCACAGTACATACCTCCATTAAAACAATGAAAGCCCAATTTTGCTCTATAGAAAATTCTCTTTTTTGTTGGTTGTTGAATTCAAACTGAGACTCAAAGTAGAATACCAGATAAAAAAGGAAAGGTCACAACCAAGATCTGATGAAGGGCAGTGTTCACTATATGCTTAAAGGGACTCCAGCCAGCAGATAGCACATAGAGAGAGCAATGCAAATGATAATTTGCATGAACCTTGCACCAGCAAAGGTAATATACATAATTGGGGGAAGTGGTGGCAGGGTATGAGGGGGGATTCTCCATCAAATACAGACATCAAGCAACACTTTATATACTTAATAATTAATATAATACAGTGTGCATACATTCATTGCATGGAATGTATATCATCCAAAGAACAATGACTTTTAAGTGCACAAGAACATAATGAATCTGACAAAATATGCACAAAAGTATGTGAGATAAAATACGCCTCTTCAACCATAAAGATGAAGAAAAGCAACAATCGCAATTCCCTAGGCAGAAAGAGCTTCAACTATTCTTCTCAGTTCAAAGTCAGGGGTCTCCTCTAAATATTTGTGTATTAAACATAACATAAGATGGCATAAATGGAGGACTCTAAACGAAGTGCAGGGCCTGCAGGAGAAAACAACATTGAACCATAATGCTTCTTAATGTCAGTCTTACACAAACAGCTACGGTGAAAAACAAGTCAAGGCTGCAAATCTTGTAGAAAGTATAAATCAGCTCTACACAGATGCGTGGATACTACATTTTGTAAATTAACTGGATATACTGGTATGACTGCCTTGGCCTTTACAGTTATCACATCATTCCCTATACTAGTTTGAGGACTAGATTAGCAGACAAAAAAACACAAGCAAAGCATGTATATTTAAACCGTTACACTTCAGAAGAATCAATTCATTGTCTTCAGCTTTCGAGGTACGCATCAAGGGCCAGTCTAAGGAGGCACAATGCAGCATGATTAAATCTAAATACGCTGACTTACACGGTTTGTTTGTTTATTAAAGCAAGTCATGGGGTGTTCTGAGCCTCAGAACTGCATTTAAAGCTGATCTGGTTCCTTCAGACAGTGCTGCATCCGACTTCCTGTTGTCGGCTCACAGTTGCCACAAAAAAATTGCTGCTGCAGCCTTAGACAACCTACAGCACTTTGTATGCCGAAAGAAAAGAGTTAATTAGAAATACAAATTCTCCCAGATTGTTATTAATGGGAACTGTAGAGTAAGCAACACATATTTTGTGCCCATAAGTAACTCTCAGGTATCTTTGATCTGTGGCCCGCAGCGGATGCTGCTGCGTGCCGCTGTCTGGCTTCTGGGACTCTGCCAGCGCCAGACATCTGGCTACTTTGTTATCATTGGCTGATCTGCTCCCGTGAGGCCACTCTTGTGACACCAGGCAGAGAGTGTCCTGGCAAGGAAAATCATCAGCACATTTTGAGTGGATTAGAGTTCCAAAGTGGTCTTCAAATCTCTACAGGGGTCTTGTGAGCCATGCTCTACTGGGGGTTCCTCAGGGCTCTGTTTTGACACCACTGTTGATTTGAAAGGCAGCAAGAGTATGGCTCCTGCTGTTGCATCACAGGTTTCAGGCAACATCTTAGGAAGTGGAAAAAATGGTCCCCAATTATAATCTGTCAGATGTAGAAGGGGAAATGTGCACCATTGATTACTGTGGAGATTCTGAGTAGCAGCAAATGTTTGTACTGTTTGAGCTGTGTATCATTTATACAGTGTCATATCTTGCAAAAATGTATTAAGTCTGCATTCCTTTTTACTGACTTATGCAGTTTTGTTGTTCTTCAAACTCTGCAGCTATGAAATTTTCAGTCATCTTCATAACAACTTTGCCTTGAGCTTTTTTAACTCGAAGGGAGTTAAATATGGCTCCATCTCAAAGGTTGTGTCTGACAATCCGTCATACAAAACACTTGTTTAGAGGTCAAAGAAAAGAATGCTGCCTAAGCAATGGCTCAGTGCAGGAAAAAAAGCCATGATGTGACAATCTGAACCTTATTCACAGGATTGATTGAGGTATTGTGTCTTCTCCCCTTTTTTCTCTTGGCGTTTCCATTTGTGAATACAAAGCTGCGGTGACCCATAAATATTACATGGTGTGGAGATGCAAAGCAGGAATTAATGACTGGGGTGTGTGTGAGAGAGAGCGTGTGTATGGCAGGTCCCTATGGGATTCTGCTTAGACAGGCGGGCATGGTGAGGGTGTGGTGTCTCTCTGTGTGTGTGTCTCTCTCTCTCTCTCACACACACAAATATTGTAGACTATATATTTTTTTTCTGCACATCTCCATTGGGCTGCAGCATTTTTGGCCAGATTGTCAGCAGCTATGTGACTGCATTGCTCTGCATGTTCACTCAGTTACTCATTTCATCTTACCAGTTATTTTGCACAGAAAGAGGACTGCAGCTTCAAAGCCACTTTGTTTTGACACAATTAGTGCTGTAACGAATAGTTGATTACTAACCGTACTAATTGGTTATTCAAACTCAAATATCACAAACCTTGTCTGGTTCCAGCTTCTCAAATGCAAAGATGTGTTGCTTTCCTTTTTAAAAAATCAATGTAAATTAAATTTGAATATTTTGAAGCTGTTGGACAAAATAGGCAATTTAAAGAAAGCACCTTGGTATCTGAAAACTTGTCATGAGCAATTACTTGATAAAATAATTGAGAAGTTAAGGGATAATGAAAATTAGTCAATTAAAGCCCTTATATTAATTTAAAAAAAGAGTCCTGACATCAGATGTGTATTGTAAGTAACTTTGTCTCTCTCTCAGTTGAATCAGCAGATTAGTTAATTCATTTCTTTTAGATAATTGATTAAATAGTTAGATCATTACAAATGACAAACAATGTCTGCATCCACACTACTAATATGAGATTTAGATGCTTTTCTACCATACACAGTAAACTGAATATTATTGTTTTGGAAACTGAAGACATCACTTTGGGCTTTAGGAGATGTTAATAACAGTGTAATTAGTATTTAAAGTAATCATTAGTTCCAGCCCCATTCTCTCTATTATGCAAAAATATACAGTACTTTGTATCATAAGCACATGATGCAATATGAACAGTTACTTGACAGCATGAACCAAATTGTGGAATAAGACCCATTGCCATATCCTGAATTCCAAACATTATAAAACGTAGGAAACGTGATGGGAGCACTCTGAGGTAATGACAAAGTACCTATATGAGGATACAAGCAAGAGACAGACAAGCAGAAAAATACAAAGACAAAGAGAGAGGAACTGAGACTTTTCCTCTCTGCTTAGCATGATGAATCAGTTGAGGAGGGGCCACTTGACACCTGTCACCTAACCAGCCAGGCACAATTACCTCCAGGGGAAGGACGAGGGACTTGCTATGGAGTTGCGCATAGCTCCCAGTGAAATAGATGAGCGTTTGAAGATCATTAGTGTTACAGGCCCTGTCTTCGTGGCCCCGTCCAACCTCCTGAATGGCTCACTTTGATCACAGCGCTGCGTTTTTGTCAATAGTATGGGTACACCGCATAAATTATAAAGTTATACACACAAAGTCAGCAGGTAAAATGCCACACTCAATTTCTGTTTTGGCCACAGATGAGGTAGCTGCTTTCAAGTAATGAACGTCATCTTCACTCTGTAGCCAATGACGTGTGGTGGCTGTGCTCTCATGTTGCCATCATGTTCAGGCTGATGGCTTCTGAGAATGGCACCAAGTATACGAAAAAGACATTTTCATATGAAGTTGCTCAGAAACATCACAACCTTGTCTAAATGTGAATTTAGAATCTGTGAAAACAGAAATTAAAACTGGTTTAACTTGACTATGCTGTTACATCTTGATCTTATAAGACAGATAAGCAAATGTGACAAATAACTAAACCTGTTCAAGAGGTGGTTACACTAGTAATGTTTTTAAACATCTAAATAAAACATAATCAAATTTTTGAGTTGTGATAAATAATAAATGGTGCATATTTTCCATACACTTTTCAAAAATGTGAGCACATGTTAAATTTATTTGGAAATTTCAAAGGACATGAAACTGGATTCATCTCATTAACTAGGCATGAAATAAAACTTTATTCTTGAGAGGAAAAAAAAACATCCTAATCTATAGGTTGAAGGTTTATTGAATATTTTACTGCAGCAGCATGCCCTTTAAGTATTGTGTTTGGCAGTGCACTGCAGTGGTTCCAGTGAAGAAAAATGATCATTATAGCTTATGAGGCAAGAGCTTCAAATGATGACAGTGTGACAGCAGAGAGCTTTTTAATTTGTCGGATCATATTGTGACATGTTCCATCACAGGAAGGAGGAAATCTTTTCATTTGTGCAGAAGAAAGGGGGAAAGGAGGTCAATTAGCATCAACCATTAGACAACCCAGTGACAAGCAATATGTTACAGCATGGGACAGTCAGACTAATGAGAGAGGCAGTAGAAATGTTCATTCAGGTTGGACAGAATTCTGCAGTCATCCTGCTACATTAATCACTTGTATAGCGCTCAACATATGAAGTCTTGTTAGTCACATGCTTGGAGATGTTATTGCTCATATATGCTTCCTTCATCGCCATTGTGTTTGTTGTCAATATGAGGTCACGTTGGCTCAAAGCACAGCTGTCATGTCAAACGTTACCCTACAGAACCATGTACATCAACACTACATCAATTTGATGTAGTTTACAATAATTCTTTTTTTAAAAACACTTCTGTCCTGTTATTTAAGATTGATCAAAACTGTAGGACATTTAAGTATGACCACATTGTTTTAAAGATCATAAAGGCTTCCACCAATATGATATTTGCCAAAAGCAGCATCAGAAAGAGGATCTCATTTTATCAGAAGAGACAATCTCAAAGCCAGCATTTTTTTCTTTTGTCAGGCAGGCTTTATTTGACTGGCTGTCAGATATAACGCGTCTCTCTTGATATTGATCTGAAGTACCTAAAGGAATGTGACATCATTATGAGGCTTGACCTTATCATCTGCTGCCCTGCAGCCTATAGGCAGGGCTGGGCCAGAATCTAATGTCTCCCCCCCAAAGATTGGTACCTTGTGCGTAGTAGGGAAATTGGTGCTGGTGTTATTTGTTTTCCTGACCTCATGGCACAGCTCACTCTCAAGGACTCTAATCAGTCATGGCCTGAGGTTGGCTTCACTAAGACTAGGTTAACTGGCTTTACTCTTTGTTACTGTACTGTAGTCAAATAATAATAACAGTACGGAGAAATATAGTGATCCCTAACAGTCAAGAATATTTTCACACAAAAAATTATGGAAGATTCTAAATGACTCTAGATTATACAAAATTATGCTTTATGCCCTTTATCAAACATTTTAAAATTTATTTATTTTTGTAGTATCAGCACATAGCAACTATAGTACGTTAAAGTTCAAACTAAAATCAATTTAAGGTATATTTAAAAACACCTAGTTAAAGCTGCACTAATCAAATCTTAACATTTGATCAAATTATTGTGTTTAAATAAATAATATAAATAGGTGATATAAATAGTGTCTAATTGTATATATAGTGTATAAATAGGGGCTTGTATTGTTATCCTCACAGATAATTATCACCTGACTCTGCATTCCCCCTCAACTCTGTGGAGCGTTTTTGCTTTTTTCAGCTAAATATTTTGGTTTAAGTGTCTGTAACATTACTATTTTAGTTCATTTTGACCAGCACACAGCTTATTTCTGTGAAATAACTGGTTGTTAGTAACTAAAACAGAGTTAGATGAGGCAAAGAGGGAATGTTGGATTTGAATTTGTCAGGTCAACAGAAAAAAGTTAAAATGAGTGCTATTAATATTTTTGTTAATATGTTTGCCAAATTTATAAGGTGATAATATGTCAATGCTGTGTTTAAATCAACCGTCTCCTAAAAATTACGTTTGTATACAACGAAACTGCAATCCCGATTACGTTTTTGTAGAGAACGTAATTGCGACCAGATTACGTTTTCTGTTAACATAATGATCATAGGTAACGTTCATTCACAGGTAACGTATTTTTGTCCGACAAAATATCCGATCTGCATCCAGTTTTCTGTCGGCTAATATATCCGACGTTACATTTCAACATCCAGACATGTGAGTGTAGCGATATTTAAATGTTTTATGGTGGGAATCAGACATCACAGCAGCGGGTTAGTGTCAGTGAAAGGCTGTGGGCTGGTTAATGGACAAAAATGTCATTTCACACTGCATTAAAATTGAAAGCAAAACACAATCTTTTTTCTAACCCTAACCGCAGTACTTTTCTTGCCTAAATCCAACCTCATGGGGGACTTTGGTCTCGAACTCCGGTCTCCTGCATGTCAGTCATGCACAGTAAACGCCCAAATCTCTGTGCATTAATAAATGTAGCACGTCATTCATTCATTCACAAAAATACATTTCAGTAGGTGACAATTACGTTCTACAAAAACGTAATCGGGTCGCAAATACGTTCTCTAGGAAAACGTAATCAGGATTGCAGTTTAGTTGTATAGGAACATAATTTTTGGGAGACAGGGTTGGTTTAAATCTTGTTCCACTGACCCCAAGTGGCCAAAAAATTTTCAATGCAGCTTTAAACATGCATGTCACAATTATAGTTAACGCAAAAAATGCTCTTTAAATGGACTGCTATAACACAAACTCTGGTCTTCTGCATGAAGATGGCAGATGGTGCTTTGCCTTGCAAAAAAGGGGAATAGTGGGCTGATGTAATTTAAAACAGAGGCATCAAGAACATTTATGACTGCATATGGTGATGTAATAATGTGTATCATTATCTGTTGTTTGATGTATTATTATTCTAAGCCATTTTCAATGTTTGACTTGACCTTCATCCCACTGTTGCGTAGACTATTTCACTAGTGATTAGTGATTAATATAAAGTGTTAGTATTAACTTAACTGCTATGTAGCCAGCAATGAGGCCTAACTGGTAATATACAGGTATCATCATCATTTGTCCTATCACTAAACATTTCAGGTCTGGTAACAACTATATAAAAATTACTCTAATAAAACATCACAGACAAATAAGTTGTTCTTATCAACATATACTGTAAAAAGTACTTAGAATATCCTGCAGATAGCCAGTGCTCTTAGAAAACCATCACACGTACTTGAATTGCAATTCAGGTGCAGTTTTCGAAACCTCTTTCATTATCTCAAGTGGTGAGCCACTTGTTTCCTCCGAGAGCTACAGTAGAGTGTGCGACATTTACTAAATCCTGAAGGTTTCTACCTTTTGTTGTATGCATTTAAACAACACATTAAAGCCACAACATTCCTTGTGGAATCTGTCATATTTCCCAGGTAAAGCTGATGAATACATAAAGCATGGCTTTAAGTGGCTGAAACACCCTCTTTGTGTGACTTGCTGTTGCCTTGAGTTAGATCCTGATCTCTTTGTAGGCCCATTCCCAACAAGCATTGACCTTCTGCCCCGACATGTAAAGAGCTCCACAAGATCAGAAGAGGGAGGGAGGAGCTTTGAATAAAGGCATCACCACTGCGAGCAGCCAAGAGACTACATCCACTTCACTCCACACTTCTCTCCCTCTCCTCTGTCTCTCAGAGTAGCTTTATCTCTGTGTTCAGTCTAGGAGCGGAGATACCTTGTTGGCGGCACAAAGGAGCGGTTCTGTAATAAAAACAGCTGTCTCTGGTGGTCTCAGTGTAATTGGGATTGTTAACGTGGAGAGCTCCTGAGGGAGGCGGCGAGGAGTAAGTCTTTGTGTAAAGCACACAGACACCTCTGCAGCACTCCTTGATTTGGATGTAAGTAAGAGAGTGAGGAGGAAAAAAAGCAAACAAGTCACCTGAGTTATATCAAGCATTGATGCATGTGCTCCCTCTATTTTACTTTTGCTTTACTTTTATTTTTAGACAGTGCAGATTTATTCATATGTACTAAAGCTTCTTGAAGTGAGAGAAACCTTTTCTCAATTCTGCTGAGGGTTTATGTTTTTAAAGGTAAGGTATGACTGCACCATCTTTTTATGATGGCAACATGCCCCCCAATTACTGTATCAGTGTGATTGAGCAAAAAAAAAAAATTTATAACTGGAAGAGCATTTTGCTCACCATTTTCACTGGTAAAATTAAAAAGAAATGGCGCAAAAAGCCCAAACTCAAGGGTGTAAGATATTTCTCATTAAGAGGCCTTTAAGTAAGATACAATATTTGTTATTTGGTAAAATATTTCTGAAATTCCCTTATAATGAGCATATATGCATCAGTAAAACCTTGTCAGGAGTTAGATGTATCTGTTTCTTATTTTTACTTAAATTAGAATTTGCAGGCGGTGTTAAAAGATGAAATACAAATTAAACATTACAAAACTAAGACTACGTTATATATTATTTAAAAATATACTTCATAAACCCAAAATAGTTTGTAATCCCTACTAAAATATCTAGTATTGCCGCTTAATTGTGTCTCTCTATGGTAGTCCCTTCAAAGGTAATTCTGTTAAACAGTCTGACATACTGTCCTCCCTCAAACGTGATAAAGCTGTTGGCATAGGAAGTAACAGTCTCAGGTACAAGAACACACTCACCAAAATGTTGAAAATGTACTTCAAAGTCAATTGCTTGGGAACAGCTTGGGCTGATTTATTTGACTTAAGATATACTTTTTTGTGTGTTTCATTGTGGATGAAAATTTCATACACCGATTTAGAGGTGGTGAAATATGAATGATTTCTTTAAAGTTTCATCATAAATCAGTCTGTCGGTATATGTGAGCAGACACTGATTGCTCCTTGATGTCTCCTGAGCCTGATCTCTGTCTCCTGATGTCTGGAGGTGGCTCCAGCAGCGCCTGTTGTCCCGCTGGGGAGGTAACATATTTCTGCAGCTGGAAGGCTCTCTTGCAATGTAAAACTGCTGTGCAGCAACACCAGCAGGCTTTTTGTCGTAGCCGCGGGGGCATACTAAATGTCTATATGCATCAAAACAACAAAAAAACGGCAGTTGACATCTAGTGTTTACAAAGACCCGCCGCACAGCAGAGCGCGTCTACCGCCACGTTAACGCTGCTGCAACGTCTGTAACCTCGATTAAAACGCTTTCAGACTTTTATTGAAGCGCTGCACAAGCTGTGGCCAAATACCAGGGCGGGGAAATGTAGCCTATAATTAGGCTGAAACTAAAATTAAATAATCAGTGCAACGGCATGAATTTAATACAGATTCCTTAAAATGATAAATTACTAACATATTAAAGAAGATTGACGTTAAGACCGGTATCTGCCAAAAACACTGAGCATTGCTTCACACTTGATACATGATGTGATGTGACACATTTCCGTGTGTGTGTGTGTGTGTGTGTGTGTTAGCCAGCAGAGAGAAAGTGGTGTTTTGAATATTAGAGCCCTACAGGAAAAAGAAAAAGAAAATCCAAGATGCATTGTTTCCATACTTTCTAACCTCCAAGAGCGTCGTTACACTATAACAATTATGTATTTCTATAGACATGACTATATTAAATATATTAGACAAGCCTTGTTAATTACAACGTGATTGAATGTTTTAATTACGTTAAAGATGATGTGGCTTAATTAGAGGACAGATAGGATAATAGCCTGCTATGACAAGTATATAGATTTTCAATTAAATACTGCTAATTATTTTTAAACCATTCCACTTTTATAGTCATTTATTTTAGCCTAACTAGTGTCCTATTTGCATGCAAAACTCCATGCATAAAACAATACAAGTGTACTAAATATGTTATATTTTTTCGCAAAGTTGACTAATTCATTTCCAGTATTTTACCCAAGTTTATCGAGATTAATACAATTATCATAGCAACAAATGACAACAAAACTACAGGCGATAATTTGAAATCTTCCATATACCATAAATTTAGATAAAAATGTAATAATTTGAGCAGCTACCAAACACATTCATTTATACAACTTTTATTTTTTACCTTGTGTGTTACAGCTACTAAATTCACAGTAATTTATTTTTAACTTTGCGATAATAACTTATTTTACCATAAGAATGTGGAAAGGAGCTGTCCATGGTGCTTTCTCTGCTCCTTCCTTCTTTTGGCATAAGTTGAATTTTGTTTACAATATTAGACAAATAAATCGGAATTCAGAAAGTCTCTGAACTTCATAAGACGTGATGCTGGTGAAGGAGGTCTTGGTGGTAAGAAGTAGAGTCATTTGAAATAAATGTCTTGTCGCAGACTGCCCATGCGCAGAGTCCCCAGCGGCGGCGGTGGTGGTGGTGGTGCGGCTAATGAAGAATAATAAATCATGAAAGGGTTTTTCAGGTACAGCTGAAAAGAGTGTTTATGTGAGAGGCTGAGAGACAGAAAGATGTAGAGAGTGAGAGGTGTGTGTGTGTGTGAGAGGGAGAGCGAGAGGGAGGGAGGGAGGCACAGAGAGAGAGAGAGAGAGAGAGAGAGAGAGGCGGAGAGAGACTCAGTCTGCCCTTCGCCTCAGAGCAGAGGCAGTTCGGGTCCCCGCAGCATTCAACGTAGTCGAAGAGGTACAGTACAGAGACTGTCACCGCCAGTACTTCTCACTTACGGTCATTTCAAGACGGCAACTTCAGACAAAAAACAAACAGGTCATCGAAAGCGGCAGCATCTTTAAACGTGAAGTATTCTGGAAATCCTAAGAGACGGAGAGAAACTTTTTAATTTTTTTTTCACGGGCGTCGTCTATGAGGAGCTCTGCCAAAAAGAAAAAAAAATTCCAAGGCAAACAAAAACTATATTTATATGATACAAAGTTGGAGACAGTTGAAGGAGGAAAAAAAAGAGAAAGGTTATTTTTTTTGAACAATCGCGCCACAAAGTCCACAAAGGAAAAGGTGTCACCTGCGCTCAGTTGCATGGCTTGTTCGTTCCTGCGACATCTCATTCACCAAAAAGACAAGACACCTCCGTACCTCCGCTAGTAATAATAAATAGATGTGCTAACTTCGGTGTTGGACGACCGTCTTCAGCCTACACTTTATTCGACACTGACTTGAGATTCCTGCGAGCAATTGGGCTTCAACTCCCGACCGAGGAGGCGGAGTCTTAACTTATTAAAAGGAACTTGCTGAGGCTTGGACGCCCGCAAATATGATGATGATGTCTCTGAACGGCAAGCAGCCTTTTGCCATGGCCCACACCAGCTTGCCCGAACCCAAGTACTCGTTGCATTCCTCCTCATCCTCCACTCTGACTTCCAATGCACCTTCTTCCTCCTGCTCGTCCTCCCGACACAGCAGCACCATCATCAGCAGCAGCAGCAGCAGCTCGGAGGCGATGCGCCGAGCCTGTCTCCCAACCCCACCGGTACGTATTCTGCATAATCACTGCTTAAAGGCACATTTTGACAGCCCACTTTTTTTTTTTTTTGCTTGATGTTTTTTTCATGTCTGCACAGCAAATCACCCAACACCTCCATAATTTTTTCCTCTGCTCAACTTATGTATTCAGTCGGCTTTGCCTTTCATATTAATTTTTATGACCTGGGATGTTGCATGTGTCTTGTTTTGTGTGCTCCTTTTTAGGATTTCTTTTTTTTTCACATTCTGGAAATGTTTTAAACCGAGGAGTGGAGGGAGAATTCCCTGTTGACAGTTATGTGTGCATTCTATTTGCAATTGCAGAGCAATATATTCGGAGGCTTGGATGAGAGTTTGTTGGCCCGGGCTGAAGCTCTAGCGGCGGTGGATATAGTCTCGCAGACCAAGAACCACCACCACCCTCCACATCACAGTCCCTTCAAGCCGGACGCAACATACCACACCATGAACACTCTCCCCTGCACCTCGTCGTCCTCTTCCTCCTCCTCGGTGCCTATTTCTCATCCGTCTGCCCTGGCTGGCCACCACCATCACCACCATCATCACCACCACCATCAGCCTCATCAGGCACTGGAGGGGGACCTCCTGGACCACATCACCCCGGGACTGGCACTAGGAGCCATGGCTGGACCGGATGGCTCGGTGGTTTCTACGCCTGCGCACCCTGCCCACATGGCGGGCATGAACCACATGCACCAGGCAGCCATCAACATGGCTCATGCCCACGGGCTACCACCGCATATGGGCATGAACGACGTGGACGCCGATCCAAGGGACTTGGAAGCCTTCGCAGAGAGGTTTAAGCAGAGACGGATCAAACTCGGGGTTACCCAGGCGGATGTAGGGGCAGCTTTAGCCAGCTTGAAGATACCTGGAGTGGGCTCCCTCAGCCAAAGCACCATCTGCCGATTCGAGTCCCTCACGCTCTCTCACAACAACATGATTGCTTTGAAGCCCATCCTGCAAGCGTGGCTAGAAGAAGCCGAAAAATCACACAGGGAGAAACTTAATAAACCCGAGTTGTTCAACGGCGCGGAGAAAAAGAGGAAGCGCACATCGATAGCTGCGCCGGAGAAGAGATCACTGGAGGCCTATTTTGCCATTCAGCCGCGTCCCTCATCGGAGAAAATCGCAGCAATCGCAGAAAAGCTGGACCTCAAAAAGAACGTGGTGCGGGTTTGGTTTTGCAACCAGCGACAGAAACAGAAACGAATGAAATACTCCGCATGCGTCTAAAATCGCTTTAAACCACCATCCACGAAAAGACTTGGAACTGTTTAAAGACGATTTGTATCATATTTCCTAGCTCACACCTTTTTTTTTCCAATCATCGATGACTTTGTGCTTTGAACTTCGAAAAATTCCTAAAACTGAACAATGACTGATAAACTCGAAACAACCCCCCACCCCCACCCCACTCGCTGAGAGGGAGATGTGGAGTCAAGTAAAGCATCGTTTGACAAAGCAAGTAAGACCACTGTTTCCACACTTACTATGCTTCACCTTTTAATGTCAACGCAGAATGATTTACAGTGCTTTAATTTTTATTTATGATTAATTTCAAATGGGGACTACAGTTAGGATCCAGTGAAAACAGCATTGCTCTTTTACACACAACGAGGCTAGTTTTATTCAAAGCACTTGGCTGGTGACTATTGGTGTCGGCTTATAAGATAAGCTACATTTTCCCTGCAAGTTCACGACGATGCAGTCTGACATTTATTCAGGGTCCATGAGGGAATTACGTGGACAACACACTACTTGGTCTTGAAAGCTAATATTAGATTACTGCCAAATGACCCTATGTAAATTAATAATTTACTTGTCACACGATTTTGTGTCTAAATGTGAAATTAATTCCACTTATTTTATTACAATGCGCTATCAAGAAGTCAGGGATCTATTTTGAAGATACCCGGGGTATGGGTTTGGGTAGGGTTGTTTATTATTAGGCCTCAGTATGTGGAAATATCGAAATAGTGACTCACTTGTAAGGATTTCACAGAATATTGCAATTTTTAAAATATGTTTTCTTGCCGGCTGCAATAAGTTTACAATCCAGCGTGGGCCGGTATCTTATGAACTATTTATTGAGTGAGGCCATGTTTACTTCATTATATATTTATTGGGATTCCCCCCTCCTCGTTTTGCTTGAGAAAATCAAATTCTGACAGCAACTTAAGCGTGTTGTTCTAGTTTAAAGGGAAACGACTGTGAAATATACAGTCACAAATTTTAATTTACGATTTCTAACCTTTGAGATGGTACAATCGAGATATATATGAGATAGTATTCTCTTTTTAAATTATTTTATGTATGTTTTCTGCTATTTATTTGTATAAATATTCGCGCATCATTATGAAGTCGTTGCTTGTTAAAATCACCTTGTTTAAGTAATGTTTTTTCTTGAAGAGAAAAGAAACAGCTTCATGGAAGTATAAGTGTAAAATGTAAATATTTCATTGGAACCAGTCGATGCACATAAATATATCCGTACAGGTTTTTGCTGTATTGCTGTTTTAGCTGAGGTAACTTATTTCTGTAATGTATGTTGCTTTTGGTTCCTGGTTAAATTATTCTATTAATTTATTACATCCATGTAATTTTAATTAATTTAATTATTGAATTGCAATATGTGTTTCATTAAAGAACAAACTTTAACATTTAAGCGGATGTTTTCCATGACTACACTGTGTAACGTGGCTCAACCAGACAAATTAATATTCTTTTATTTATTAATCTATTTATTTATTGATGAGGGGGAGGGAAACGGTTTAGCTGTGGGCTGCACAGCTTTTAAGACGAAATTTTGTAGATTCTTTAGACTGATTTGACTTACAAATAGTGCCGTTTTTTTTAAAGGTACCATGACTTTTGACGTCACCAAAAGGTGTCAGGTTTGGTTTTAGAAACAGTGCTCACGAGCAAGACACTACCTGAACGGGGGGGGGGG
>JAUMHL010000001.1:8468840-8519718 GCA_032362345.1 Sandelia bainsii | reverse complement strand
ACACTACCTTAAAACCCCCCCCCCCCCCCCCCAACCTTTACCCTATCTGTTCTCCCACTGTCTGGGTAAGAGAAAAGTAACTAAAATAAAAACGTAAAATGTAATTAGAAAACGCTTTTTTGCCTTTAACTTCTCCTTTCACCGTCCTCCTCCAGGCCTGGTCATAAAACAGGCCCTACAGGAGCCCCATTTCTTTTCTCCATCCCATCAGTGTTAAAGACACACGTGGCTTCTCCACTGACGTGCTGCCAGCTTATGCAGCTCACTGTTGCCTTACCTGAGAGCAAATGCTAATATTCTATTAGAGTCTAATCAGGGGGTCTATGGAGAGCTGGATGGGTCCCTGGAGCGCAGACTTGCCAGATGTCAGCCCGCCAGAAAAACAGCTCGCCTGCCAACATGCCCGTCTCTATTTAAATACACACTCAAACATGCTTCGCTCGTGCATGCGGGCTCACACAGGCTTTGAAGCAAAACCTTTGGTTCGAAGTATGGTTAGATAAGAGGAGGTGGAGGAGGAGGAAAAGTGCAGAAAAAAAGAGGAGCATTTTGAATGTGATGTCCATTGCAGAGCTGCTGTTTTGGGGCTTCAGGGCTGAGTGGTGGAGCGCTGAGCAAGCGTTTCAGAACCATGGACAGATATCTGAACATTAGCATTTCTGAAACCTGTCCGCCACGATTACACTGATTTTCACAGCACCTGGAATACATCTGCATGCATTTTTTTTTACTAATTGTAAACTGATTATAACAATAACTTTTACGCCAACAGGAGGAAGGAAGGTGATTTTGCAATAGTTAAATACAAAAAATATATAATATTTCATCATTAACCAATTAGAGTTTTGACCCTCAAAATGTTGTGTCAATTGTTTTTTATAACTACACAAATATTCTTATGCACCTCTGTTTTTTTCTTCTTCTTCAAATTTTAGCTTAATTAAAAAAAAAATTAAAAAACAAACAACAACAAAAAATCACATTTATTCTTACATGAAAACAGCTGAGTTTCATTTTATTAATCCATAAACTAAACATGTTCAGTTGCCATTCTCGTGAAAAATTAAGAGTATCAAAACGACCATTATTAATGAGACAGCGTTGATGGTTCATCAATTAAAAGATGCTCCTGGTGAGTGCTCTAATTTCCCCTAAATGACTCATTCACTTAATACGTTAATAAGAGCGAATTATTAAATTACACATCGAATTATGAAAACCAGATAATTATGAAGAGCGAGTTAAGTAGTCATTAGCTATCCCTGTTAATTACCGCTGGTCAGGGAGGCCCACCGAGTGAGTGTCTCATCGGGAATTGAAATTAACTTTATGAAGTGAGCATCGCTGCTGCTTGACAAGCCGCAGCTCTGCACAGACAGACAGACAGACGGAGCTCCTCAACCACACTGCTGCTGCCTGCATTCACTTTCACATATTGGGAGAAAATCGATCTGGATCCTTTGATACTGAGTCAATGTGGCCCGGGCACTGAAAACAAACACACACAGCACAATGAAGAAAATCGAAGGTCTTTTTATATAATAAATATGTGAACCAAACAGTTTACCTTAAAGCCACAGGCGCATGTGCTCACATCACGCTGCACGGCCTCCATACATTGAAACGTATACATAGAGACACTGTGGGAGCTTTCTACAAAACGAAAAGGGCAACCCTGTTTCCTTTTGTTATAATTACGCGCTCTGTTTTATTTTTCTCTTTCCCCTGAACATTTTCCCCTTTCACAGGGATACTGATGAAAATTTAATGAAGCCAGGGACTGTCGGAGCTCCGCCTGGGGACCTGAGAGTAGAATATTTTAACTGTACATTTACGCCAAGTGTCTGCCTTCAAAGACGCGACTGCTCTCGAATTAGACGAACTGTAAGCCATAAACTGAACGCGCTGCACACTATATAACCCTTTATTTATCATCTGTTGGCTCTTTTGCGCCGCCAAAATATTGTGCAACACCCGTCAGATGGCTGCCTCAATGTGAAGCGGCAATCGCCATTTGATAGTGTCGCCAATCAGTTGTTGTTGATGCAATATTAATCAGCCATCAATAGTCATTAGTTAGTTAAGTGTTTTCCAGAGACTAATCGATGGAGCAGCATTGGATGGCTAGAAGGAGGTTGGTGGGATACTTTTTGATCTAGGATGGCATGCAAAGGAGGGAAAGACACACTCTATCTGCCAATGAAACTGCTCCATCGCTCTGTCGCAGCCGCACACACACACACACACTCACAAACAGAAGAGTTGATACCAGAGGTAGGCACACGTTTTGTTTAAATACTGTATCTATTATTCGACCAACATAAGACGTTTGTAAATTCTCACTTTTTATGCCTATTGAAGACTGAATTGTTAACTAAACCACATGTGAGGATGCTGTATTGTTCATCACATATTACTACAGAACAAATCCACATGACTGAAATTGGAGCCTAAAAATTAAAGCTGCAAAAATTGTGTTGACTGAAACTCACATTACTATAGACAACTAAGATTATTCAGCAGTTGGACACGGCATCAAGACTGAGAAACAGTAAAACGTTTTAAGAAAAGACCTGTGTTGCATAACCTTTATTTTGAAATCTAAAAGATTTGTATTTGAAAATATTGCCTTTATTTTAAGTCAAATCATTCTTAATGCAAAAAATAAGGTTTTAATTTATGCATAAAATATCTATAATCAGTACAATAACATAGACATCAAGTTTAAAGTTAGACGCGTAACACAACCATAAAATTTCAGAAAAACAAGAAAACCTGAATTTGCGAAGTCAAATCATGCGAATTTAACGCCACTGGAAACGCTCAGTCTTCCTAAGGAAAATAGCTCAGGGGCGTGATTAGAGGGTGTGTGCTGAGAAGGTCACAGTCACCCATGACATGTGGCCGCCACCAAAATTATTATTTGGATGCAAAACCAAGTTTCTTCCTTTTCCCTAGAGCTTTTCCATCTCTTTCATATATTTGTTATTAATAGAAACATAACATTATGTTTAATTTTGATACAGCATTAGAATTATTGATTTTGTAGTTTTTTCTTTATTTGCCATACAGTTCATGACATTTTGTGAATGTTATCAACATTAATGTAAATATTTAATATTTAAATGCATTTGCTTGAGGGGTAATATTGTCTACACCATGGCTAGACTGTTGCAATACAACTATCTCATGGTGCATATAATTTAGGCTTTATCATGTCCATTCAGTAAATTTAATAATGTGGATTCTAGTGGGGTCTATGAATATACCTAACATACACACCACAACAATAACTACAGTCCAGAGAATTTATCCAATTATGGGCTGGGAACCACTGTGCTGCATTTTTATAAAAATTATTTCTGCTCTTTGTGAAAAACAAATTGGACATCTTTTCCCACCGTAGATTTTTTAATTTTCTGTAATACTTTTTCTTACAGATAGAGGGTGTGAGGGAAACCGGTTTAAAAACTCATAACCAGGTTACACTTTAGACCAGATAGAAAAGAAGAATAAATTTTGGTGACATAAAATTATTTTCATTTTATGAATTTGTCATTTGATGCTTGTTGTCATGTGTTGTTTAAACTTATAAAAATACAACATAGTTACACCCCCAGACTTCTCAGATGTTTAAGAAAGAAGGTTATCAAGTATAAAAGTTTATATAATTGATTGAACTTTAATTCAGAAAAGCTGAGGTGATTATGAATATGCCTCACAACAGCAGATGCAATTACGCTTTTGCAAAGCATTAATAAATAAAAGTATTCTTGGTATTTAGTGACTAAAACTCTTCCGTAATACCATCTGTAATAACATGTTTCAGTTATTTCCCCTTCTTTAAATGCCAAAAAAAGGATATATGTTATATTGTACTATGCTTTAAAAAGGCAGCAAACCCAAAACATGCAGTGCACATAAACATGCCCAGCTGAAGTTTGGTTACTTTAAGACTTAAAGTAAATAATGGAGTTTTTTTTAAAACAACAACTAAAAAACAATATCACTGCCTCATAAACTGTTAGGCACAAAATTCATCATTTTATAAATTATTTGGGTCAATCTAAAGAATATGCCAAAATATGCTGATTTTAATGTGCATTGTATTTTACATCAAACTAGAAGAACAGTTTTTAGCACGCTCATGCTCACATTACTCACATGGACATATACCAGGACCTTCGACACTAGACCTTCAGTCGTTGAGTCCTAATGACGTCTATAACTATAGAAGCCATTAACTAAATGTGTTTATTATAATTCATAGTTATTCAGTCACGCTATGTGTATTTAGTTACCTGTATTATGATGTAGTAAATTGATGGCACCAAAGTGCCCTCAGCTATCAAATATTTAACAACACTAGGTGGTATACATGTTTATGAACAGCTAGGCCTCATCCTTGCGTTCCCTTTTCACCTGATCTTTTTGCAACCATCGCAGTTTAGAGTTGCTTGTTCTCAGAGGCTGTTTTGGTGTTCCGAATGAGTAAGTTGTAGACCTCGTAGAGATTGGGCCTTAATGAGAAGGTGGTAGAGCCGTCTAGTGGATGTGTGTTCATTGGGCTTTGACAGCCGTACTCTGTTGCAGATCTATTAATCATACCCACAAGGAGTGCTAGCCTCTCTCTCTCTCCTTCTCTCTCTCTTCCTCACTCACTCACTCTCTCAGTTTTCAGTTTATACAGAGCAGAATCATTTACATAAAGTCCTTAAGGCAAATAACTGTTGGGGGCTCTAATTTATATCTGATCGAAAATTAGCCGTCATTATGCGCACCATTAGCTGCGTCTTTAATGTGCTTCTAAGCACCATTTGTCAAGCAGCTTGTTAATATCCTTCAAGTCTTTAAAGTTGAGAGCTCATTAAAGACTGCTGTGCCTGCTCTTGATGCCATTTCATAAAATTCTGTGGGAAGGGACAGAACATTTAAAAGTTATTTTGCATTGACATTGTCCAAAATAAGAACAGATGATGTACTATGTGTGCATCCTGTTTGTGATCATTATGATTTAAAAAGGAAGAAAAACTGCAAAACAATTTGAATGTGGGAAAGTGTGTTTAAAATGATAAAAATATTAAGCAAAACTATTAATTTACTAAAATCTAATTAAACATTTACTTACAATATGATTGAAACAACCCAAACAACTATGAAACTGCTTATTCACAGGATAACCAATTCTCCTTTGCCCATGTAAGGCTAAAGTAAAAACAAATTGTTTTGGAAATTCACAGATCACAAAAGCAAATGGATCCCTGCATATAAACCCTGACATTTTTCCATAGTTGTCTTGCCCATGGCCCATAACAGGAGACCCTCACAGACCCAATCTTTGCCTATGGGTAATGGGAGTTATGCTGCTTTATTATTGGTTAAAACTCCAGTGTCCTTAGTCCTTTTTTCCCTGCAGTATAACAGATTCCTCCAGGCTAAAGCAATAAAGAGAGTAATTAGAATGCTAAAGACAGATGTAAATAAAGGGAATGAGACAGTGGTGAGGGATGAGGCGTCTAGGTCACACACTCTCATCAAAAACCCAGTTGGTAGCAAATGACACAATACTCAGTGCCAGAGGCCTGGGGCTACGACTGCAAACCAGAGGACATAATGGACTAAATTATGGTCTCAATGGCTATGCATCTCAAAGCACCAATAAGGACACCAATGCGCACACACGCACACACACAGATCTACTATATGTTCGGATTAAATCTACCTAGAGCATTACGTAATGTGTGCACATACAGCAAAACAGTTATTATTATTAAGCAGTATGGCTGAGTGGTCACAGTATTAATTCACTGCCTTTTGATGATCCCACTCAATAATCCACTCCGATTAGCATTTTTGAAGCTTCTGTTCTGCAATGTATAAATACTCTACTATATAATATACTATATATACTATAAAATCAATATCCAATTTAATTCTGGAATAGCCTGAGACTTGCACTAATGGTTTACTAGTTACTACTTCACTACTACTACTACTACTACTACTACCACTATTTAGCTACTTTCATATACATTTCATAACAGGTCGATTTAAAAAAAAAAATCTGATACTATCTAATATACACTTATTTGGAAACGATCATTTGTGTTTGGGAGTCTGTCAGGTGCCTCTCTTCATGTCTCCTCCCTGCTTTGGTGTTAGCATTAGCACTGGTCAAACAAAAAGCTACAGATAAAAGCTACAGATAAACAGAACATCTGTTTAGGACCAGTTCAAGGCAGTTCAAATTGCAGTTTGCACCAACTTCAGAGTTTTTATTAAAGTTTTAATATTCAATATATTTCATTATGTGGATTTGATCTTTTCATTTATATATTTTTATATATTTATTTTTCTTTAAAAACTTTTTTGACTGTGCTGTAATTGGTAGCTCATTTATTTGTGTGGAATAAATACATCTTATTAATATTCTCCTCGTTTTATTTGACCTTTACATGAAAATCACCAACCAAAAGTCTTGTGTTGCATTGCGTTGTATTGAAATAAATAACCAACGATTTTAGTGCATGCACAAAAAACCTCTACCATCCTTGTGCCTGAAAGAATTTCTTGTATGATTAAGTACTGGAAGAATAAGAGGAGTAGTCTCTGAGTGTGTGTAGGCTGACCCCAGCACCAACACGAACACTAAACACTATACACTTGAGATTACATGCATGGTAAGGGGGTTGGGCTAATTAAAATATTTGCATTATTAAAAATACATTAACTACTAGAATACCTTCATATTAAACAACACTAGACATTAATAAATTAACCTACTTTTGGTGATGATATAAATCCGTCATTATACTGGGCTTCATGGGGAATTCTTCGAAGTCACAGACCCACAAGGCTCAGTACATCAGGGATCAGAAAAAAACACTGAATTTCAAATTAAATCTTTAAAATTTAAATAATGAATTTGAATGAACACACATCTTTTATATTTTAATTTCTTATTTTTATTATTATTTCTCATTATTTTCAGACTAAAACCTTTTCCTCATATTGTTTAATATCTACTTTGGTTCTGTGCCGTTTTGTGTTTAGTGCTGCAGACTTGAAAACAGTGAAACATCATAATTTATATCGTGTGAAAGCTGTTCTATTTTTGATATGGTGATTCAATCAAAACCCAAGTTCTGATTACACAGCTTGATCATGACTCATCAAAATATATAAATAAAATAAGTCACAATGGTTGGCATGAAGTCCACTGAAGGTTTAACAGTGCAGTAAAAGAAGCTATAGACGGCAAAAACCACATACACTCAGTGGTATCTCATTAGGCTGTTTTATGCTTTGGATCTTGGCTTGAAATGAGACCATCTATAAGTTTCCCAAGCTTCCCACACATGGTGCTTTATGTCTGTTCATCTCTCTTATGTTCCTCAGTCTATGTGCACCACAAATCACTGCACTACACTCACTGCGCATTATGCACAGATGCATACCATACATGAATGTAGCGTAGGGATATCAATGGTATAAATTTATGATAAGGGTAGCTGCAACTGGTATCCACTTTTTTTTTTTACACTGACAACATGTTTATCTCCTTGTGTACTGTAATGGTCTTGTTGGGGTGTCATAGGTTGATTCCTCAAAAACCTTAAGTTGTAAATACAACTTTTTGTTTTAAATGCTTACAAAGTAATGGTAATGATATAGACATAAATCACTGTGGTGCAGTCATAACACAGATAATTTTTTAAAAGAATCACAGTAAAAAAAATAAACTAATAATAATATAAAAAAAATAAACTAATAGCAAAATAGTGACAATATTGACAATAGTGTGTTTTTAAGCAATTCAAGAGAATCCATGTTACAAAGATACCTAAGGTTTACATGCGCTCCAGAACAATATATGGTTACCTGGGACCTACCATCCTGTCTCCTTAAAACCATTCAGTATTTTACCCACTTACAGGAAATTTTTGGTCTTTCAAAGTCTCACATTTATGTCTTTACTGGTCTATTGGTGTGTACTTTACAGTAACTGCAGTATTTCTGACAGAACCTGAAGGCAAACTTTAATGGCCTTTTCCTGGGTACAGCTGCCAATCATGGTAGAAAATTTTCAGCCAGACATTCCCATCCAAGGACTGCTACCAATAAATATGGACTTTGCAGCAATATGTCAAAAAAACATAGTCATTAAGAGACTCTTGCACAGAATTACATGTATGATTTTTTACTACAAAACACTACAAAATATGTCAAAAATAACAACGTACCAAAATATCTGTCAGAAAAACTCTACATAGTTCTGAGTCACCATCAAGTCCACATTTCTGGCAGTATGTCAATTACTCTAATGGAAATAAGCAGTATAAAGCATTTTTATTGCCAATGACAAAAGTTACATGATCTTGCCATGTAAATACTCTGATGGATATAATGTCTCAGCAAAGCCAGTTGATGCCACCCACCGTATTAGATTACACTGTGCTGTTGAAATGTGTGCTTCTAAGGTGTCTTTGCAAAAGGTTGATTACTTTGAATATATTTCACCTGCCGCTCTGGGCTATTATTGCTTGAAATACAGAGTGTAGTCAGCACCCTGATGGAGCGATCCTGAATGGGCAATGTCCCTGGTAAAACCATATAAAGTGATTCAATGCGAACATAAAGAAATGTTAATGATCGTCAGAGACCTTTGTGTTGGATGGCTTTCCTTCCAGATACTCTCCATTTCTCACTCTCTGCTATCCTTTTTATTTTCTTCTCGCTTTCCAAAAGTGTGAGCATGTGCAGATTGCATTTTTTCATATTTTGAGGAAAATAATAAATCTGATCTCAACTAAAAGAAAAAAGAACCATCCAAAAATAATAAAAATATACTCCAACAGCATTTCTTTAAAACTGCTAATATTGACAGTGAGCTTTGCCGGGGAGATGCCTGTGTATCTCGGTGGCTGTGCTGAGAAATGTGGCAGACAGACATAGTTTCTGACCTCTATATAGCAGAGTGGAAGGACCTCAACAGCTGTAAACAACACTGCAATCAGTGTCCCATCTGCTCCCGTGTCCCACTTGTGTGGATGCCTTTTTGCCATTTCTTTCACCCTCTGCCAAGTGGCTGCCTCAGGACATCTAACCCAGAGAAAAAAGCTCATTTACCCAAGGAGGAAAGAAGCAAACTAGATTTCTGAGTGTGTTTGCTGTCAGGGAAACCTGGTTGTGGTAGCTTTTAATAGATTTAGATGGGTTATAAAATGCAAAATAATTAATCAAACTGCACTTAAATATAACTTGTGAAAAATGTATGTAAAATAAAAGATCAGTGATCAACTAAGACCTTACAACTGACCAGCTATTGCCATTGTGATGTGACCTCTATTAACCCCTATTCAGGCTAATGATGCTTCACAGCGATTATATGAAGAGGCTGGTTGAGCTACACCCACTCCAAAGGTAAGTGGGGTCACGCCTGTTTTGTGTAAGCCCGCAAAGCAGTTCTCCAAATCTACCATAGTACTGAAAGTATAGTGACTAATATAGTGATTAATTTTAAACTTCAAACCTGTTGAGTGCGTGACCTCCATTAGCTCTGTGAATAAATGTTTTGTTTGTATGGTGCATGTACACATGTTTAACGAGTGGCATGACTTAATTAGCATTTTCCATATATTTGGGGAAATTTAAAATATATATGGTGATCGAGAATACATGCTGCCCTTGTCACCAAGATACAGAGAGGCCATTGTGCCTAAATCCTTCCACACTTATCTGTTCTCTAAATAATTGCCTTATGTTTCTATAATCAAACTTCTTTACAAGCTCTTCATTCAGGGGTGGGCTAAGGCAAACTTTGTATTCTGTTTGCATAATCCATGTATAACTATGCCCTACACCAGAGACCTGTGTGTTATGTGATTTGAGTGTGGGTCAGAGCCACTTGTATTCCTGTGGGTGGGATTGTGGAATTGCAGGAGATTTGATTGGAGCATTATCCCTACACGACCGCCCTCCAGAACTCCTATCTGTTGTTCCCCCTACTCATTTACTTTATCAGTGCACTGCTGTAATATACATAATTCAGACAACCAGGGAATGTCTTTGGGCTTCGAACCACCTGCTGGCTTTTATTAGCTAATTAATGGTGATTTATCAGAGCTGCTAATTTGAGTGAGGCCGCTTGCCTTCAGGAGTCTCTGAACACCATATGAATTCTGATGGTAATTATGCTTATTTGATGGGCAGTTTGCTAAAACAAAAAGTTCTGTCTTCTCTGCCCCACAGGGATGGAATTTCTGTTCTTACGAAAGACGACCTTGTGTGATTTTTTCTCTCTTTCATTTAGGTATCTCATACAGTTCATTTTAATACTTAAATTCAAAACAGCTTTTTTCATCCTTTTACCTGTAGATGTGTGTCCTTGGGAAGGTCTTTTTTGATGTCCTTAAGTTTCAAGCATATTTATTGTTCAAGGGCCACAAATTCAACTGCCCAACTACCTGGTTTGAGACCACATTGCAGTCTGGTATGCTCAATTTACCTCTACCTATGTGTTTAAATAATACTTGTACTTACTTTCACTTGTTAATGCACATTTCACAGTGTTTAATGTTAGCAAACCACTGTTTCAATGAACAATTATATTAAAAGGAAATGATTATTAAAATTTGTGATACAAGATGGATTTCAGAGATTTCTCCCCTAAAGCAGAGACGTCTGTTTCTTGGGTGACAGCTGATTGACAGTAAGCAATGAATAACTTTGCATGCAATGATCTGCAAACAAAGATCCTTCAGTATGTGGTAATGGCCTGTCAAAGCCAGCAATTCTCAAGTTTGCTGTTCATGTCAAGTAACAATAAATGGCAAAAACTTGTTTCTCTGAATATATGAAAACAAAATGTCCAGATACACTCTGTAAAACTGGAACAGTCAGTAAGTAATAATGATTTATGAATGATTTTATTGTCACCTAATCCAAGTATTTCTAATCTGTTATAACATCATTTACATTGTCTTGTGCCTAGTTTGTTGCAGGTTGACCTACTGTCAGAAGCGTTTTTCTTAAAGGTTCATCATAGTCCTCCCTGAAGATTGTCACAGACATCCAAGTGAAAACCCACAAAGGCAACAAATGGTGTTTTCCTGTTAACAATGTGTCTTCTGCTATTGTTATTATATATATTTTACTATATTTATTTCTGTATATTGTTTTGCTTCAGAATTTACATAAATAACCTGATGCATCTGACTGGGCAGTGCAGTCCACCGCACAATCGTGGTATTTTATATCATATTTTATAATGAAAATAAAGCCTAGTTCCAAAACAGCACTGGAAATGTAAATTATCACTACTATGCAGTATAAAATACACTTGCTCTAGGTATCAAAGAATGGTTTAAGCACCTACCATCATAGATGAGTTACAGATTTTTTAATTTTTTAAATCTAAGTCTAGAAAAATGGTCATAGTATGAGGAATAGTTTATATTGTTGTTTTTGTTGTTTTCAGCATGGCCCAGTTGAGAAAAGGTAAACATATAAAACTGTTAACAGTGATCTTTATTTAGTGCTTGAATATATGTCAGTATAAAATGTACTGTACAATGTATGACTTGTCTCAGATGTTAAACTCACTGAACATGTGTTCTTTAATGTGAGATGGCTTAAAAAAATAGCACATGAACCATGCAGTCACATATCTTGTAAAATTACATGCTGTTAAACGCAAATGTTTCCCTGTGTAAACACTGAGAAATACAACTTTCTGAACATAGATGGATTAACCATAAACTAATCACCAAATATCACACTGCTGAACTTTGTACTGTCAATATTATAACTAATATTGGAGAATTAATATTAACAAAATCCATGTCTACAATGTGTAATCTGTTTTAGTCGATTGTGTACTAGGACAGAACCATCTTGGTGAAAACATTGCACTGAAAAGGGACAATGTTTAAATGCAAGCTGCATCCAACCTAGGCAAACATTTGGAGATAAGTTTTTGTAACTATACAATAAATGGTGAAATTTTCTATTTAGTTAACCTTCCACATAAGATTCAATTTACAGTATTTATGTTTTGTGTTTGCTTACTAGCTTTACTGCTAAAGTCACAAACTGTTCTTGACTATTGAGGAAGTTGCATTGACAGGATCAAAATAAACAAGATGAAAAGAAAAAGAAAGGTGGAAATGAAGAGTGTTGAAGGTATGTGAATATCACCAAATTAAAATGTCATGCTTCTCAGTCTCCACACAAAGTCTGCAACTGTCTGCATAAATCACCACCTGTTTTTTTTTTTCTTTTAGACTCCCAACACATTGCTGCAAGATGTTGAAACTCTACTGTACAACTGTTCATATTCTGTTTAAACATTATAGTGATTTCCTCAGGCTACCACTACGATTCACATTGTTGTTTCTGAGAGCTGGCACAGAATGTATAGAGATGTTTCCAAACCACCCCCACCAGTTTACGAACTCAACTGCTTTTCATGCACGGGGAATCTTTAAGTGGTAATAGGCCTTGAGGTCTGTGTGCATCCTTCCATGCAGCATAATTAAGGCATAATGTTGTGACTATATTGAGCAGTAAATCACAAAATGCCTCTTAATTGTATGGATTTTTGTTCCTCGAAAACAGTAGAGTGCAATTTGGCAAAGTTACAGTACTTTGTGTTGTACAGTACCTTAAATGGAGCTCACCTCAGTGCAGTGAATGTGTTCAGTGAATGTAGTAGTATAAATAACCTGCTAAACATAAATATAAAAATACTGGGGTGGCAAATAGCTCAGTGGGTAAAGCACTCGTCTACGAACCCCAGGGTGGGTGGTTAGATTCTCAGTTCCTCCAAGCTACATGTCGGGGCTTCCTTGAACAAGACACCATAACCCTACAGTAGTGCCATCATCTACTGCAGCTGTCCAAACAACAACAACTTCCCCAGGGGGATCAATAAAGTATGTAATTATTATTCTACACCTATGTCTAGAACGTCCAATCATTGTAGTATTAAAAGTTAATTTTCAAAAAGGTTATTGAAAAGCATAAATCAGGGAATGTATACATGAAAATTTCCCATGTCATTGATTATCCCTTGGAAATCCACCATTAAGAAAGGAATATAGCACATGTGCCTAGAGCAGGCCATCCTCAAAAATTGAGTGACCATGCAAAAAAGGGACTAGTGAGGATGACCACCAAGACACTCTCCTATGAAGGAGTTTCAAGCTTCCACTGTTGAAATGGGCAACATTCCTGAGGTTTTTCACGAGTCATAGCATCTATAGTCTGATAGCCAAAAGTTTAATTTTGGTCTCTTCTTCTAGTTGACTCCAGCACCTCCCACATGCCTTCTGCCAAACTCTATGTGAGAGTTAATATTAGCTTTACCACTCTCTCCATAAAGAACCCAGCCATTAGTTGCTGTATATACAGTCTCTCCCATCTCAACCACAGATGCTTCTGAAAGAGTCTGAAGCATCTCAACCACAGATGCTTCAGACTCTTTCAGAGAAGTGGCAGGGTCTTGGTGGCCTTCCTCGCTAGTCCCCATCTTGCAGAATCATCTATTTTTTGAGGACGAGCTGTAGGTAGATTTACACATGTGCCATATTCCTTCCATTTCTTTAAGTGTAATCAACTATGATTCAACTTTGTAAAAAATCAAAAACTGCAAACCTCCAGTGGAGGAGGGTCTACCAGATTTTGTGCCAATAGATCTTGTATGTGTTGAGATATTTTACAGGATAAGTGAAAACTTTGACCTGCCAGCGGAGCTAAAAGTTAGAGCATCACCAAGGTCATTCGGATTCATCATTTGAGCACCACAAATTTATTTACAATTAGTAGTTATTCACAAATTGGTAAAGTAGTGGACCAACAGATTCACAGACTGATACTGCCAACCTACCAGCCATGCTGCTACCATGGCTAAAAAATATTAATAATAAATAATATTAAATATCATAATGGTTCACTTTCATTTAAAAAAAATTGACAAGCCCTTGTCATTTCAACAAAATGTGCAAGGCATTGGATGCCAATTGATGTTTTCTGCCCTGTGCATTCATGTCCTTAGGGAAATAACTCCTCCATCTCCCAAAGCTCATTTCAATCCCAAAAGGCAGGTAGAAGTATAGATGTATAAAACAATATGTCAAGTCAATGGTATGTCTGAAATTAGAACTTAGAAAGAGAAAAAACAGGGTTAAGGTGTGTCTGCCAGCATATACCTTTTACTGATCTTTTCATCCCAATTCAAATAAAATTCAAAACAGCAGGTAAATGCTAATATCACACAAGGCAGCAACAGTGCCTCCAGCAACATGCTCCATTAAAAGAGTTTGCCACGCAAGGTGCTGAAGCTCTCTCTGCGCAATCTTTAGTGTTTGCTCATTGGGAATTAAACAGGAATTCTGAGAACGCACTTTAATGTCGAAAATCTCTCAACACCCTCTCAGTGCACACGTTTTCAAGACGATACACTTGTAAAAGTAATCATATTGTGTGTCTGCCATAGTATCAATTGTACATACATATGTTATAGCAAAGCACAATTGCACACTGACAGCCAAGTTCAATTTGTAACCAGAGGTGGGACTTAAGTGTAAAGATACTTGGGTTGATTATACTCACTTGACTCAGCTTTCAAAGTAAATTAAGATGTCAATCACTATCTCCACATCAAAGGTGAGTCTAGGTACTGTAATTTTAGCTATGACCCAGAGAGGTCACAGTGTGTGTGTCTGTTTCTGTTTGTGTGTACACACAATAGACCTTTGGTAGAGACGGACACCTTGGCTCCTCTAGGAAGTAAACCTTCAGTATAAAAGCATGCTATTCACAGGGACCTCAGCAATTGCACCACAAGGAGAAGGGGACCAATCCTTACTCTTTTTCCACAACACACAGAAATACACAAACTCAAAACTCAGACTAGGTTTGATGGGGGAAATGGAAATAAGCGCCTCTGTGCCCATGAATGCTATCATTTCATTCCTCTACTCTGAATGCTCCAGGGATCTCAGAGAAGGAGTAGGAGCAATAAGTTCACTTTGCTGAATTAATGCTGTAATTCTTTATCAGGAGAGTCTTTGCATTACCTTGAACTGGGCTGGTTTTATGCAAAATGGTTTCAAGCTTAGTTTTTTTAATGATGGTCCTAATTTGTTGGCTCACTGTAAATTATTCATCTCTTTTATATTCAAGTAGTTATTACATGTCATAACTGTGTATCTATGGGGTGAGATTTAATAGCATCTGCTGGACCTTAGGAAAGGAGCCAGTGTAGAAATGCTATTAAAAATTGATAATTAGCTAAATATTTGCCTTGGCACGTGCTTTGAGCCACTGTGCTAATTGGCTTGGGAACAGCTGCAATGGTCACTGAAGACATACAATGATATATTTGCACAGAAACACACTGGCAGAGGTGAACAAATCAATTATAAAAGGGAGATGAAACTGTGACATCCAAAGAATTCAGCTAAGGGCTGCAAACATCAGAATATTGTCTCAGGTTGAAAGTTATCAAAAAAAAAAAATTCCTCTCACGCTAGGAAAAGATCTCTGTGAAAGGCTTATGAAATTCTGGTTTTGAATAATAAATTTGCCATTTTAGATTGCATTTTGCTTATTCAAAGTTCTTGTAGAATTGTGTGTTTGCACAAAGCTTTATTTTTGATATACGTATTTGGTTATATTGTTTAAATTGATTATGAAATTAAATGAAAGCATTATTAATTCACACACGCTTGTGTTTAGGCACTCCTCTGTTTAGGTTTGGTCAAGAGTGTGGTCTGGTTTGAAACAGAAAATGTCCGAAGTGATTTGAAACATAAAACCCCACTATCAATATTAATATCAAAATATTTAAGTTTAACCAAGCTCTGTTGCCAATAAATGGGACTCTGGAACCAGTGGTTGAAATAATGCATGTCACTTGTTCAAAGAAACAAGTGCAAATGCAAAATATCAGGTTACCTCAGATGTGTTGCCATGTTAACATTGTAAGGCAGTTGCATTTTACAAACTCAGCAAGCAACTGCGTCTTTAAGATTCTTTCTGATGTGCTTATACACTGACTATTTTGAGCCTAAAAGTACATTACTGAGCGTGACATGCAATTTAAGTTTGAAAAGATCCTGCTTGCTGATTATTGTTGCTCATGTTGTTGCTGATGTTTATTGTTGCATCAAAGAGCTAAGGGTAAGAACATGCCAAAACAGCATCGGCAGTCCATGTGAAATGTAAAAGGACTTCTGTAAAATGGCGATCATACACACAACTGAAGAATAACAGAAGTCAGTACTATGCATCTACCCATCAGTCAGTCAGTAAGTCTGACATACCACTGAACCATCTGCCAACCTCCCCCATCCCTGGCTGAACCCCCACAGCCACCAGCCAGGAGGAGGCTCTCTCTCGGGGCCTGATGTGCTAATGTGAACCTTTGTGATGCTGGAATAAGTGGACGGCTAGGTGGCTGAACTGTGTATAGCTTAGCTGCGGTCCACATGCTTAGATAATGTAAAAATGTTACAATAACAGTTTAAATAACAGTAAAATAACTGTGCTAATTCTTCATGTATTGTATTAAAGATTTTGTAGTCCAACAACGTGTGTGTGTGTGTGTGTTATTTTAGCCATGTATCTATTCTTGATTTTATTTAACAAAAGTATTAAGGGCATATCACTAAGGCTAAGTTTAAATATTAAATATATATATTCATTTGATTTTAGGAAAACCTTTAAAAAAAAACAAATCTGCAACCTTGCAATAGTGCACTGCATGGCATTCTCTGCAAAATTCAATTAGACATAATGTTGCACTGCAATCTATTCATTTGAGGCACCCAGTGAGGCAGCCACTGGGAGTGTATTGATTGGAGTGTGTCATGTGTGGAAGCGAGAGAGGGGTGGTCACAGTTTTTTGCTTAATGGACTGAAATAAAAGAGGCGGGAATGGGCTTTAATTAGGAAACAGTGGCAAGGGCATCTAGTTTCCCCTCCCAGTTGTCACCCAGCACCCCCTCAGCAGCCATGCTTTTTCACATGCAGATGATCACAAACACTCACACAATTCCACTACCAATGCATTCGCACACATACAAAACGTACATACAAGCAGTCTACCACCCATGCACACACACGCTAACACACACACACACACACACACACACACACACACACACGGAGGCGAACAGGAGGAGGGCAGAAGAGAATGGAGGGGGTGATAGAGAAAAGGATGGAAAAAAAAAAAGAGTGAGTGCTGGACTCCTGGGGTCTCAGCTGCTGCTAGGGTGCTGCTTGCTCCTCGCAATGAGTTGCAACTGTCAGTTTATTTTATCTCTGGCTTTTCATCATCGCACAGAGCCTGGTTGGAGGAAGCCACCTGAGAGTCTTAGGAATTTGTTGACTACAAGTCATTAGCAAAGACTGCTGAGATGCACTTGGGGCAGAGATGTGCAAAGGGTACTGCTGCAGACAAGAGTGTCCCCTTAACCCTTTATAGGCAGCTTGTCTTTGATGGCTGGATAATTACATTCAGCCTACATGACACGAGGCAGGTCAGATAAACTTAGCCATACAGGTAAAGAAATGTAGATTTTCCTGATCTTTCCTGATTTAGAATGTATCATAACCAAAAAAATCCAGTATCTATACATCGTATTGATAAATCTCACACAGTAAATGTCTTGGTTAGGTAGGTCTGTTCTGCGGTTTCTGTTGTCATACTGAGACACAATAATTGTTGTAAATAATCTTCTAATCTAAACAAGCTCTACTAAATTGCATTAATAGTAATAAACTAATTTGTGCACATACAAGAGATGACAAAAGAAATAAAAGAAAACTTGAGGGAGAGGTTACTTTCTAACCTCCAAACACACAGCCAAACACTTTGGGAAGTGTGTGTGCTTTTGAGATGGCTAGTTTTAGAAAAATACAAAAAAAAAAAAAAACCTGTCAGAGACAGCTCTTCCAAACCTGATGTCAGAAAGGTGTGGGGAGGGGATTTCCAGTACTGTTCAAACACCCAAAAGATATTTTCACTGAAGCATATGTATTTACACTGATGCCACTTTGAGAACAGATCTGACTGGTAGTCAACAAGTCACTTTAGCCAGATTATCTATACTACAATTCGGAGGTGAAACTAAAAAACGGCATACCTGAAATGTTGGTAATATTCCCTTATTGCACCAGATTACAAATGACTACCTACAATCCAGTCTTTTTACATTATAACGTTTCTATACAACTAAACTGCAGTCACAAAGATGTTTATGTGGGGAACGTAATTGCAACCAGATTACGTTTTCTGTTAACATAATGATCATATGTTCACAATTAACATAAATGACAATTGTCGTTGACAATTAAAATATCAATGAAATGTACACAGGCAACGTATTTTTGTCCGCCAAAGTGTCCGATCCACTACAACAAAAAGATCTGATGTTGCAGTTTAATGTCCAGATAATGTGATTCCAACATTATTTAAGTTTTTTAATGGTTGAGTGTAGGCCCTCACAGCACTGGGTTAAGGTCAGGGAAAGACTGTGGGCTGAGTTAATAGACAAAAATCTAACCATGTCACTTCACACACAAACATCAACATTAAAATTTAAGCAAAAATACAGTCTTTCTGTAACCTTAACCTCAGTAAACAAGTCCAGTGGCCACTGAATAACCTTTTTGGGGATAACCATGACCTGGATGACTGAGAATCTTCACAGATACTTAACCTCAGTACTTTTCTTGCCTAAACCAAACCTCAGGTGGGACTTTGGTCTTGAACACGGGCCTCTGGCTTGTCAGTACGGCACAATATCCACCCGCCCTCCACCCCAACTCCTCCTTGCGACTCACTTTCTGTTAATAAATGTAGCGCTTCATTAGTTCAAAAAATATGTGGCATCACAACATGATTATGTTTGCTGAAAAAAACACTATCTCAATTTTTAGAAGACAGGGTTGCTAACTGAAGTCCTGTAGGTGAACACTGAACCAGGAAGTCGCCCTGTGATAGCTGTTTTCAACATTTCCTGTGTAACATTTAGCATTCTTGCTAATGTCAGAGATCTCAGTAAATAATGTCGTTATCATTAGAAATGGAACCAATGATCCAAACTACAAAAATAAGACATATGTTTCGTATAAGTCAAGATTATCCTTTAAAAACAATAGCAAAAGCAGCTACGGATAAGCAGAAAAGAACAGCACTTTGTGACTGCTGACTTCCTGGGTGAGTTAGGATGACTGAACATATCATTTTCACTACACGTACATACCAGCAGGCTGCAGATGAAGTGAAATGTCTAGACACATCTCTGTATCCACTGTGTGATAGGGTATCAGTAGCCTATTGTATCTTTTGTGTGTAATATCTGTGGAATTATTCTGCAGATTTACATTTTCTGACAAAGGGTACCAGCTCATCTCTGATGCCACAATGCTTTGGTCAAAGAGAGCAAAGTCTCTGCAGCTTCTTTTATGCTGACTTGAAAGAGTACATGTCCAAGTGGGAACACAGTATTAAATATGGATTCTGTTTGGGCCCGACTTCAGTTGCACCCTCGCTCCCACCAAACTCCCAACTACTATCAATGTCTCCATGTATGAATCTGCTTAAGTGGATGTTTTTGTAATGAGAATGCTCCAGAATTGAAGGTGGCTCACCTTGGAAATGCTATATGATTACCAACAAACATAAACAGTGGTTGTAACCCTTGACCACTCAGAATTAGTTTTTGCAATGGATGAAGGGTGAAGGAGTAAAATGTGAAATTCCAGTGGGTGTCTCTGTGTGTACTTAACCTTGTGAAAACACAGAGACGTGAGCTTGATAGAGTTATTACACATCTGTGATTCTAGCATTTGTGCAGCTGAATCCATTATCATGAGAGAGACAGGGCTAAGCTGAGATTCTGCTGGGACATTTCATCCCCTCTGTGTCACGGGTCAGGCATTTGCAGCAGCCACTGTTTGCTTTTCATTACTAAAATACAAACTTAAAAGAAGTTTTCTTGTTTTTCTTAACAGAACTGTGTTTACTCTAGCAGTCATTAGAATGCTATTATTTCTACTGTGCCTCTGAAAATGTCATTTTAGAAGCTGAGAGAGTATTTTGGCTTGGTGAGCTGGCTTTTGTTCTGATGTGCAGCCACTTTATTGTGGTTATAAGGATACAGGAAAATAATTAGCCAAGCACATGTTTTGTATATTAAGTATAAGGCGCCTCTTTTTGCTCTCTGGAGTGTTTTTTTCTTTCCTTAATGAACAGTAGCTCAAAGAAATAGGGTTGTGCTCTACACTGTATGGCGGTAACTGTATGATCACTTCTACATCAGTCAAAAACCAGTGTATTTTATCATTGAAAGATTTAGAAAACACATTTCATGTTGAAATCAACATCAAGCTATCAGCAGTTATCACTGTTAACTCAGTGTGTGTGTTGCTTTACATTTTTAGAGCCCATTTTCTAACGTATTTATGTCTTTACTAAATAGGGAATGAGTGATCACTTTCAAGGTGTGCCCTATATTCATCAGGGAGGGGAAATAGACACTAGTTATCACTGCTCGACCTCCCTTGACAACTGTCCAATTATGTATATCACATTCTGCCTACTGTTTGCACTAGAAGTAATCAATAAAGGATGTGGCTGAGTGCACATACATTTTGGTGGAACCAAATGCATGAAAACGTAATAATTTGCTCAGGCTGGCAGGCAATCAAATGTTGGTAGGGAACAAGTAGGCGGTGGGTCTTAGAGAGGGGAGGGACTGATTAGTGATTGTAGCTCCAAGTTTGATGGGGTGTGGCGGGAGATGGGTGGGGAGGGTTTCCCCCCTGACGCGGCAAATGGAATGGGTGACAGGTGGAAGTGGCGATGAAAAGGCGGTCCTCCGTTTCATGAATAAATGTAAACACAGCGCCACGCAATTACTGCAGCTGGTCATCTCTTTTTGGCTGTGGTGGGGGTAACGTGCAACTATGTCCCTGCAGGTCCAATCTAATGAAAACGTGCAGGTTACTGGGGCGTTTAATTGTATATACGGTAAAGCTAAGAGTGAGGACTGTAGCAGCTTGTTGCGGATGAAAGCATAACCCTACAACTGGAAAATTTGATTCAGTTTAAACATAGCATTTCGTTTATTGATCCGCTGTGGAAAGTGAGATCATCACAGGAAAAGGACCTGAGCAGATGGTTTCATTTGAACATGTCATGAGAACACATGGGTCTTTTTGCTCTGGAGAATAACTTGTTACACAGGGATGGCAGCTAAAATGACATTTTAAATGACCATTGTCAGATAAATACTCTGGCCTCACATTTTTCCAACAAGTTCATTATATGTTATTCTGTAATGTGTCACAATAAAGTTCAATAGATGATGCCTTAATTAGATATATAACATTTTTTTTTACAAAACTATATAAAAACTGAGATCTGTCTGTATTGACACTGAAGTCACATATGATTTAAACTTAATATGTATTTTTTACAATTAGGAAAGAAAAGTTGCTAAATGTGTCCTCTATTGAACCACCAATCACTAGTGCTAATCCTATCCTATTTTAAATAAATCTTATGTAATCATCTCCATGCATATGGATATTTATTTGGTATTAACACTTATCCACCACAGTGGAAGCAGGTCAAATCATACCACAGTTATATATTTTCTATTACCGAGGTTAATCAATAATTCATGGGTCACAATAGCAGGCGGTGCAAGTCAGAGGAAGAAGGGGACACCTGGTGATCCTCTCCAAAAGCAGGATCCCCTCAAAAACAGGAGAGCAAATCACAGCCTACAACCACTGTGCACATTCACGACCATCATCACTGACACTACAGCGTTCATTCAGCGAGGTGATAACCTGTTCTTTCCTGCGTTTCCTCATGTTGGTCTCTGAGCAGTACTCACACCATCATTTAGAGCATTAATCAAAATACATGCCCCTAATGGCTCCTGACAGGCAGCGCTCAGAATGGGCTGCAGTCCAAGCCTGCATCTTCCTCATGCATCTGGTAACACTAACAGCAGCAGCCCGAGTACAGATGCTTGCCTGCCTGCCCATCCACCACTAGATTGTTAATGACAGTGGGTGATATGGTCTCACTCGCCATAAAACACTTACGGCCCCAAGATGCTACCACATCATGCATGAAGAAAGCTTTTTGATAGTATGGTAATCTCAGCCATTACGGTGGGATGATTTACAATCACTTAAACAGCACACGAGCCGGCTGTAGAGACACAGGCTGGCTGGCTGGCTGGGATAATAAAGACGCTGGCGCGTGTTGATCATTAGAGAGCTCTCTCTCCCTCTCCCTCTCCCTGCCTTTGTATGTGTGTAAGCATGCACTCTGGATGCAGCGGCATTTGGCTTAATTAGTAAGCGATTTTAACATGAAAGGGACAAAAGGGAGAAAGCACGTTCTGCACTATAGTGGTGCAGTGTTGTTTACCACTAATACCTGTATGTGTGATTACAGGCGCCTCTGATAACACAGAGGTATGTGAAGTGTGAAACAAATGTTTCAAATGAATATTCCAATGCGCTTTGTTTTTAACGGCTTCACTTGAAGGTCAAATAAGCAAAACATGTCATTGGAATTCCAACTACAAATGCACCTACTACATCATTTCCTCTAAATAAATGTGTTTTTATAAATGTATCTATAATCAGCAATGTTATCAATTTAAAGTGCTTGTAGTGTTTATACTGGAACTGACTGGCACACGCCAAAGGCCAAATTAAAAATTCAAGTTCAAACACATTAATACAATAAACTGTATTTATTAATAAGCCTTCAGGTTCGAAAAATGGCATGATTAGAGATTTACATCCAGCTTTCTGTCTGGCACAAAAAGACATCTACATACATGGTCCAAAAACCACTGCAATTGATTAATTTTTAAAGATACACAAAGCTGATTAGATGCTATAGGTGATTTAATGTTATTTCAGACCACATTTAATAAGACTACAAACTTTTTACTCATAAATGTGTGTTCACCAACATATTAAGAGGCCAATTAAGAGTTTCACAATGTTTTAAGTATTGGATCACCATGTTTGCTCTGGTAGCAAACAGAGCAAACATGAGCAGAAATAGACTCAATATGATCATAACAGCATTACAGTATTGGTACTGTAACAGAAAATGCTATTTTGATCCTTAAAATACAATAATATTTCAATCTAAATCATAGGATGACTTGTGTTAAAATAACATACAACCTTCAATGAACATGACATGCTCACCTGGTCTGCAGCTTTCCATGGGATGGCTTGTTTTACCATCGTTTCACCAGTGTTTTGTTGTGTTTGACAATTTATGTTACCAGGTGACATGCGATTCTGCAACCTGCTGCCAGTGTGTAACACCTACTTTTTCAATTGCTTTTTCTACATGTAAAGCTATGAAATTGCATCAATATTTCATAGGAGGCAGCATTTTTTTGCGCACAGATTCAATGGGCAAGGAGATAAACAGTGGTGTATTAATAATGCAGTGCGATGACACTGACCTTATTTTGTGCCTTTCAACCTGCACTGATATTTAGATGCACAGTGCCCCACTACTCTCTAGCACACAGGAGGTTTTCACGCTCTTTGTTCAAAGCCTGGAAAAAAACAGATACTTCCTGTTTGACAGAGGTTACATCACTGCCTAAACCACCTAAAAACATTAACAAAAATGCTGGGGCTGTGTGCCGTTTTTTTGGGTTACACTCTGGAAATACATATCTTCATTTTCACAGAAACAATGTGAATGCTAAGTGTTGGTTTGACAACTGGTGTTGACAGCTGAGCATATGCCTTGAAGGTGAACTGTGAGAGGCTTTGACAAGAGACTAAAAAGGCATTGCAGCAACCTCTTCTTCACTGCAGTGTGGCAAAGCAGCCAAGTAAAGCCTGTTAATCCAAGTTCAGGTCACCTGTACCAATTCAAATATCTAAGAATAAGTTTACGTTATGCAAAGATAAAAAAGTATGCATAAGGACTTGTATGCTTTGTATTTAAGGCGTCAAATGTGGAACAACACCAGTGTAGAAAAGACATGAAGTGCATTTAACAAACAAAAATACCTTTGCAGTCTATGTAAAATGTACAGAAATCATTTTACTAATTTGTTATTTAAGGTTGTCTATCAAACACTGACAGAGGAATTGATGATTTACACTGAGCTGTATATAAGATCATACTGGTGATATCAGCCATGTCTCCCAAACATTTATTCACTTATGTACCGTACTCCTCCTAATGGACAAATAAAACAGGAAGCAAAGCTTACTTCAACTGTATGACTCCCCTGTTTTAGCACATTTATGCTTTTGATTATATCTGAACTATTAAATAAATGCACGTAAGACTAAAGCCTCAACTAAAATTCCAGGACAGTTTAAAAAAAATTGTAGAACAACTTGAGCCACAGGTATATATCACATTAATCCTTATTTAGCATTTTTCTTACTTCAACACGATGCCAGTGTTACATATTCAGCCAGAAGATATCCATTAAAATCTATAATTCACGCGTTAAACATTTTATTTGGCATGTTTTAAAAATAAATAACCTAAAAGCATTTTTAAGGTATCCCCCTGACTCCTGAGACTGTACCAGTTTGTGCGTGTACATATATGTGAGTGTGTGTGGCCTGTCGACAAGTCTGTCCTCTCAGTCATTAGTGGTTTAGCAGCAGTCATTTCTCTAAGCAAAACAGAAAAACTTGTCCCCGTAGAAATGTTTGCTTTAGAGACAAACATCTGTGTGTTTTTGTGTGTTTGGCCTGTGGTTCACACATTTACCAAGGTGACAAACAATGACTAAGGCCCATCTGCCAGGAGCTTTTACCATGAGTGTTATAACAACCAGTAATAAGTGTAAATAATAAATGGCCCACATCTTACCATGACGGGGCCTCGGCAGCACTGCTAAACTATTTAAGGTGCCTTGTTGATGGGAGTTATTTTTTGCTGTGGGGTTGTAGAAATTCTCTGGCTTCCCACTAGAGTTTTGGCCTGACAATAAACAACAGTTTAATACTTTATCTAATCCCTGCCAGGAGGTGAGTCCAACAGCAAGCTCTTGCAGATGTTCACATCCAATAATCTATCCATAATTGATGAAACAGGGAGGTCAGATGTAATGGCTGCTGCCATTCCAGCAACAAATAAATGGTTATTGACAAAACAAGCCAGTGTGGCACTGAGTGGGCTGTGAGATGACAAGCATGGAGCGGAGAGGTGTGGAGACGAGGCAGAAGAGGCAGGCTGAACTCTGGACCTCTGCTCCTCAGATGGGCCAGCTGGGGCCAGACAGAGCCCAGAGAGCGGAGATGATCCCTTGGTGGAAAGTGGCAGACACACCCCTGAGGAAACCGTCAGGAGAGCGCAAACAGGAGCAGAATGAAAGAGAAAGTGGAGGGGGGAAGCAAGTGGCATTGCGAGGTGAGTGCAACTGCATGGAGTGTGCTGAGTGCAGTGGGCCAGCTGTCCGCTCTTCTTTCATCTCTGGGCTTTATGTCAGATTCAATCTACCTGGCTGTCAAGCCTCAGCAACCATTTCATGGCCTCTCTCCCTCTTCTTCCCTCTCACCTTCTATAACTAACCCTCCACCCCCTTCTCTCCCTCCCTCCTTCTCTCATTCTTCACTCTCCCTCTCTCTCCATCTCTCTAGTGGCTGTATAGAGGTATCCACCTCCATGTCCTCTGATTCCTCTGGCTACATCTCTGAATGGTCTGCAGCATGCTTTATTCTCTGACTTCAAACTCTCTGTTTTTTCTAAACCAACAGCCTAATTATAATACAGGACTGGAAATCTTGTAAAAAATATACAACAATGCAAAATTAATTCTCTAAAACTAATTACTACATGAATTTTATCTCTAGCTAATGGATCAAATCTAAACAGTTCTGCAATATCATACTGTAGTATTTCCATGAAAACAAATCTAACAATGTTGAAATTTAATGTTGTATACCACAGTATATTTTCCATCCAAAGATGGACAGCATGAACGCTGAAATAACACCTAAGTGATTCTGAGAGCGAAAGGCATAAGGGAAAATAATCTCTATCTAAACCCAAGTTTAATATGTTACTCAGCAGGTGCTTTCACCATTTACAAGTGTAAGATGGGAAATTTAATTTGTCTGGAACAATATCTAAGAATTTCAATTTCCAAGTATCAGTGTTCATACAGAAAACAGTAAATTGTTGGACAACGTTCAGTGAAAAATAGAGAAAAACAGTTCCGATTGTCACACTGTGGGATTTCTCTGGCACTTAACTGGAGTTAACTCACTAAACAAAACTGCACTTCTTTTAAGCCTCATTAACTCTTACATGGTAAATGGCTCCGTGTTGCACAACAGCACACACGACGAGTGAAATGCTTCGAAGAATTACAGAGAAAGCAGTAGACAACGTGTTTTTTAGTGCTGGAGAAAAAAAAAAGTAGCGGAGGGGTAGTGACTCTCGGTTCTCTTCTCCGCTGCTTAATTACTGCGTGCGATCATGAATATTTCAGGCATATGCTTTCCCACTTTGTCATTGGAGTTCAGAACTAAGAGAAACAAGTTCATATGCATATTAATAGGGGGTTTGTGGGTGGAGGGGGACAGGAGGACTAAGGGTTGCCAGTGTGCTGGTGACAGCAGGAGGAAATGGCACTCATTCCCCAGCAGCTGCTCTTTTTAGATCCCCCTCAGAGGGAACTGCCCGAGGAGGGCCTCCACCACAAAGGGGATAAAGGAGATGAGGGCTCTTGATGGAAAACAGGCAAACAACCACTGGGACCCCTTCCTACCCCCCTTCAAACACTAATGCAAGTGCGCACTCACACACATAGAAACCCTTGGCCCACACTTAGCCGACCCCCAGGAGTTGTCAAGACCTCTTTAGCATTTTCTGCGTTGGCTGCTAAACTGTGCATTAGCACCAGGCTAACGGGACTAGTCGAACGACAGACTGTGACTGAGGAGAGATTTTTGCCCATCTATGTATAATGACAAATGGGATGCAGTCCTGAGGGAAGGGGAAAAAGCTGGGGCCCTGGAAGCATCTGAGGCCCCTATCGGTTGAAGAGGGACGTACTATTAAAATGACAATATAAATGTAAATCCTAAGTAATAATTCTTAAAAATGGCTGACAAGACCCTCCCCTGGATCACGTGCGTCACTGAGCTAACATGGTCTAGGGGCAGCATTAAACATTGTCTAATTGAATTTATGGACCTTTAAAATACCACTTAGCACCCAGTAGAGCATAATGATATGCTTTATTTAACATATCCAAACAAAGACGATTATGGCATTGTGCAGGTTTAATGGTGCACAAAGTGTTCTTTTTGCACTTGATAAAGAGGTCTATTTGCACGTGAATGTCTTGTTATCAGACCCTCTGCAAATAAAAGCCTCCTCTTCAGAATTATGTGTGCAAAGTAAAGACGACACCTTCCCAAAAAACACTAATGTGAATGCAAAATAAAAAGCTATTTAATATAAAACACATTACTTTTTCCAATTACCATTTTTTCAATACATTGATATTTTTGCCACAATTAGGATTTCTCTTGATTAATTTGAACTCTGTCAAGACTGCATAGAGATATCAGGAACTTTCAATGGCAAGTTCAAAGGGAGCACTAATTAGTTTGACCTTTCCCGTCTGTCATAATTAGCGCACCCAGTTAACCTCCCACAATTTACCAGCAAGAACAAAAGAGGTAACCATCGGCTGTGTTTCTGGATAGAAAACATTCGCTTAATTGATGTTTTCAAACAAAACATGACACTGGGTTTTGTTCCACATGTGCCTCATTTGCACAATTCTTAAGATGGACACAGATCTAAAATACACACAATAGTACTCGAGTTGGGCAAACATCTTAAAATGGAAGACAGGAGCACAAAGATGAGGCATGCAGGGTAAGGCAATTAGAGCACTGGCAGCTAATTCACTTCTTCTAACATGTCAGAGGTACTAAAAGTGATTTATAGTGGGAGTTCCTGCTGGGCACTCTTATCGGTGAAAGAATTGAGACGCATTCAAAATGAGTGTAATGGAAGAGGCTTAATATTACTATCTAAACAATTGTTTTTTTCTCTCCTTTTTTTTTTGCTTTTTTAAGAAGCAGAAAACTAATTTACCATAGGCAAAGACAAGACAAAGCTTATAAAAGCGACAACAAAATAATCACTGATGATTCTGTTTGGAAACAAATGTGTGTTCAGTAATCTTACAAGTGCAAAGCCCATTGCTTACTGTACTCAAAGTATTATTAACCACTTATCAGCCAGAGTAAGTCAATAGACAGGATTAGAGTACACATCTAATGCTTATATCTGCAAACATATCAGAATGACTGCCACAGCTACAATGACACCCTTGTGATCTGTTTCAGATCTTGTTCCACTTTCCCATCAGCTGTCATCACAGCCCCTATAATTCCCTTTCTTAGTGCCAAGACTTTTCTGTCTTTTTTCCCCCCCTAAGAAGGCACAAAGAGAACAGGACGGAGAGGAGTGGCTTTTGTTTTGGTACCTCTGTGTCTTCCCCCACTCTCTCTTTCTCTTCCCTTCCCTCTGTGGGGCTCTGGTGTGATTATTACACTTTCAGTGGAGGATTTAACCACAGGCCAGTTGGGCCATCGCCTCAGGGAGGCCCCCATTTCAATGTGTGTGTGCTACTTTTTCCCCCACTTTATTGCCTTGCCTTTTATTCTGCCAGGCAGTCCCACTGACATCAGGGGGCTCTTAGAATAACTCGCCCGAGGCAATCAGATCTCTGAACCTTAAATCAGCCACCATATACGGGTATAGGTTCCAGATCTGAAAATGAGCTAGTGCTAATAGATGAAGATAACTCATATGATGCTGAGGATGAAAGGATTTCTTTATTGTTTTAATATTTGCATAGACTGTGGACCAAGAAAGTGTGCCCTTTAACAACCCTTAGCAAAGATGATAACACAAATTAGGATTAAAGAACTTGAACATGACACTTCTATATCCGATTGAGTATTGCAACTCATTGTTTTTGTACATGTACTTTAGAGCATGTGCTCTGGATACTAGATACCATTGTGCCATCACATTTATCAGGATTCCTGTATCCCGCACACATAACTGCAACCTGTTTCAGCAATTAGCTTATCCATCTAATCTATCTATCTTCCCATAGCTGTATGGCAAAAGTGACACTCACACCTTTTCTCTTTTTGTAAGTTTATAATGGTGCTATCATCATGAAACATTTTATATTTAAAACAATAATGTCAGTTTCTTTACTATACTTTCTATGAGGTCTTGTAGAAGTAGACACTTTGGAAAGTACATCTCTTGTTTTGACAAAACAGGCAAAAGATACAGTTTTTCCTGGTTCAACTCTAACATCTTTTGCAAATGCAGGAGAGAAAAAGCTATCGTGGATTGAATAACAGCTAAAATCGATTAGTGACTGTTTTTTTAAGTCTGCTAATTGGTCTGTATGAGAGTTTAGGCATAATTGGCTGCTGGGAAAGTCAACAGGGACCCTCTTTTATATCGATGAGCTTGGCCTCTCTCTCCTCTGGTCAGTATACACGGTGTGTGGATCAATGTGACAAGTCAAGTACAGGTCAAGCTTATGTGGAAAATTCAGACCATCTATGATGAAATTATAGGGGATCAATACTCTTTTATGCTATGTGAATAAACAATACTTACAACCACATGCAACGCTGTTCAGCAGATGACAACTAAATAATAATAATAATAATAATAATAATAATAATAATGTAAAATGGTGCAAAATATAAGACTGATATAAGAGTGCTGAATAATGCAGCCACTGATTGTGTCACAGCCTTTTATCCCATGCAGTGACAAAAACCTTTATGAAGTAGAAAAGTCTTAAAAAATGAAATTCTTGAAAGTTATATATTCACTCTTTTATATCCCAAAGTTTTTGTAGAAAATGGTGTGAAAAGGGCAATGCTCTTTTAAATTAGAGGACCTGCTGCTCTGAACCTTTAGTGTTTGTGACACTTTAAAATATATCAATGTACAGGGCATATAAGGCATGTGTAAAGCTTTAAATACTCGAATACATGTACCTGTAAGTAACTGAAATTTTAATATGAATAAAAGTAAAAAGAAGAAGTAGTAAAAGGTAAAAAGACGCAAAATCAGAAATTAAAAACTTTTTTGGGGGGCTGAACACTTTCAAAGGTTTCTTCCCATTAAGTGTGTTGTAATGTAGAGTAACATACCAGTACTCTATGAGGGAAGACAGCAAAGTGACCACAGTCTAATCTTTCCTTCTCCAAAATGATCTGACCCCTCCTGAAATACATACACATGGGCAAACAGTCTCAGACTTTACGTTTAGTTAAAAACATTTTTTTACTGATTTTTAAAAGAAAACACACACACCTCTCTCTCTCTCTCATTATAAGAAAAGGTAGACACATAATCAATCAGGTAAAAAAGCAACTTGGTGAAATGCAAACTGAGACATGATTAATTCACACTACTGAGTAAACACTTAATAATTTCTTAATTTAGGACTGTCAAAAGACCAGATTTGTTGCAGGCTGATATGTACATAATTAAGACATAGCACAATTTCCCTTTTGCATGTGTGTGAGCCTGAATGTGTGTATGTCTTTCAGTGTATGAATGACAGCTTGAAGAACCCATGTAGTGGGTAAATATTGCAGAAGGCCAGCGTCTCATGAGTGAGCACTGTGGATCTATGATCTCTGATCTGTGCGGGAGCTCAGCAGGACGCTACCACTGACTTCACTACCATATCAACCATAGACATAAACTCACATTTGCTGGCCTCCTCTGTCTCCTGCTACAAGTGGTTTCGCATGTCTGAATTTGATGGCTCACCCCTCCTGGTGGAGGTGTATCAAGACTCAGAACTCTAATAAGAAGTAATTGTACACTTGCTTTACCCTGGCACCCTACAAGAGACTGAGGTCAACAGAACAGCTGGAACTCACAGATTGTTAAAAACAAACTTGGTCGCTTGGGGTTTATTTGTAGATTGGCTTCAACATGAAATAAAAGGCACTGCTGATTTCTCGCAACGCTTTAAGAGGGGTTTTCACAGGAAAAGTCATGGCTTTAAATGTCTATATGCAGTTGGAACCAAGTGGCTGAAGCTATGTGTGAAAAGGAATGAATAGTTATAGATTAAAAACAGGAAAAGTGCTTCCAAGTGAAAAGAGCAAACATTGAATCATTGTTAAAGTCATCTTAAGTTAAATTCATTAATATTGAAGCTGTGGCTTTGTTGAGACGGTTTTAAGTCACATCGCATCAGCCATTAAGATCTGAGTTTAAGATTTTATATGCAGTTTATGCAAGCAAAATGGGCGACAACTACAACGAGCTCTCGCCTCACTCTTTATTGAAAGGTTTCTTAAAAACGACTGATAAAAGCCAAGGGCATCTTTAAGAATTGACACAGTCTTTAAAACATACATCTCATGAAAAAGACTTTAAGAGGGCCAGTTGCAAATTTAATATAACTTGAGGGATGCAGCAGTGAAATATCATCAGTGCGCAGGCAGCGGCTGTTCACAAAGTTACTGCCTGGGTCTGAGAGAATACTAGGCTCACATCACATCTAAAAGCCAAAGAACACTGGCAGACAGAGGCGAGGCAGGCGAGACTGATGAAGAGTGAGGAGAAAAGGCAGCCTCAATTGGGCTGGAGAGATATACCCCTATTTCACCTTTTTGCATCACTTGCTTTTGTACTATATGTCCATTCAGACAAGAGCCTTTTATGGCATGAAAGTAAGGGTTTGATGAGTTCATCTAAGTAAATAAGCAAAAAAGAGAAAGAAAAAAAAGTTTCATGACATCTCTGATTCCTCCAACGCCCTCTACAACCCCAAAAAACAAAGAAACCTGGACAAAAGAACTCTCAGTATTCAGAACAATACAAGTCAAGGGCTTTCAATACATGAGAAACTTAAGTGTAATTCTATTCACTCTTATTTTGATGCACTTTTTTGGCTCATGAATATTTGATGAAATGGGTCCAAACCAAAGCTATATAACACTCCTGCATAACTGATGCGCACACCCGTGAGCCATCAACATTAGGAGCATGATTGAGTGCTTTCAAATGAATTCAAACTGCACATTGATTACTTGATGGAATAAATGGGTCCTTCCGACCACATCCCTCTGTCATTCTTCAGCTGTGCCTTACATGCAATAGATTCCAGAGAAAGCGGCATTTGCCAGACAAAGAAAGAAGAGGAGAAAGAGACGGTCAACCTTGACAAATACTCGTTTTGATTCCCCAAATATTTTAAATAGATGTGTAGATTTGATTTCTGTGGGAAGTTAATTAGGTTCATAGATTGCTCCAGGTATTCTTTAGGTAATTCATAGTGTCATGATCCCCAGAAAAAACCCCTGACACCTCACTCTGTTCCAAACACATTACTGGGAGTAGCTAATTATTTTACTGTGTCAAGGGTGTGTATTTTTGCCCGGTAGAAACACAGTGAAAAGGAATAATAATTGTAAATACTAATGAGATGAGGCTAGCAGACACAAAGAACCTAGCCTTCATTGTAAAACGTTGATGCAATTTAGAGAAGTTGCTGTGGTCCAACGTTCAGATGTCAATCTCACAAGAACCTTTTTTCTTTTGTTAAATCATCATTAATAGCTGTCAATGGCCAATAAGGAATAACTAATTTTTTTTTTCAGTACTGCCCTCTACATTTTAACATTGATCCTGTTAGTCAGGACTATAAAATGTAGTAGTGGGACAAACCAGGTCACTGACATTGCATTGCAATTAGTGTAAGATTGCAAAAATCTAAGCCTGCAGCTCTGCTCTCAAAAACTGAGGTAGTAGCTTCAGGACGAGCCTTAGGCGTCTCCCAGCTGTCAAAGTTGGTGGATATACAGTGTGGCCACTCATTTTCCACTGAACAAGTCTTTCAGCTCAGAGCAGGTACAGGACCTGCAAGGCAATTAGCATATTTGGTTGAGAGGAGTAGAACCCTTCATTAAAACTTTCAGATATCATATTGTATATTATGAACACAGTCAGATGCCTTTCATATCCTCTGCAGCTTTTCCTCTGTGGAGCAGCTGTTTTAAGTATACTGAAACCGAAACATAAACATGAATAAATAAATTTCCCATCTAATCACTCGTTTGAAAAGATTCATTCATACTCTCACCTTTCAGCCATATTTTATTTAAACAAAAGGACATCAATCCTTGAATCATACATAAATGGGGGCTGCTCCATGCCAATTGTTTTTAAATGTTAAGCTATAACTAAAACCTCATAACAAAGTTGATCCGTAGAGACCAAGGTCAAAAGTAAAAATCATTTTGGTAATCCGATGTACAACAGTTCGCTCACACAGTGGCATAATTAACTTGAATATATTAATTCTTTAATACACTGCTTATTGAATTATACATCCTCAATTTGCTTTTGACAATACAGTATATTGCGCACTGATGGTGAAGAAGGAGTAGTAGATATAACCTGTTGGCAGGTCTGGAGCCCCTAAGCATGAATTATTATCTCCATCTCATTGAAGGACATCCTGTTGGGCGCAAAGAAATCATGAAAACCTCCTGAATAGGTCTATTTGTCTCAGTAAGCAGTAATTACTTTTTAAGAAAAGTTTCAATCTTTTAAGTAATATTGTCAATTCCAAATACACTGAGGCTATATGATCTGAACTGACTCCCAAAGAGAGACCTGTATACATTTGTCTTACGATAATACATGTATGATGTGTTTGTTCAGCACCAGTTGTATTCAATGATGGGCAGCAGCACAAATTTAAAACCAAATGACAAAATGAGACCTCGGTCATTCTTGGCAAACAGTGTTAACAAACTGAATCCAGGTGTGACTGGACTCAAATTATAAGTCAGCCTAAAAATTAGGCAAATACAACCTCACACAAACCAAAACATGTAACTTTTCTCACCATACCATTATTTGTTTAACAAAATTGAAGCCAAAAAGAAAAAATGTGGACATTACTAAATACCCACTTGCTGCTTCCATAGGATTTAAAGGGGTAAATTGCTGCTAATCATCAGCCCTGATCAGCAGGTGTGCAGACCTCTATAAAAGCAGAAGTTTTGGCAGTCTACTGGTCTGGAGCATTCAGATGTGTTTTAACACAATGCCAAGAAGGAAAGACATAAGCAATGGTCTTAGAGAAGAAATTGTTGCTGCACATCAATCTGGAAATGGTTATAAAAAACATTTCCAAACAATTTGGAGTTCAAAATTCTACAGTAAGAAAGATTATTCATATTTGTTTGGAAGGGTTGCCAGGAGAAAGCCTCTTCTGTCTAAAAAGAACATGAAAGTACGACTGAGGTTTGCAAAACTGCATCTGAACAAATCACAAGACTTCTGGAACAATGTCCTATGGACAGATGAGACCAGTGTGGAATTGTGTAGCCTTAATTCCCTGCACCATGTTTGGTGAAAACGAAACACAGCATTGTAACAGAAACTCCTCATACCCATGATTTGGTCCTTGTTTTGTAGCCACAGGATCTGGGTACTTTGCAGTCATTGAGTCAACCATGAACTTCTCACTAGAGGCAAATGTGAGGCCATCTGTCTGACAGCTAATGCTTGGTCGACATTGGGTCATGCAACAGGATGACCTGATGCACACTAGTAAATCTACATCTGACTGAAAAATGAAAGAATCAAGGTTATGGAATGGCTTAGTCAAAGTCCAGACCTCAAGACAATTGAAATGCTGTGGCGGGACCTTAAGAGAGCTGTGCATAAGCGAATGTCCAAAAAGAACTTCAATGAACTGAAGCACTGTTGTAAAGAAGAATGGGCCAAAATTCCTCCACAGCAATGTGAGAGAGAAAAAAAGTCATACAGAAAATAATCACATCAAATTATTGCTGCTAAAGATGGATCTACTAGTTACATGAGGGGTACTTAGTAATGCCCACTTTTTTGAGGGGGGGCTTAATTTTGTTTTTAATAATAATAATAATATTAATATTAAGACCCACTACGATTGGATGGTTTTTATTATGTTTTTACACACACATAGAAAAAAACTACAACAGAGAATTAAAAGAGGGGGTACTAACTTGACATGACTGTATCTACTCTCAGTTGGTATGTACAGCAAAAATACAACAGCCGTGCAACAAATTCATGACGGTTACAGGTTTTTGAGGTGTTTAGAGAAGTGTTGATTCAACTGTATGATCATTTTGGAAGATGGATGGATTTTGGATGTGTTGAACTGTACTGCATATGAGTGATAGGTGTTTCTATTATTTTGTCCACCTCATTCATTACAGTAAGGCTAGGCTAATTAACAGAACACCTCTCTCAGATAGTCTAAACAAATATTTGTGTTAATATGTTTGTGTACATTTAATTTATTCTGCTTACCATTTAATACAGAATCGAAATGTATTTAACCCATAATCCCTTCTGTCTGAGTGCTATCTAAATGCCACTTCCACAAAGGCAGAGACACTGTAAAACTTTCCCATTGTCTTGTCAGTCAAGGCTGAAGAACTTACATTTACATCTCTTATTCTCACATTTTGATCCGCAAAAATGGCAAAGATTCTTTTATATTCAAATGAGTACATTAACATTAGACATCCGGCATCACAAAGTCCCTCTCTGTTAGCATCTCATTTGAATATCTCATATCTTCAAGACACAGCTCAGTTAGAGTCATCTGGGCTTTTGTCCCCAGCACGGGACACCACAGGCAAGTCAGAGAGGTGTCACACATCTAGCCTAGTAATTTGTCATGAAAGAACCCTTTCCTAGGATGAAGGTAGCGAGCTGTCAAGGTTATGGTGGTTAGAATAAACACAGCTAATTAATTAGAAACCACGTGAGGCAGGGTAAGGCCACGCTGCTGAGAGAATCCATAATTAGCTAATATGTTACATGCACTCCTCAGAATATATTGTTAAGGTAAAACAATTATGCTGGTGTGAATGTCAACAAGGAAAGACTGATAAGGAGTGGCTCAGTGGCACCTGTAACAACCTCAAAGAGAGCATGCATTATAAATACAAAAGGCAAGCCATTCTCTATTAGAGATGAAGACCAAAAGGCACTCAAACGACAACATGTCAGCATCTCTTAAAGTGCACACCAACTCCCACAGACGTCTCAAAATGCCAAACAAAATGAAAATGACACACTGGCTCAGAAACTTGGCACCGAGTGAAAACTTTTGACAATGCTTTTCTCAGAGGACCAAATTGTCTCTTTTTAGAATTTGACAGTAAATTGCAGCTAACCCATCTATAATGTTCACTGGGAGGAGAATAGGCTTGTATTGTATCTTGCTATATCATTTTGATATTCTAAATAATGAATGTAATTGTGAATTTAGCCCAAGCCAAACAAAAGAGGGATGGGTAGGTAAAATCTGATAACTCCAAATTCAAGGCAGAGAGGAAGAGAAAATCTTGTTAATTTTTCATCTACAGTATAAAAATAAATTAACTTAATTATACTGTTAACTTTGTTTTGAAGAATATGTTAGTATGTGGGGCAAATGTAGAGCATGATGACCTGGGGTGTTGTGTGTTTAATGAGAGGACAAGTGACACAAATCACTGACACATTGTCACGTTTAGCTAGCATAGATAGCAATAGCTCTCAAGGCACTTGCATCATGTAAGGGTAGAGGACGCATGGAATGATTATGAGGTAAGGGACCCCCTGGGCACATATAGGTGAAAGGTCCCCCACCCATCATACAGACGACAAACAGAGTGAAAAATAACTTCAAAAAGAACATCAGGATGATTTCTCTTCTGATATCTCTTTTACTGCTCATTTTTGTTTTGGCTCTTTTTGGTCATGTTTTATCTTCCAGATTTTTTTTAAACAGTTTCAACTGACTATGGATATTTTGTGTCATTTTTTGTCTCTGAGTTCATTTTGCATCTAATTCTGCATTTTGCATCTAAAATGTGTCTCTTTTTGATCATTTTCTGATAATTTTGAGTCTTTTTGGTTGTTTCTTGTCTCACTGTGGCCATTCTGCATATTTTAACTAAGCTTTGTGACTTTCAAACAAGAAATAGTACTTAATTCACCCAGAGGCTCTGAAGCAGGTACTCCCTGACCTCTCAGCCCTGGGCCTGTGCCTGATAGGCCCATTCAGTAAGTTATCCTTGGCCAATGTCTTGGCTTAGTTGTACTGCCCCTGAATGCCTCAAAACACAAATGACCTACACTCTGTACTGTCCCTGAACAAAGTGTACTGGAACAGGAGCTGATACCTGGCATTAAGATGCATCTCAGATTATCAGAACACAAGTGGACAGCGCTAAATACAAGTGTAAACATCCACCAACACAGATTGTGAACCGATTGCTCAAACCACTTGCCAAGTTGTCCTGGGAATTCATCTGACCACATCGCTTTTGTAATATAAACGCTAAACAGGACATACGTCATCATTGTAAGACATGGTGGTTGTTTTGGTGAGAGCACAACAAAAAAATAAAGAAAATAACATGGAAATAAACATGAAGTGACACTGAAACAAGATACCTCATTTCCAATTGTGCAGAGAAATCTGTCCAAAGGAAACTTGAAGACTGTTTTTTCTAGACTATTTTACAAAAGAAATAACGCAGCAGTAATTAATTCTGGACACAAGTGGTCTGTTTGACACCTTCGAGACACATGCGTACAGTTGTAAATGGTGTGTTGGACATGTGATCCAATTGCCCAGGACGCGTCTTAATACCAGGTGTAAACAGGGTAAAAAGTACTTCATTAGGGTGAAGCTTGCACATAAAGGCAAGTGACAGATTCTCTTACAACAAGACATCAAATTTCCAGTTAACAGGGTTTTTAACGGTGATTTATAATAATTTTGGAAGGCAGAAACAAATTAATTATGTTGTCCTAGCCAAACAGTATTTTTTTTGTCTTACCTTTAGGTCATCATGTCATCACAGCGGAGTAATGGCCCCTGAATTCAACTAAGAACCATCACAGTGTTTATCTTTTTTAAATGTGGCTGTTCATGCTGATATCAGAGACCCTGTTTAAACTTTTTCTAAAAATGTGCATTCTAAAATGTGTCTAAAAGGCGGTCCAAGAAGGTTTTTTTGCCCAGACAGTGCAAAATGTTCAGTATCCTTGCACTAAAGCTTCTGTATATTTTTGATAAATGCATTAATTATCTACAAGCCACCCATAGTAACTAATATTTTCTACCACTTTCCGTTCGATTTGCCCTAAGTGTAATCTATCTCTGTAAAATTAGTGCGGATATTAGATTATCCATGACACATTTTATTTTGAAAACAGACACAATAACAGCATTCAACAAGTTATCACTTACAGTATTTTATCAGAGAGGCTCACCAGATTTAGAGCATGTTTTAGCAGGCCTGACTTTAATTTCCCTTTGCATTGCAGATGCCATGGATGAAACCATTTCCATTTCTCTGCCCTCAGGTGCCTAATGATGCTGCTGTGGTTCCTGCTGCTAAGGAGTAGCTGCTTCCACCCCCCTCATTTACCTTGGTGGTGCGGCCCAAGCCTCAGTCAGGAAGTGCTGAAGCTGATCCAGCTTCTCGGGCTGGCTCCTCCAGGGACTTCTGCCACCATATGGCTGACCCAGGCCCTGCAGCCTCCCCAGGGGTGACTCATGCCTGGATCAGAGTAATGATTCTGAGTATGTGCTCTCCACGTTACCCCTCTACCCCCAGCATGACTACACAGATGTTGTTTCAGCAAATTCCTGAAAATGTTAGCTATAGTAGGGAAAATGAAGTGGGAACACATGCAAAGAGGTTAATTTTAATGTCCCACCTTTTAACATGCCTTATTTTCCAGTTTATGTCAGAGGTACCAGTTAAGTTTTCATTTTCAACATATGAATGCAAAAAAACATCAATTTCACAGGTGGGCAAATGGACATAATGCTCTACCTGTGGCAGTATTTAGCACAATACGCCACCACCATGTGGGAGATGCACTTTCCAGCTGTTTTGCTTTTCCAGGCAGTGCCCTGACATTTTAAATATGCTTTCACCAGTGGTATCAATGGTCCAATATTTGCATGCTTTTTGTCCCCAAAGGCAACAAAAGAGGACAGAGAAGAGACAGAAGGGAAAAAGTCAACAGTTTTTACACCAGCCAAAGCTGTATCTAAATGCATCTTACATCTCTGCTCCCTGCAAGGCCCCCCATCCCTCTCATCCCTCGTTCCTCTCGCCTCTCCTGGAGGGCTGAATGATTGAGGGGCTCTACCCCTGCCTTTTATCCTGCAAGAGAAGGTCTGCCCCTCTCCATAGTCAAAAACATCAACTGTAGAGGTGTAGTAAAGACGAGGAAAACGAACGGGAGGGAAGTGAAGTGTCACATATTCCCCTGAAGCACAATGAGCCATGCACAGGTTAGATGCAAGGAAATGAAAAGTCATTATTTGCAGGCCTAAAGGGATGTAGTTGCTACATGGGCCAGATGGTATATCAACAACAGGCAAAAAAGACCAACCTATTAGAATCCTCTGTAGCCTAGTGCTTTGCTATCAAAAACCTACAAAGCCTGTGTTGTGGTTACCTTGTTATCTAATTTGTGTATGTTTGTGTGTCATGTGCACTTGTTACCCGTGGGAGTATTAAGATGTCATTTGCATGTTTAAGTTCATCAGGGCTACTTACACAGTGTAGGCACCAGCCACACTGTGTAAGTACATGCGCACAAACAGTGTTGCATAAAGAATGCTCTCATGATCATTAAAAAATTACAAAAACATAAGTAAAAGTGTCTTTCTATCTATAGAGCCACTTGTTTCTTTTTTCCTTTGCATTACTTGAGGTAGGCTTGTCAATGGTGAAGGGATTTGAATGTTGCATGCAATGCATATTTATTTATATAGCTTCTAAAGCTTATTTCTCAGTATTAAAAATAAAATACACAAAAACAATACACTTAGTATATAACAGACAAGGACAAGAGGAGCACATCACAGGACAGAAACTTGAAGAAGCCCACTAATATTCCAACAAGGCACATCCACTGCAGTCAGTATATCAGACAATAAGACATCATGAATACAATTACAGCCCAAATGTACCAGTGCAGAGACAAAAACAGACTCAGGACAGTTAAAAGCTATCACAGAACAAAGGAGACAGCACATGGAGGAACATCAGGTTTTAGTTATTGCTGGGTTATTGCTGGCTTTAGAGCCAAAAAGCAATTATCAGAGAGCACATCAGTAAAAGCATGGAGCTGTTGACATAAAAATGTCCACTTCAGTATTGCTTTGCAGCTCATTCCAGTTGCTGGGAACAGTAAATTGCAATGAGGAGAGCCTGATGGAGGCGTTAACTCTGGGGACTGTTAACAGACGGGCAAATCGGGTATTAAAACTGACAGATGAGATTTGTAGCATGCTTAGGACTGTAATCTAATCTCTGTTGTCATCAAATGACACAATCAGGAGCTGTTTTATTGTCAATGTATAGAAAAATCACTTTGCATGATCATAATATAGTTGCTTGAACATTTAACTCAGAAGAGTCTTATTTCATAAGTGTGTAAAGTTAGTCTAGTTTTTATTTACATTTACTGTATTGCAAGTATATGCAATAACTTAACATTTCTATTAAATCTTTCAAGCTATGTGATCAATTTAGCCATAGTATTCGTGATCTATTTATGAATTTGCTAATTTAACCTTAAGAAATCATAATGAGGTTTTCAAAATGGGTTTATTTGGTTTAAGAAATACAAAGTCAGGGAATGTATACGAAAAGTTTTTGTTTTCCCTATTTACCAGTATTTCTTGTCATTGTGGCCCCTGGTTCTGTCATAGTAAAAGATATGGCAATGATTGTTAAGTTATGTAGTTACAACAGTGCCACACTGCACACAACATTTATATGGTTTGTAAGGACACCTATTGGCAGAATGTGACTATTGCACAATGTGCTGCAGACGCACACAAGATGAAAATGTCTCACCAATCAAAAGTACATTGCTTTTAATTTGTGTAGTTCATTAACATTGAATAATAAACAAGATCTGTCATACATAATAGATAACAATTAAAGTGCAATACTACTGCATACTATTATATCCTTTCCTTAAAAACAGAAAAAAAAGGGGCTAGAGTTTTCCGACTTTGAATACACAGTGCTTTCCCATACTGAGTACTCAAGTCAGCCTGTTAGGAATAAAAAGCAGTGCTTCCTTAGGACATACTAATGAATCATGTATAGAAGATAATCATTATTGGTTTATAAACACAAGCGTCTTACAAGCCACAAGCACACAGCTCAGTCCCAGGATATGCAACAACTAGTAATATTGTAATTAAAACTAGAAACATGGCTGAAACTCTCAGAGTTCAGAGAACACAAAATTACAACTTCTCTCAACTACATGAAAAGAGTGCTGAAGACATTTGAAGATTGTTTAAAATATCTAACAACACATGGATCAATTTTGCCTTAAATGTAAACTTAGGAATAATATTTTATTCATGTAATTTTTGACCATTTTTTGTCCCTTTCTATTTTAAGGATAATTTTATGAAATTAACCAAATCCAAATTTTAGCTACTAAATTAGTAATTGATGTTTGATTCATTCCACTGAACTGGGGAACGTGGGACCAGCAGTTACTGCCTTTTTGTTTGGAACTTGGTACATTGTTTTTATATTTGTAGATTTATAAAAAATAATACAATGGATACATTACAAGTAAAACAAAAGAAGGGCAGAAAATACTGAATGTGCATTCATGATTCAGTCATTTCACTTCTGCTCATTTCCACAGCACTCAACAGGTGTGGTTTGCTACTGTAAGTTCTACTTAACAGCAGAAAGACTTTCTTCCTGTTTCAGTTTCACCTTCCATGGACCAGCTACCTTTGAAAGAGTGAGTGTACACAATAAATAGAATAATTCATGATTTTGTCATTAAAAATGAAGTTTCTTTTCCTCATACTTGGGATATGTTTTGAAATTATACATAATGGACCATAGATGTTCAGAAGTTTCTCGAACCTCCTCTAGCTACATTAGGAGACGTACATGAGTCCCCCCTTGCGTTTCACAGCAGAGGCTTTAATTATGTGCAGAGCTCAGATCATTAGCATGGATGGGGGTGTAGTATGGAGCGTCTCCTTCTCCAGTCAAGGCACCGTGCTCTAAGTCAACCATCCCCTCTTTTCTCCTCCTTCTTCTCTCATGTAACAAACGAGCCTCAGCTTTGTTAACGAGGTACAGGTTAACGAGTACCGGCACAGTCAGTTCATGCTGATGAGCAGTAAATACATGTAAGAGAATACTAGCTAACACAGGTTACAGGAAATTCAATTATAGTAGGAAATTAATTATTGAGAAATTCAGTTTACAGGATTTATTTGAATTGAGTTATATCCATAAGTTCAAGGTTTATGTGAAGTTTAAATGCAATTCAAAATCTTAATTTTTGAAAAGAAATAAGTTAAACACTTCCCAATGTCTTTTTGTGACCCTGATCAATCCACTTAATCCCACTAAAGACTCAAAAACACTGCACTGTTGGAAAAAATCTGAATCTTACCGTGACACAGATACATGCAATGCTCACGCACATTTATCCCAACCCAGTTCTAAACTTTCTCAATTATTCATTAATATGAAATTGTGTTTGTCTCAAGTGGAACAGTGATTTCCTCTTGCGACATACAGGCATTGTTTGGCCCCTCTCCAGGGCCACTGTCACTCCTTTGCCAATTTCTCCATTGACACATATTGTTCAGGAATCCATTTCCCTCCAGATAGTTTGGAGAGCCCTGATTTGTCCTAGTCCTGAGACCATTTGTAATACAGAAGACTGGGATAAATAATAAATTGTGTATGACAGAGTCAAAGGAACAAAAAAATAAAGCTTGCGAACAAATGGTTTGCTTTGTGGTTGGGAAAGACAATCTTTCTTTACGGTCACATTATCAAATCATGATATGTATATTCACGGTTGAAATGAATAATAATAAATGGATTGTGGGAGAAATATGTAGAACAGAAATAACTGGTGTGAGTTTCTATCTACAGTACTGTGACGACTTCATAATTGTACCACTCTGAGGAGTCGGTGTAGAATTTTGTATATTGTTGAAAATCATGTGGCCCAAGCGGATACAACTACATCTCAATCATGTTCTGTGGATATTGCGTACATATTTCATGTCAGAGATATTAAGAAATAATTGTTAACATCAACATATTATTACCACTATTCTGACATAAACTAAAAGGAAAAGGACATAAATGGAACTCTGTGGAGCTACATTTAAATATGGTCAAATATTAAATAGCATATGCTTTTGGATAGATTTGTTATTAATATACTGTACATAAATGTGTTTTCAGTGATCAGCGTTTAGTTACTGTGCAGGAGTGTGTAAAACTGTAAAATGTGTATAAAACTGCATTTTTATATTATTTCAGAATTCTAAATTATTAAATCTAAATTAACAGAAATACTACAAAAAAGCCTACATTTTATATCAGTGTAAATTATATGAAATGGTCTTTATACAGACTGAAATCCAGAAATTTAATTTGAAGAATTATTATTACAATATGCATTTTAGATATTGATAACAGAAAAGGTTGATTGTTCTGTTTATCTTGTAGACAAATCAATTATAATCATGTAGCTAATTTAGCATGATGTCATGCTTGCACATGGTCAAACTGAGAGCCTATAGAAAGCGATCTCTAGTGGACTTTTTCTCCCATAGATTCTGCAAGCCGAGTATGAATTCATACATAATTTGGAAACAATGTTGTGTGATCTTCTGTAAGCACTGCTCATTCAAATCATGCAAAAGGCTACTGATTAACTTTAATAAAAGATCAGTGATGCTAAAGACTCTCTCATAAAACAACACTCATCCATTTTAATGCTCAGAAATTTCCATTTCAGTTTCCTTTGTAATTTAGATTCATTTTGCAGAAACTAAATTAGTTTGAATAGTATAATTTGTAAATACATGTTAATTAATCCCTTTTCTTTATCTCATTTTTGTAAGACAGAGCAGAGCCAAATGAAATTCAAACTTACCTGTAAGGCAGACTCTGGATCGGTCTGTGAATTACAGCAAATAAAAACACTCCTGCACAGTTTACTTTTTTGCATACTCAGTTGTTTTTACTTAGGCGAGGGTCTTAATTGCATTGTCGTTAGTGTGTCTAATAATCGCCACAGGACATTATGAACCTATGCAGGCTTCTACTGTGTGTAAAACCTGCAGAAGGAAAACCACAGGAAAAGCATGCCCACCACTGCTCCTTAATTTAAGGAGAGATTAATAAAGTAGTTGCTACACTTGCAGTTTGTTCTCCCTAAGGGTTGTATTAATAATCTTTGAGATACAGGGTTCATCTGTGGAGATCTGCCCTTGTGAAAGACTGACAAAACTTAAAAGGCTTGTCTTAAAAGATCACTGATGTGCTGCTGTTACTTGTCGTCTATAATTTACTGTTAGTTTCACACAGATTAAATGTTAAAAGAGGGTCCATTTTTACAGTATAAAATATTGTATGTTCTGTCTGGTGAACTAAACCACAATAAAATGGCCCGTAGATGAGAGGCCAGGAAGGAAGTGATGTAAAGGCAATCTAGTTCTATATTAAGATGTATATTCGTGTGCAGTGGATAAGGAAAAAGAAGCAAATAAGACAGATTCACACATATTGAGACAGCCTACGGCTTTCACCACAAGCCATGCCAAGTTTGGAATGGAGCACAAAAAGGCGTGTGAAAAGTATTTGCTTTCTTTAACTTTGGCTCACTTGAAAATAGTGATAAAGAACTCCAAACTGCATACAACTATCAAGATCTGAAATGATTATTTCTCAAGCAGTTCTCAAGTATGGGATTTTAGCACAGTTCATTTTCAAAATCACAACAAGCAAGTCAAATAGGAGAGGATTGTTCTTATATATTCAACCAATGTCTTATTTTCATCGCAATCCCACAATGGTATTTTAATTGTGACTAAATGCAGGTATTTCCATTCCGATCACAGAAAGAAATCTATTGCTTAACAGACTCGATTTTTTCAGTGTAGCATTGTTATTTAAACATAGGACTTCAAATCCTCAAAAATATGTCATAGAACTTTCAAATATAATTGATTATGACCTGGTCTGGGCAAAGATGAAATTAAACAGACTGAGGAGTGATTTTAAAGTGTTTGCTCATTAATTGATTAGCCAATTTGAAACTGAAAATAATATTCCTGACAATCCGTGAGTGCTGACAATTACTTAATAGTTGAGTGACACCTTAAGATATTTATAAAGTGAAAGGTTGAAACTTTAGATGGACAAATCCTCTCAAAGTTGAGAATTTGGTGATTTGTTCTCAAAGAGCATTGTAAATTGAAAAACCTTTTGAACTGCTCATCAAGAAATGAGTAATTTTTACTTTGGGTTCCATGATGAGAATTAATTATGAAACTACACTATCACTGCACAACAAAAATATCAATAACAATAACAACTATGAGATTAGATAATGAACATTAATAAAAATTGAGCTCCCATGAAGGGTAGTGGGAAGCCGTCACTTCTGTTCAGTTCCCCATATCATAAATCATTGATAATAAACCTCAAGAAATGATTACAAATAAGTGGAATTAGATCTAGGAGATAAAAATTAATTAGATTAATTAGAGTTTGATTTTGAACAATGCCTAAATCATAAAATCAGCATTAGCGCTTCCTCTGCTGTCACTCAAACAGCAGCACTAGCAGTACTGTGGAGATAAGGCCGTCAAAAGATTGGACTAACAGAGATTACCATGTTTCTGTCAGAAAAGCAAATTTTAAAACTTCTAATTCATCAGAAATAGTGTGTAGACATTGTTAATATCATAAATGACTATTTTAGCTGTTTAGCAGTTTTTTTCTATCAGCAAACATTAGTACTGTCTTCCAATAGCAGCTTGTGTTTGCTAGTTTATTAATTTAAAAAGATAATCATTGAGATCATGAGATGATCATTAGAAAACACAGTTGAACACATGTATCTTTTCATGAAAAACATGGTGATTCCTATGTGTGTTCAAACTTTTGACTGTTTCGACACCTGCATTTGTAAACTTTGCTTGTCAACACGTTTGAATAATGAAGGACCTCGTATGTTTACAATATGTAAAATAAGAACAGCTTTCCTAGCTATGATTTCTTTAGTCAATATTGATTGCCATCGTAACAGCGTATAGTTAGTAAATCATACTATTGTTCAATCATGTTTTGTCTGGAGTTTGTGTCAACAAAAAAATAAAAACAAAATAAAATCGCGAATCATCAACACTGGACATGCATTCGTTACTGTGCTGCAGCAGCAAATGAACATAGATTTGAGTAGAATGGGCAGAGAACAGAAGACGGACACAGATAACAAGGAGCCATATACAGTACGTATTGATGTAGGCTATATTCACAGAAACACTCACGTCCCTTTGTAGAAGGCAATCCCAATTCAATTTAGAATTCATCAATGTTCCGCAAAAAATGGGAGAATATTTACAGATAGTGTAAGAAAGATATTGTTAGAAATGTCTTATTGATGCTGTACGATGGATCTTAATCAATTCTTAACCAAGTCAAATAAATTGTGACTCCCAGAACTTGTAATTCTAATTTATTTATCCTAACGCTATAAGGAGTTATAGACCAAACATGTTTTCTTCACTGGGCTAATGGCCCTGGCATTAGTAAATGTAAATGTAAACTGGGAAGTGCAATGCACAATGCATTTGTGCCACCGCTTTTGGTATCAATTCAACATGTAAAAAGAATTAACACAAATCATCAGAGTTTTAATTGAGAAAAACATAAAGCCATTTTCTGTGGTCGAATCCTGACAACTTGCCAAGACACTGGAACCCAAATATTGTATGTATTGCTTGCTCCAAAAGCAATTTCTGCTTGGAGACAATAAAAGCAACCTAACCTAATCCCATAGGCACTTTAGCAAATCAGTAGGCTTCACTATACATGAAAATGTAAATTTAAAAGGTAAAGAAAGCATTTAAAACTGCTGAAAGAGTTGTGCTAACTAAAGACTTCACAGGCTATTGAAAGCTACATTGCTATCACAGTCTACAACTGCCAGTGGGAAATGGTGAGTTTTGTTCTTGCCAGTGCAACTTTGGCATCTAAATAAAAACTGCTGGAGCTGTCGCCATATAAACTTGTGTGAGTACCCAGTGGAACAGTACAGTGGATATGCTAAGCCAGTACCTTGAACAACAAGCAGCTGTGCCAGCAAGTCTTTTCACCCCACAGGACATAACGACACCGATACTGTAGATGGCAGTGGCATCACTGATGCAGAGCACATTGTGAAATTGTTCAGTTCTCCAAAAACAGCCACCAAAATGCTGTGTGATGAAAAAACCCAACAGTTTCACTGATTTTAACCTGCACTCACGTTATTGAACATAGTATGGCATCCAGCTACAACTACAGTGGACAACATGAAGAGGGCAATCCTGGAAAGGATTGTAGACGATACAGTGGGGATGGTTAAGACTATTTCCTGGACAGTACAGTTTTTGACCCAAGGTGCCTCATGTTGGCACAAACGAGCACCAGGCTGTGTTTGACAGACTGAAGGAGAAAGTTCTGCAGCTGAAGAAGAATCAGGATTTATTTTAATCAACCTGTAGTTGTGTATGACAGGAAGTAATTACATTAAAGTGCTTTATATATGACCACAAGTTGACACTACAGTTGTACCAAGTTAAGTGAGCTAGATGGTGAGAGAATTTTCTTTTCTTTTTTTTTTGTACTTAGAAAAAAAAGTGATTGTACAAAAGGGGCCAGTGCTACAGGAGCCAGTAACACAAGTGAAAATCTCACACAAGCAAAAGGACTTTATCTGGGTAAACAGCGGGGGGCTAACTGAAGAACCTCTTGTAAAGAGAAAAGCACTTGAGGATGTCCTTGGTGGCTGTATCACTGCCACTGAGACAGCAGAGTCTACTAGAGCAATAAGAAAGAGCTAAACATGTACAGCAAAGAGGCTCCTCTCCCATTAATAAGCTGTCCACTGAAGTGGAGGAAATAAAAAACTCACACTTATTCCTTGCTTGAACCTCTGGCAAAAGCAGATCGCGCAGTTCCCACTACCTCAGTTTCAAGTGTTGTTTTTTTTCAGCTGCAGGAGACACTGAGAACTGTCAAAGGTTTCAATGCTGCCGAAATGCTGACTGATGATTTTCTTAAAGAAAAACTTATTTGTCCTGGGCTACAAATGTAAATGAGTTTCTGTTGCAAAATTCAAACAGGCTTTTGTGGCCTGGGTACAAATTGTAATTTTAATGTGGTGATAATTTTTGTCCAAGCAGAGTTCATACCTGTATATTTATTCCTCATCTAAAAGGTTTGTCAAGGATACTGTTTTCAATTTGGGACATTCTGATCTTGATTATTCCATATATATTTTTAAGAAGGCGGCAGAGATCTGCTTGTTTAGAAAAATAAAAAATTTAAGTTAAGTTAATTCTGCAATTTGATTTTTGAATTTTGCAAAAGAGAAAATTTAAGAAAGATGTTTGAAATATTTCTTAATTTAAGTAATAAATACTGTGAGATTAATTTAATTTTATTCTTACTTTGTTAACTTCGTCGTTTCAAACCGTGAGACCTGTATCGTGAGTCGAACTGAATAGTAAGCTGGCTGAATCGCTACACCCCTAGTGGTTTTTCATAGTTACAGTAAGTGAATAAAGTATAAACATCACTGACCAAAAGTTCAATGTTTTTCTAAGTTGAAAAAAAACAACAAAATATTCTTAACATTCTGAAGACATGTAGATTGAATTCCTAATGGTTCAATAACCAGGTTTTGGCCTCTAGTTCTTTTCATGCATTGGATGAGTGGAACACCACTCACGTTACATGTTGTTCACCTTTATCACTGGTGTTTGGCATAATCTGATATTACTTGAAATCAGGTAGAAACGGGTGATTTTCCAGCTCCGTTTTGTGGTTATTAGACAGAAACTACCACATGTATTACCGAAATACGGCATGTTACCTTGCTGTTACTGAATTACTACCCTGTCAGTCACTGCCAATGGTATCACCCAATCTCCTAACACTGGCCGCAATTTTGGAATTATTTCAAAAGTATCCCTATTATCCTGTTCTTACCAAGCTGTAACATAAAGTGCTACACAATCTTTTACTGTACATCATCAGTGTCTAGAAAGCAAAGACGCACACAACTGTTGTTCTCAATTTATGCAAAGTTTAAGTGGCTTTTGTCAATATGGCGTGCCTGCCTTCCTCACAACCACTTAAGTATGACAGTTTTTTTAACAATGATATAGTTTGTGCATTTAATTCATTCAGTCTAATTACCATGCAATTACACAAACAATTATATGCTGTATTTTTGTTATTGCATAATTGCTTTATTCTTTTTCATTTAGGAGAAAACAAATGACAAAATTTTTATAAATACGAGCATCATCCATTATTCATTCATGGTAATGAAACCATAGCACTGCACACTTGACCACCTGTTGGAATTTTATCCTAAATATTTCACAGCTTTTCTCCCCTTTTACCCCTTCTTCTGTGGCCCTTTGATGTTTTTGTTCCACGTTCTGTTCATCCTCCCTGGAATAGATGTGAAATAATCCTACAGTTTTTGCCTTTCATGCCTGAAATTTTGCATTGCACTTTAACATTTGTCTGGAGAACATCATTTTCCTTCTGTGTGAAAGATCATCTTCAATAAAGTGGAGGGTTGAGAAGAGCTGTAAATCTAAACTAACCACACAGTGCTGAGGTCTCTCGGAGACTGATTAGCATCTGGGAGCCTATGCAGGGCTTCATAATAAATGAGAACTGCTGCCATGTGACTCTCTTCAGCATTGATGCCATTTCCCTGGTCGGTCAGGAATTATTACAGCCTACATTTTTCTGTGTCCATCATGGCAGGCAGAGATTCAACGAACTTTTCACTTGAAAGGTTTGTTAATTTCTAACAATCTTGTCACCAGAGTGGAGATGTGACTGTGTCTCCCTTCAGATTCAAGGAAGCTCCTGTGTGGCCACAGCTCTGGTATAACATGGCCATCATATATCCCAAACTTCCATACTATTAAAGTAGCACTCGCTGTCAGACACTGGGCTCGTGTCTTTGTTGTGTGCACTAGGGAAAGTAAATGTGTCACGTCATTGCATCGTGAAATGACACTTTTTTATCACGTAAAAATGTATACTATGGACGGTATGATATGGCACACCTCTCATGTTTGAGAAGGAAAGGATGTGCTGAAGTTGTAGTTGTGGCACTGGGGAAGAGAGAGGCGACTGGTGACAAAGCCCTGGTAGACGTCTGAGAATTTTCCTTAAGCCCTGATTGATCCTCACTTCATTTAACCCGATTTATTAGTGGTTACTTACATTAGGAGTCTTACAATGCCTCTAGAAACAGTCACCTGTCTGCAGATAATGCATGTACCAATAAATAAAACAAATGTTTTTTAAAAAGTTTAAGACAGCCAGTACCACTGTGGAATCTATAAATGAACGGACAGTTCTCATATACGTACACTTCTCACAAAAAGTTAGGCATATTCGGCTTTCGGGTGAAATTTCAGGATAACCCTAAAATGAACTTAATGTGATCTTCCCTAAACTTTTGAATGCACATGTCCAACTGTTCACTGTTTCAGTACTTTTTACACAACTTGCTGTTCTCTAACAAGGAGCTTAATGGCAAAACTCACAACAGGTGTTTGATCCATGAATCGACCAATACATTTCCTGGTTCAATCAGAATTGGTATTTAAAC
>JAUMHL010000001.1:8458029-8468740 GCA_032362345.1 Sandelia bainsii | reverse complement strand
GAGGAAATCACCATTGCATGCTTCTACTTAAATGCCCTACTTTCATGATATAATATCTCTGTAGTGTGAACTTTTTATGTTTACATAAATTTCACCCGAAAGCCAAATATCCCTAACTTTTTGTGAGTAGTGTATTTCTCTGGCCAATTTAATTTTGATCAGTCTCTTTAAAATGGACATTTTAGACAACTGTTTCATGGAATATGCTATATATGAATAACCGTTAAAACTCAAATGTTTCTACTGAATGCTATTTAAAAGCCCACAATTCATCATTGCTCATTGTTATGTTTAAATTTGTAACCACTAACTTCCTAATTGTTATGTAATCATACTATACACACCTCTACTGTTTAACTCAACAGAAGTATAAGGTATAACATGCCCTGTAGATACAGTATAATTTCTGTTATGATGATGACAGCAATTGTGATGTACTGTAACATGTTCTTAATGAAATTCTTAAGTCTTCTGCCCTGGTGTCAGGTTTGACTCAACAATGTGGTATATCCATGATTTTTCTTTTTTATCTATTCCCTGGACAAAAAAAGGAAAAGATCTGAACCTTTTCTCTTCGACTGAATTTACATCTCGTGCTCATTTCTCCTGCTTTCTTTCCAACAGAATTCTAATGAAGGGCAGAGTCAGATATCTACAGGGATACAAGAGGACCTGGAGACAGGAGAGAATGCAGCCACTGATGGCAAGAAATTTCCATAAAAGTACAATCAGGTTGGAATTTTAAAAGTGAATGTTTAAGTAGTCTAAGAGATGGGCTTGGATTCACACTCTGATCAAACCAGAGACATCTCATTCAGAGAATAATGATTTTTCCCCCTTAATTTTTCTTTATCTGTTTCTGTCTCATCTGTGAGCTTACAGGTAGAGCAAAGCCCAGTGGTATTGTTTTCCCTCCAGTACTTGAGTGCAGGAGTTTCTTGTGCTGGATTAGACCATGCCAAAAAGAATGGCAAATGTAGATATGCCATGTTATTAGTGGCTGGCTACACAGTGAAAATTCAGGCCCAGTCCACAATATGCATTTTATGGCCCCATCATCACTGAATTTTAAGGAAATGAATGTGTATTTTTTGTATATATTTTCCAATTAAAATGTGGAAGAAAAGGAGTATTGTGCACATATCCCAGCATATTAGGATGTGACTGAATATCAAATATCTACTGTTCACAGGAGTGATGGACAGTACAGTGGTGAGAAGACAGAGATGCTTCCATGTGAGAAAAGCACTTATTTTGGCCATCGTTTTAACCAGACACCCACCATAAATTTCTGTTATGGTAATAGAAACATAAAGAAAAAAGAAGATTTTAAAATACTATTACCTAATTATTTCCATTTAGTAACTTATTTATCCAGAATTGCAAATTGAAATTTCACTTGTTTTCGTCTTTCAGTTACTTGCATCTCTACAGAGAAAAGTTTTATACATCAAATTCATGATAGGTTTATGAGGCAAATCACCCAGCAGAAAGGAGAACCAGAACGTTACAGTCGCTCAACTGATCCACAAACTACTTTAACAAAATCCTAACAGGAACTGCCAAAAGATGTTACAATCTGAGAGGCCATTTTAATGTAATTAGACAAATTCCGCCATTAAATTGTGTAAATCAAAGAGAAAGCTGTTTCATTCTAACATTCAGCTGAGCCACTGCCACCATTACTTTGGACTACTTTTTCAAATTTGTGTCTTAAGTTGTCTGCTAAGCAGCTGCACTGCACCGCTCTACGGACCCAACATTGTTCTCCTCAGTAGTGCTGATAAAGTACAGGAAACTTTCTTGAAACTAGGTATGAGATTTGTGGTGCACAAAGTGTAGGTCTATACATTTTTAGTTTCAAATGTGATCTGTCAGACATGTGTGTTTGTGCTGCAAGCTATTACTCTTTCATGGCCCCTTTCTGGAGAGAAGGTTCCTGACCAATTATTTTCAGACAGATGCAGGGATGCAGAATGACTAGAAGCATCAGTTTTTTTTTTCCAGATGATGCCTAAGGTAAGGGGAGAATGGCCAGAGGCTACGGCAGCCCTCTAGGGACACAGAGGGCTTATAAACTTTGAAACTGACATATCTCATCCATTACTTTTACTAAGTAAACCTTTAAAAACCTTGACATCCTGTACATGCTTTTCCCAACCTGTATATATTTAGCATTTTCGACTGTGTATAATCATGTGAATAATCACTGATCCAAGGATGAATAAAAGTGCTCAAACTTAGTGCATCTCATCATCTGCAAGCATTCATATTTCTTTTAACACACCTTATGTTATTTTTATGTAGTACAACTTTCCAAAATCAATAAACTGTACACTTTCAGGATGAAATATGTTTCATCATATGAAAATACACTTCCTTAACAACCCAGTATTTGCTCACACCCATCAAAGCTGGATGTGAGATTATATAGCTGAAGCGAGTTTGTTGATGTGGTGCCACTGTCCATATTAAAAAAAAACTAGAATAAAAAAATAAAAAAGCCACTCTTACTACTACTATGCACGTTCCCATGATAACAGGCTCTCGCAAACGAACAAGCCTTGCAGGGTGCCTCCAGAAATGTTCCTTCAGTCACAGGGAAGCACGTCATTGGTCCCATTCGCAAGGTCACCATGTTTGAATGCTGTCACCTTCACTTAGAGCAGGGCTATTCAAATAGCGGCCCGTGGGCCGCATGAGGCCCAGGGACAACCTCTGAGTGGCCCAGCCCATGGTCCTACCAGAAATGCAAAAACAGCTACAGTAGCGCTGACAGTGAATGCAGCACTCTCTTAGCAACAGTCAACCTATAACGCAGCGTGTTGTTGTATAGCGGACAGCAGTGTTAGGACAGTGATAAACAGGTCTTTATCATCTCACAAGTGTTAAATAGAGGACGAAAACCATCGGTTTAACCTGGACAGACAAATGTTTATTTTACCAGCAAGAGCAAGTCCAAACACCAAACCTATGTGTTTAATTTGCTGTGAGTGTGTTGCGGTATTTAAAGATTATAATGTGCAGAGGCAACACTTGAAACATCAGAGTTTCTGCACAGACTTTCCTCATGTTAAAAAAGTTGCAATTTTAGTGCTGATTATGTTCAGATCAACTTATGCTTGTGCAACCCCGTCTCCTAAAAATTACGTTCCTATACAACTAAACTGTAATCCCGTTTTCTGTTAACATAATGATCATATGTTCACAGTTAACGTAAATGACAAGTCGCAAATACTTAACATATTAATGAAATGTCCACAGACAACGTATTTTTGGCCGCCTAAATATACGATCTACAACATCCGGTTTTCTGTCGGAAAATATCCGGCGTTACAGTTCAACATCCAGACATGTGAGTGTAGCGATATTAAAGTGTTTTATTGTTGGGCTCAGACATCACAGCAGTGGGTTAGTCTGGGAGAAAGATGGACGAAAACGTCAATTCACACACACAACATCTATATTAAAAATGAAACATTTTCTCTAATCATAACCTCAGTACTTTTCTTGCCTAAACCCAAATTCAGGCAGAGTCTGGTTTTGACCTCGGGTCTCCTGCACAGTGAACACCCTCCATCCACCCTAACTACCTCTTTCTAAATCACTTCGTGTTAATAAATGTATCACGTCATTCATTCACAAAAATACGTTTCAGTACAACTTAACGATTAAGTTCTCTAGAAAAACGTAATCGAGATTGCAGGTTAGTTAAGGAGACAGGTTTGGCTTGTGAATCAATCTTTTCACACATGAACTTGATAAAAATCAGCTCTCGTTGCTCCCTGAGTGACGTGTTCTTCACCAGTGCCTACAGATTGTACTGACATTGTGTGAGCAAAAGGTTTGTGCTTTTGTTCAGAACCAAATATGTCACTTCTCCCACTGAAATCTGTGCAATGTAACTGTTGCTCACATATCATAGGTGCACAGTCGGTTAAGTAGAAATATTCACTTGTGTTGCGTTAGTTTTTTCTTTTGTTATAAGTTTGCACACTTGCACTGACAGTTATTTTTTATTCTCTGCTTGTCAATCAAATGTGACCATATTATCTTTTATTTTTTTTAAAGCCAAAAATATTGTTGGTGATACTGCGAACAATTTTGTTTTGTATGGATTTAGAGACATTTATTTTGTTGAGTTTGTTATGTTAAGTTGCTGCTTATCTGTCACTGAAAATGTGCAGCCCAGCTAACTTTCTAGATTTGAAAATCTGGCCCAACGTCATACGTAATTGAATAGCCCTGACTTAGAGCAAGGCAAAGCAAAAGATATCTCCCTGTAGCTTCCCCCTAACCTTTCACAGAAGATCTATACACAATATATATTTACCACAAACCAGCCCTGATCTAAACAAAGATGCAAATATAAAATAATGTCGAACTGCATCATACTGATATTTACTTACACAATACCAAAGATCACCACTAGATTGACAATTCTTACTTGTCTTTAGATACTCATGTCTGACAATTTTTTGATTTGATATTTTTAACATTTTTTCCTTAATTTAAATCACACTTTAAATTATTTTATGACAAACATAAAGCATTTTTTTATTCAGTAACTCATGCAGCTGACACAACAGACATGCTTCCATTTATCAAAACTACTTGCCCACATTGGCCCACTCTAAGACTGGAGCACTGAATTAATGTAGATGCACTGATTTCATATGAAAATATCGATATATACATAACAGAAGCTAAAGAAACAGATGTAGCTGTGATACTCTCATTCACCAGTTTGGGTTTTCAGCTCAAAAGCTGGCTTTAGATCAGTTTTCTAAGGGTCACATGTAAATAGATTTATAGTTCAAAGTGATTTTCAACATAAAAAAATTTCAATGTTTTTAAGGTCGTTCTTATATTTGGGACTACAGTTGTTGTTAGAGGGCTATTAATTATTCAGCACACCCAATAGTATACACAGAAGGTCTTGAGCAAAAGTAAAGCACAAAAACAGGACAATAACATTCCCCAGTAGACTAAATGAAGGACTGAATTTCACTTTCCAGTTGTTCTAATTTGGACAACCATCAAACAATGTTTGGAGGGACAACAGTTGCCTAGTTTGTCCACTTATAGCTGCTGCTTTTCATTTCAATCTTTTAAGCTATAATCCGAATAAAGGTAAATAGACTCCAGCAAGTCAAACTGACCTCAAGTACTCATGAGACAATCTAATCAATATTGGTGCTCTGGGTCCTCTTTAGAAATGCCCTGAGGGTCTAATAGGCATTATGATTAGCATTTATGAGAATACTGCAGCACAATGAGAAAGGACCTATCTTACAATACACGCCGTTCATAAACCACATTAGGCTCAGAAAGATGTACAGTAGCTACAATGCCAAGAAACATTTTAGTTACATTAAATACTGCACTATAGCTTATCAAAATCTCTTTACAAACTCTGCCAATTCAAATTCAACATTGTCAGTCTAACTAATAGACATCACTTCTCTGCATCACTTTATACAGAGCAAAGGATAACAGTAAATCATGTTACAACTGCAAAATAATCTTGACTTAAAATCACTTAATTTGAATGGAAACAGGTGATGAAAAGTGACACAAGTAACCAAGGCCAAAAAGGTCAACACCTTTCTTTACCAAAAACTGAAAATAAGCATTACATGGCAGCCATACTCATTAGAAATACACTACGTTCACACTACAAAAGACATCAGCAGCAACAACAGCCATTCAGTGCCAATGGAAACTTATCTTAGCCGCTAACCATGCTGGGTAAGACAGGGGAAAGTTGAGAAAAGCTCAACTCTATGCAAATATGCTGCAACAAAGTTCAGCATAAGTCTGTGGAGAGCCAATTGGAATCACTTTGATTCCAGCAGGAACTGAAGCAGAGTCAGTTTACTGAGATAAATAAATGTCAGTAAAATTAGTAAAAGCTGATGGTGTGGTGTCAGCTTCTTGACAATTTACAAACTGTGTTTAACATGTTAACTTACTAGTAATATAACTTACCGGGACAGTAAAAAGAACGACTTCTAATAAGGACTGGCTCTAAGGAGCCTGGCCTCCTCCCTGCCCTACATCCTTTGTTTGTTGGTTTGCTACACCATTTCAATACACGGGTACTGAGTTGGTCCTGTTCTAAATTCTGCTTTTCTCAATCTATCTCAATCACCCTCTTGCAACTACTCTAGGCCACGTGAATCATGTGATCTGCTATCATTTTTATCTCTAGGTCTTTGCATTAAACCTACTGTCACGAATACGGTTGGGTATCGTTTAAATTATATCAATTCCGATTCCAATTCTGCTCATTGATTCCTTTTGATTCTAAATTGGTTAAAAAATGTAAAGTCCCCTGGTAAACAGGCAACTCTACAAGTACCCTATCATATGTTTTTTTCTACTTTTTTCAATATTTTTCTACCTTGGCTAACGTTACCTAAATGACAGATTCGACAACAGAGAGGATAACTGGTAAAGGCATTTCAGTTTTCCCTTTAGTCAGTTTTTACTTTATTGCCAAAGAGGTTGGTGTGTCATGGTTGACTGTCCCTGGCTCCACTGGACATGCCAGTGAGGTGCTGCTACAGCTAGCTGATGACACGGAGACTGTAAGACATCAAACACTGCACAGTCTTTTCGGTCGGTTCCATGCTGCCTTCAATGTTTGGTCATGTTCGATGTGCAGCTAGACTTGCAGCTAATAAGCTTGTCATCATTTTGTTTTCTAAAGTGAAGCCAAACTTCTGACCGTTTACTGTGCTCCATCTTACACACACTGTTGCTGCTACGGTACTTTCAAGTTTAGGTTCCCAACCCTTGTCATTAAAGTTAGAATATTTTGTTGAGGTATAGATTACATTTTGTGATCATTTGGAGCATATAGTTAGTCTTGCTGCTGAACTAAATTGCATTAAACAAAGAAGTGCTCTCTAGACTAGCCTCACTGAAATCAATGGGGTGGACATCACTGTTACAGAAGGCGTGTTTACCGGTGCATCGGAGCATATTGGTGAGGAAAATGACGTATCCTTGTTTGATTTAGTTCACTACAACAGAAGAGTGAATAAAAGTGAAGTGAATATAATCACAGGCCTCTTGCAAGAACATCAAACGAACAGATTTGTTGGTAGTAGGAGAGATGTAAAATGTAATGAATGAAAAATTAACACTGGTCAAGGTGGGCAGGCTGAGTTCTGGTGGTAATGATCTGAATGACGAGTTGCACTCCATTAATTCCCAATCACCAATTTTCTCTTGGGCACAAACAAAATTCTCGAGTGATCTATACTTGCTGTACGAGTTATGACTAGACAGACTGCCTTACTTCACATAGAGAAAATACACAGGTCAGACTTAAGAATTTAGGTACTTTAATTTGAAGTAATTTGTTGTTCAAAAAGTTCTTCAAAAACCTATTTAACTTCAACAGCTACCTCACGGTCTTGCAGGTTGCTATGAAGTACCTTTATACTGTACAATTTTCTAGTCTGACATCTATTTAGCATCAAACTAGTATGTCTTCACCTGTCTCAGTACAAAGCTGCTCTGATGACACCACTGACAGATGTACTACCAATATCTTGGTATCTTCTTATACAACTATGTTTTTGTCTGCCCATTTCTGACAGCAGATTTTGGAAGTAAACTGTAACTTTTCTATTTACGCTCTTATGACTGTCGTGCATGACTCAAGTAACCAGTTTGGTGAATTTAACTTGGTGCAGTCATACAAACAAGACTCACAGACAAAACTATGACAATTTTAGGACAAGAATACTAAAATGTGTCTAGGGGGTAGATTATTTGGACGGATAATTTAATGACTATGCAACTGAACTCTTTTGGGGAGTCACAGAGGGGACACTCCAGAGGTGGTAGGTTTGAACACACAAGAGATGTCTATAACAATCCCTAGTGTAAACGTCACCAGACACAGCAGTATATTTAAAATTAGGATGAAAAGTTAGACCTTGGAAACTAATTAGCTCATGTGAAAATGCCTACGGAGGAGAAAAACATTTATTCCCATCTTAGCACTTGGCTCATCCTCAGTTTTTGTTAAAATAGCTACAACCTTCTCAATCTAGAAAACAAATACCTTAACTACATTTAAGCAGCAACAAAACTTATGTAGCAACAAAAAGGCAGACAGCCATAAATTGCCTCATATTATGGCAGAACATTTTCATTTTCTCTTTCCAGCTGTCATCATTTTTAAAAAGGGGAGATCAAAATACAGTCACATAATATTCAAAACCAAGGTGCAGTGATTTGCAGCAACTTCCTCTGTGAGTCCTTATAATTCTGGTCCAAGTAAACAAACTAAAGGTTTAACAGCAACCCAAGATAAACTAACCTAATTTGTTTGATAAAAAATACATTTGAGAATGACAATATCATTACAGGCTAAGCATTTATTGGTAAGAGAGAAAGAAAGAAGTGAAAATTGCAGTTTGTCATCCTTGGTGAAATGATAAGAGTCCAGCATTGAAACACAGCCCTTAACAAAGCTCGACAGTATGTTTTAGCTTCACTGAGCACAGACAACTCCATCAATATTTAGCTTTTCCACCACCTTGTCTCTTCTACAGATAAAAGCAAGTGGAGGCCAGAGTACAAGGAGACGCCACCTCTCCCAGTGATGCTAATTATCCCTGTTTGCTATCTGGCTAGCTCCTAGGCATTCTGATTGGATTTACTTGACATAATAAATAAATGATTATCATAAAAATGTAATGCCACCTTTCTGACCCTTCCCCACACTCAGGCCATGTTAGCAACTGTATAGTGGAGCAAACATGGTTAGAATCTTTTGTTTTTACGTTAGATACTTTCTTACTCTTAAACCATTCTTGATACCTGCCAGAGAAAACCTTGTGTGTTCCTCAGTGAGTTTTTGCCTGATACTTCTTGTTATACTTTCTGTCTTTGATGACAGTCACTAGTGGTGAGATACATTCAAGATAAGTATATACAGTAAGATGTGCTGTATACTGTACACCACAGCAGAGATTGGCTGGAAGCTTGTGAGTATTCACATACTGCATACCGCAGCATTGTGTGTAGTATAGAGCCCTACTGCATCTAATCAATAGTACTTAAATGTCAAACAACAGATGTATTAGCCAGATGAGGGCCGAACAAACAAGCTATATACACAGCAGTGACATATTAGCACTCTTTATGTTGAGAGTCAAACTTAATAGCAGTCAGTTATCTGCTTACACATCCAGTAGATGTTCATATAGGAGATTCAATTCAGCTATGTGTTTGTGCCCACTTCAGGGAGAGATTTACTCTGCTCTTAACACCTGCTTACTCGAATTTTGTCTGACTGCTGTTTGCTTAATGTTTTGAAAGCTCCCATCTCTACATTCATTTAAGCCTTTGTCTTAAACACAAAACAGTCATTTTCCACAGAGGACACATGCAGGTCTTACTAATAACTTAACTCTCTGTTGGCTCTGTTATATTTAAGTGCTACCCTAAGACAAGACAGTGTGATATTGAGCAAGTACAGACAATAAAAGGACCCTGAAGCTGAAAAAGCTTAAAAGAATTCAGACATCATTCATTTTATCATTTACATCTGTGCTCTACCTACTGTTATGTGCCTAAATGTATTCAGTAAAAAAGACATATTGAAAACCAGAGTTGTAGCTTCAAGTGACAACATAATCGAGTGAACAACCTAAGAGGCTAGCGCCATCTGAACAAATAGGTAAATGAATCAAATACAATGTGATAAGCTCACAAAACAAGCTGATCCACAAGAAAAAAAGCTGCAAACAAATCAGACAACTTAAAGACAAATACAGAAAATCTCAAGAGTTTTGCTTTCTATGCTTACAATAGCAGGATAGAACGTACAAAGGAATTTGAAAGGGAAAATATGGAGAAAAAACCAAGAAGGGCATAATAAACCTAAATGGCCATGGAGGATCTGAAAGAACAAATTACAAAACATGTGGAAAGAATACCCAAATAAGTGAATTTACACCGCTGAGGACACAAGATTGAGACACAAGAGGGCAATGTGTTGCCTAGTGTGGCGACAGATGAGTCTCACAGCTAGATGTGAGGACCTACACAACTAACTCTACCAAAACTCTACCAAATCCCACAGAACAGCAAAAGCCAGGACACAATTGCCTTTATGAAAGACCTGATATCCAAGGCAAGCTAGAGTTGCTGTCTGGGAGCTTAAGTCTTCAAACAAATGATTTGCTAAAACAAAGTACCAAGTTGATTGAAAGTCATCGCAGGAAGATGTATAAAGCTTGAGCACTGGAAAGATGCCAGAGTGTAGGTGACAAATGGCAGGAGAAAGTCATTCCTCCCAGTCCCAAGGACAACTTCTTCATCCTTTGTCTAACAAACAGAAATTATGTCTCCTTAGTCACTTAAATCAGATGTATCTATGCATATATGTAAATAATGAACTGGCAAAGTGCACCAAGTCTGTAAACAACAACAGCCAACTTACTGATTTTTCATTAATCAATTATTAAATAACCAGGGCCCTATGAAATCCATTTTATTTTTTCCTAAATTCTGTTTTTTCCATTTTTATTCTTCTGAATTCCATGTTTTACATTGTAATCATATTTATTAACCTAAAAGTGTCTAATTATGGAGTGGATGGAAACAAAGAACAATGCAATAGGAAAAAATCTGTTATTCAACTTCAACACAGAACATTTACTGCTTTGGTAATGCATTTCAA
>JAUMHL010000001.1:8446986-8457929 GCA_032362345.1 Sandelia bainsii | reverse complement strand
GTTTGCTTCTTGTCTCTGTTTCTGATGTGAGTCTTTGACTGTAAGTGGTCGGACTTCGGTGTTTCAGCGAGCCTCTTCGCCATAGCTGACCGCTGACTTTTTTTCCTCTGTGCATTTGTGTGTGTGGAAAGCTGAGTCCTGTTTAAACAGGTAACACGTACAGGGGGCTGCAGCTGCCAAAATTCATTAGAAACTATTGCTTTGCTTTGCTTTGCCCGCACACCGATATCAGCGAATTATACGACATTCTGCGTTTAACACTGGATTCCATTTTATTTGTTGAATTCTGAGATTCCGTCCGCGTTTTCCGCATCGCGGAAATCATAGGGCCCTAAATAACTCACCTTAACTGAACCAAACTCAGACTCAGTCTGGTGCAAATGTATATTTGCAGTAATACAGCTCCATAAATGGAAATACTCAAAGGAAGTATCTGGAATTTGTAGGGTTTAAAGGCCCACTCCACTCAAAAATTAGTTTTTCCTATGTTTATATGCCCTAAATTGTCTGATGTCTACTATACTGAGTGGTGCAGGTGCCGTTCTAATAAAAGGGGCAGGTGTAGGTTCACTTCCTGAAAATCCTATTTTTAAAATTAGGTGGAGAACACCAGATTATCTACGTTGAAAATCCAGTCCAATCACAGTTCAAAATGCAAATGCAGAGCTCAGCGCTGATGCTGAAACCTGATACCTGAAACCACTGACCTGAAGTCAGCCAGGACAAACTTTTGAGTGCGCAGGTTTTGGATGTAAACCAAAAACCTGGAGCTTCTTTCCACTATTTACCAAAATATTACGATCTGCGGCAGCAATGGCTTGAATTTATTCGCAGACATGGTACTCACACACCCAAGGATGTTTAAAGAATCCGAATTTGCAGCCCACATTTCAGTCTTTCCTCAACTACATGCAAAAGTCACAGGGTTTTGCTAAGAAACTAATTTTGAAGCCAGATGCTGTGCCAAGTATTTATGTTTATGTAGCGTTATATAACATATATCCTACATTAGATTATGTTTTTATTTTTTAGACAGCGCTCGCTTGCTAAAATCAGCCTTTTTTTAAATGGAGTCTGGTGTAAGTACAACTGCGTTAGCCTTTCAGCTAACGTTTAAGTAAATGTGGCCTAGTTAGCTAATTATAGTCCACCACTGCCTTTAACTCAACTTCATATCTACAGTAATCTACAAAAAAAAAAAGCTAGAGACGAATCAAACCATTTAACTTGTCAATAGCTTTACCGTAAACATACTTGAGCTGGTACCCTAAACTACCATATGTTCGACAAAAGACGACAACAAATTCATGCTATAACTATTTGAATAAAACAAAGCGTGTTTTTTCAGTGAAGTAAATTAACACGCATGTGACGACGCGTCGTTTTAAGTGCTGAACTCATTATTAGATGTCAAAACAATATTGAAACATTACTTGTTTACACTGTCCCTACCTTGACTATTGGCGTTTGACCACCCCTCCATCAAAATTCTTCATCTTCATCTTCATCATCTTCATCATCATCTTCTTCTTCGCGAAGTTTTGCGGTTGTATAACGGGCACTGAATTGAACGTAGATCGTTATTTAATGGTAAAACTCACCTAAATATATATATATTAAAAAAAAAGCAAGATCCAGGTTACTCTCAAGTATAGTTTCTGTCTTACTGATTTAATTCAATTGATTCAATTCAATTCATATTTATTTATATAGCGCCAAATCACAACAAAAGTTGCCTCAAGGCACTTTACATTGTAAGGTTTAAGACCTACAACATAAGTTTATACAACATAAGTTTATACAAAATAATGTAGAAACCCCAACATATTTTTATTTAATAATATTTAAAACACCTTATGGACTAACTAAATAAACGTGTGTACTTGCCCAGGCCTAAAAATGTACAATCTAAAGCTTGGTGCACTTACCCCACTGGATTTGGTTACTGTATAATGTAGTTTAAAATCTACTAAAGGCGATTTTATTAATGATACAAATATGATTACGTTAAAAATGCAAAACCGTTTGAAATAGTATTGTTTCCAACACCAGTGTGAACCTGTTCTGCTGACTTTTCAGTGTTTTTCACAGAGTTGAAATAATGTTTTAATTTGTATTCACTTTATTAATACACTAATGTAATACACAGCCATATCAGAATAATTGTATAAGTTTCAAAATTCCTAGTTGGTTCATAGGGATAACTAACTGAACAATTTAAAATAAAGGGTTTTTATTATCATAACATGTATAAAATCTTATTAGTGTGGAAAAATACACATTTAAAATGGAAAATTATTACAAAAATTAAAGTTGATCTACATTTGAATTAAATCACTATGAACCACTAGGTCTGCATGCACTGTCCATAGCAGTGCACCCTCAAATGGGATGGTCAGCAAACACTAAAAACACTTCGACAGGAGGAATGTGCCTCAATGGCTGAGACTGTGCAGTATGACTAGACCACAGGACAGCCCCTAGAAACCAATTTTTTTGCCTCGCCTGCCTGTCACTCTCTTTCTCTCTGGCTCAGACGCTCACTTTATTGTCTCTGTCAGTTTTGAGCCGGTGGTTTGCCTCCACTCACTGTCACCCTTCTGTCAGGTCCTGACCGATAAAACTAGCACCAGCGCCAATCTCCCTTCTTCAGTTCTGTTGGCTGTTCCTGGACTCCATTCCACCACTAATTAGCTCTTCAGAGATTTCTCTTCATGGAAGCAGGGGGTTGGTGGTGGGATGTTGGGGGCTTGAGGGGCGGGATGGGGTAAGGAGAGAAGAGGCAGAACGATGAATGCAAGTCTTATTGGATATCATGGCTCCAATGACAGTGCTCTGATTCTTGCACTGACAGAACTATGAAGCCCAAGGCAAAAGTAAATAGATAGATAGATAGATAGATAGATAGATAGATAGATAGATAGATAGATAGATAGATAGATAGATAGATAGATAGATAGCTGCTCTATAGTACAGCCTGCAAAATATTAAGGGTTTGGGTAAATTAGAAGTAATGCTGACGTGTCTCACTAATGTCCTGCCTCTGCTAGGTCAACATGACCACTACAAATCCTCAGGTGATTAACATGTTGGCAGGGGTTCCTACATGAAAAGACCCCTGTTTCTTTGTCTTCTGGTGTGTAAATACTGTGCTAGCGGAATATGAAAGTAGTGCAACTATAAGGTACAAAAACATAGGGAAAAAAGATCAAGAGTGGGTCTCACATCAAGGAGGACCCTGAGGATGTCTTTGTTGTCAACTTCAGAAGGGGGAAGAGAGGAGCAGAGGAGGAAACTGGCAGAAGGGGGAAAGATGCCAGAGAGAGCTCAAAGGATTCGGTCTGGGCAAGGTGATCGGTATTCCTCGGCAGTCTGCCTTCTGGCTCAGATCAGTGGGAGTAAGCTGGCAGCCAAGCCAGAGGGCATAACAGCACAAACACACCTTCAGCACTACACTGCTAGAGGCTTGGCTCCACATTCTGGAGGGGCGGGAGTTGAAGGGAGAGACAGAGGCAGGAGCAGGAGGAAATAAATACACTGCAATTATCTTCAAGTCATCAACCCGCTGACATCCATTGTAAATATGTGTATGAGTGTATGTGCACATATGCCAGTAAAAGCATAATCCCATCACCTGTATTGTTGTGTCAAAATATTAGTTTATTAGATGACATTCAGCAGCGGGTTACGTGTGACGAAGGTACTGAGGTCACCAGCCAGGCGTGCTCATCTTCAGTTCAGCAATGTCGTGTCTACTCACATCATCACCTCACTCCTGGATGAAGTCCAAAATCCCTGAGTGTGAATAGTTGAGAGACTCTTCCTCTCTTCAAGGACTTCCTACCACCATGCTGGGATGTAAACCTGACACTCTCCTTGCATTAGACACCTACATGGCCCTTGCTGATATTCTGTTACAGCTCTGACTAAAGGTCTAAACAGTTACCTGATGGGTGGGCAGAACTGGGCAGGGCACACCAATGAAGTGTTCACAACATACACAAAGTGTTGTGACAGGTACCAGATGTCCTGGCAAAGGCCAGCTGTCTCCATGGACTAGCGCTTCCCACACACATTCACATGCACATGTACACGCACGCACACATTTGGCCCTGATGCGTATTCCAGGCAGTGTGTGTCCCAAAGTATCCGTAGTCTGACACACAGTAAGTGGATTGTCCATTCTGCTTTTGCACTACCGCCCTGCTGCACACATGCAGCTTCATACCCAAGCAAAACAAATGTCTCACTATAATTTGAAGATTTTGGTCACCTGATTATAAATAATGAAAAACAGTAATTCCCCTAAGTCTACTGCATTCTTTTTGTTTGTTTCCTGATATGATATGTAATACCCTGACGAAAACATAACAACAGAGTGTTCTCTTGGCAGTTCAGAAGTGATGCAATCACTTTTTACACAGAAGTCATTTCTGATTATCCTTCAGCTCCTGCAGACACCTTCACCTTCTCATGCCCTCAGGTAAAGGCAATTCAATTTGAGTCTGCAATTTGTTAAACTGACATTTTCATCCACCGTATTTTCTGTCTGCCTGTCTTTTTTTTGTTTTTGTCATTTTGTTATCTGAAATATAAAAGTAAAAAATTTTCTGCTTAAATCATTTACACACTTTTTTTACTTAAAGGTACAGTGTGTAAGATTTCTATGGACATATTAGAAGAAATGGAATATAATAATCATAAATATGTTGTTGTTAGTGTGAAATCACCTGAAAAATACCAGCCATTGCTTTTCATATGGTTTAGGGAGTGGGTCCCTTTTTACGAAGGCTGCCAAGATGTGTTGTCATGATTTAATAGTAGCCCAGAATGAACAAACCAAACTCTGGACCTAGTAAGGAAATCACATTGTGCTTGACTTTTGCAAAGCTGCAGTTCCAAAAATATTTGAGTGGTCAGAAGTTTGCATTCTGCAATCTCACCACTAGATGCCACTTAATCTTTCACATTTTACACACTGTACCTTTAAAGAATATAATGTAACACACTAATTTGTACACTCAACTCAACACATAAACATAATTACACATTAAGTGCAGGATTCACCCAAGAGCTTGAAGAAACTGCAGGTCAAAGTTACTTGTGTTTTGGACAAACTTGGCTAAAGTAAACATTAAATTCTAAAAGTATTTTTTAAATCTTCTCTTTCAGTATTTATCCCAAATATAATTACATAATCATGAAGTCAGACCTTGAGTCTCCGTTAAGGCCCGATGTGTAGAGAAACTAATTTAAGAGATGCAAATACATTTTTGATGTGTTAAATCCAATACACATTTAATGATGAATAAGCTTCATTACTATTCTTTATCTCTGATAATGTAGTGTTTTAATTGATCAGTGAGATGCCATCCTGAATCTTCAGTAATGTCTGGGGAGACTTTCAGGAGAGTCGCTCTTCAAGGCTGTTCTCAAGAAATAGAAACAACGTTGTCTCAACTCAACCTGCCGATCGGCTGGTGCTTTTCAACCTCATCAATAGATCATAACCAAGTTTTCTCCTTCGAATGGAAAAAAGAAAAGCCCTTGCTGTTTTAAGGTTTAAGTGGAATCCATGTGTTTTTCCTCTGCTGAACAACCCTTTTAGTATTTCCTGCTGCAAGGTCAACACACTAACATGGCCGAAGACAAATTAAATAAATAACTGTGAGAAACAATTAGCAATGCATCAATAGTCAGATCAATAGTGATGTTGGTAATTATCACTTTTGGGATAGGGGAGATGGTCTTTCCTTATTGATGCTCTCTAATTCACAGGTATAACCTCAGGGCCTGCAGAATAAATCAAAACACATCAAGATTAACTACGTTCCCAATTCCTTTATGACAGATGTGAATAAATATTGCCTCGTAACTTAAAATATTAAAACCTGAAGTTAGCTAACATGAACACAGCGTTAAGGTCAGCAAGAGCTGTTATTTTGACACCAGCTTTGATTAGGTTTTTATGCTTCGAACAGTGAATGCAGATTTATATATTAAGTGTGGTGTATTAAACAGATTCAACAAATACAATTAATTAATTAAATAATCTTGGAAAAAATGAGGTAATTGAGAAAACAACTTAATATGTTGTGTAATTTTATAACAAAATGTTAAATATCTTATTTTCATTTCAAGTAATGGCTAATATTCATCATAATTTTATTTAATTTAAATTACCTAATCTTTTTGTGTATTGTAGTTGGATCAATATTTCTCATATCAAAGTAAATGAATATATTGGGATTATTGGCTGCAATAAACTGTTTGATTGCAGTTTAACCCATATTTATTTCATGTCCCCTCAGTTGAAAATTTCCCAGTCAGGAAAAATGTATAATGAAATGTGACACTTATTTAATTTTGGGCAGTTCAGGCTGAGTGAATAAGCAGATGCTAAATTAATTCTGATGCAGCTAGTTTCTTGAATTACAATTGGTCACACTAACCCTTATCACAGAAAGTAAAAAATGTACTTTGTTCTTCACCAGAACAAAAAGCTCTCTGAACATTTAAGCATCACTTACATGCTACATCTAATTAGTAGTGTGTTTAGCAGAACTATGCTTCAATTAAAATGTAGCAGTGGAAATCTGCAAGGCCCTGGAAAGATTTATTTTTTATTTTGTCCATTTCATTTAAGCCTTGTTAAAATATCTAACACAGAATTTGTGTCCAGTTTTCTGCAGGGGCCAAATAGCAAATAATAGAAAAGCTGTAGTAATGGAAATAACTAATGTTTGGAGATTGACAGGAATATGGACATTATTTGTATTTTGAAAATATGACATCAGAGCTTCCTCATTGTTTCACAATACTGATGATATTATAACTGTATACGTCCGCAACATTTACAACTCATCTGCTGATTATTTTCTATATTATAGCTTCACAATTTCCTGGTCTTGTTAAGTTTGTCTGGGTTGTTTTTTTTTTTGTTATGTTTAATTCTTTTGTTTGTGTTTTTTATTTAATATTGATGTGCTGTAGTTTGTTTTAAAATTTTATTTATGAGGAACCACATGAAGAGTAGTTGCTGTCTATGATTGGGACCAACAAAAAGAAGATTTTGAACTTTGATTAGCTGTTTGTTTTTATCAATTATCAGAAATATTAACAGACTAATTCTCTGTAAATCAGTTTAATATTTAGCTCGTCATTGATGACATGTCACCTAATTAAAAATTTATGTAGTCTACATTTTATAAGTCAGGGATAAAAGGTGACATATTTTTATTTTTATTTCTGCAATTATAACTGTTCTGTATTTTTGTATTATATCTAGATTTATTCGGTTCTGATATTTCTGATTAGATTTTTGATGTAATTTTTACCCAACTGGCTGGCACCTTAATTTCCCCCTCGAGGGATCAGTAAGGTGTCTTATTTTACCTTACACAATGTGATCTTTTACACAGTACACATTTATTTTATACTAACCATTGGGAAAAAATGACAAAAACAGTGAAGCTACACATTTCCGCCTCACTGCACATTGTCTGTTGCTGTGCCTTGTTCTCTATCCAGCACGCTTTTCCTTTCCATCTTCATGCTTCCCTTGTGTTGGCTGTATAAGATGCCTGTGTAATCCCTGACCACCAAGTGTCCCAAGAGAGACCTTCCTACCATTTATATTCAGTTAAACCAGAATGTGTTGGCTCAAGTTTTCAGCTTTAGGCCTAATTTTAGTTTTGTCCTAGCTTACCTCTGAGCTCTCCCAAGAACCAGACTCTCTCCAGACACACAGGAGAACATTGTGAGCCTGAGCACCATCTGAGCCTGGGCCCCTCAGGCCCCTGCAGTATCAATAATGCAGACATGACCACAGTGATTGAAGGAGACAACTGGTGTTTAGAAGGAGCAAACCCAAAAGAGCGCTCTGTCTCTACACAAGTTGACTCTGCTCTCCACCACTGATTTAGATGTACAACTGCTGGAATGATTGCTTGGCTTTGTGCAAGCGCTTCACCGCCATGGAGCCGCTATTGCACACATGGGTATAGGCATGTGTGTGCACGTGCATACACACACACACCTAAGTACATGCACACAGTCAGTCACCCAGGTGAGGAAAGGCACACACAATGCCTAGGCTTGTTGATGGGTACATTGATTTTTGAAGGCCTCACTCCTTCTTCTCTTTTTCTTTGATTATTAATTCACAGAAGCAAAAGAGAACTGCCCAGTGCTTTTAAACCTTGACTGCTCACTGAAGCACTATCTATGAGAAGGATGTATCCTGGAGTGGGCATACATACTGCGTGTGTTTGATATGGACAATTAATGACGAAGAGATCATTTCAGTTCATTCAGTATTTATTTTTGTAGCACGTAGTGTAGCAGTATTGCCCCACATTAGAATGACCATATTCCTTAGTATTGTCATATTATGTACAGTATATCATCTAAAAACTAAATATAAAACAAAAATTAAATAGAGTATACACATTCACATAAATCTTATGTATATAAATACATCAGCTTTAAATTTACTTCCTCAGCAGTTTGGAAATTTAACAATTACATAAGTCCAGTATGATGATGAAATTGAAGTGTAACGGCCAAAGGGCAAGAAGTTCTGGGTGTTGGGAAATAGCCAACCTGACCAAATGGGCTCTTAGGGATTAAGATTTTCTCTGCCAGAAGGGTTTTTGAAAGTTATAAATGTGTTTTCATATTGAATATAGTAACATGACATTTATTTTGTGAAAATATGTAAGAGCAGACAGTGACTGTGTGATGATGGATAGAAGGCTATTTTTGATGTTTTTCTTCTATGATTAAGCGTCCACTTTTGTCATTTCCAAAATTATTCACTAGAGGGAGCAAATACAAAGGTCTTAAATCTCTCCACTCTCAGAAGACAAAAGTGAACAGAACATATTGTAGATTGTTTGTACTTATTCATTTATCATCAGCCTCTGTCTAAAAATCAAATAGTATGCATCATGAGAAATGTACAAATTGTATTTCAAACTGTATACTGTAGAAAGGCAGTTTACATACTTCATACTACTTTCTTTCAGTGCTGTTGAGTTTCTGATTCCAAATTGTGCTGAGAGACTGTAACACTTTGAAAACTTTTCATTTTGGATGAACAACATTCACAAATGGCAGGGGGTAGGAAGGTTTTCTCCAAAGCAAAGCCACTGAATGTTTGTGCCTCCCAAAGATGATTCTGCAGTGCAAGTGCAGCTCAATACTGCATGCTGGGATCTTTTTGATCAGTTGACTTAGCAGTGTTTGTTTGTCCAATGTTGTGATGCTGGTGATTAGCAAAGACAGATGAATGAATCATAAAAAGACACGTTAGAAGTGTCTTCTCTGAGGGACACATCTATTCATCTGCAGAGATACTGATAATACATTTTTCACTTTTCGCTGCATAATTAGACATATTGATGAATATTAACAATTAAGTCTTTCAAATGTCTTATTTTATCTGACGCCAGATAAAGACAGCTGCTCTTGGTGAATTCATTCCTGAGTTGCTCCTTGCAAAACATCTAAGATTCACCCAGAAGGCTGTGCTCTGCTTGCTCCATGCTAGTTGCTCTTGGCTCTCTATACGCCCTCCCCATGCTTGTATCCCTCAACTAGCACCCACCCTTCCACTCTTCCTTTTTTCATTTTTCCCCCCTCCATGATTTTTTTTTCTTTTTACTTGTTTGATATATTTCTTTCCACCCCACCACCACCATATTCAAAGACTTATACAATATACATGTTCCATCTGGTCAAACTTGGTGAACTTAAATATACCTGTCAAGTGCAACTTTAAAGTTTCCCTCACAACCTTTACTGGGTCTCACCCAATACACCAAGGCTTTAATTAAAAAGCAGCCCCAGTTCCAGGATGTGCTTCTAAATGAGGGAGTTTGCGCTGGCAGACGAGGAGCTGGGGTCTTGCAGTGGGACCCGGCTTGTGGCTTTCATCACTTCCACTCCACAGCTCTGAAGTTCTGGAGAGGCATCTGTCTGACTTGAATTGGAAAGATGGAGCGATGCACAGTGAGAGAAATTTAGAGAGAGCAGAAATTGAAGAAGCAAGACAGGAAGGGGGAGGAGGGGGGTACGAGGATATCATATGGGGGCTGATACCCTCCTTTTGTTCTGACTGTGCAGAAGGAAAGCGAAATGTTAACGGTATATTATTTTGTCATTAATGCAGGACTTTTGTTCACAGGTTTAAGTGATTATCTGTTAGTATGGAATTTTTGTTAACTAATTTTAGCAGTTCTACATTTTTAAATGTTAACATTTACAAAATTGAAAAAATATCCTAAAGTAAAGTTAATATTTTTTGAATGTGAAACCACCTGAGACAAGACTGCAATTGGCAGAAACATAATGTGGAATAAAATTTTAAATATTCATATCAGCTGTTTGTATATTTCTGCAAACATCTACAGTAACTGAAAACTGCTGACATGTTTGAACAAAACTCTTGACTGTAAATCAGTCTAATTAACTTGTATGAGCAGTGAAATATTTAAAATATTTGGATTTATATTTTTACAAAAGGTTAACAAAATGTACTTGAACATTGCTCTGTCTTTTATTAGTGTTTTAGTCAGCACAGTAGAAAGTCTGTGAAGGTTTATAACCATACTGCTCGACCGGCCACAAAATCAAGCAACTGTGACATCTAGTGGTCATTTTCTTAAAACACAGTGTGAAAGTAAAATGTTTGATAACCTTGGTGCAGCCATAAATGTTTTGTCTTGTCAAGTTACCCAGGGAATTAAGATGTTAGAAGTATCACTGATATTGCATCCCACCAAACAAAGCTCTATAATAAAAATAACAATTCCAAAACATGTTAACATTTAACACAATTATGAACATGTAGGTGGGCGGCAAGGTGGTGTAGTGGTTAGCACTGTCGCCTCACAGCTAGAAGGACCTGGGTTTGATCCCCGGGTCGGCCGGGTGCCTTT
>JAUMHL010000001.1:8399119-8446886 GCA_032362345.1 Sandelia bainsii | reverse complement strand
CGCCCGATGACAGCTGGGATAGGCTCCAGCACCCCCCGTGACCCTTACGAGGACAAGCGGTTAAGAAAATGGATGAACATGTAGATGAAACTTGGACTTCTGAAATGACTGGGGTTTGAAACATTGTCCAAGAGGTTGTAAAATAGATCTGAAGAGTTATGAGATTTACATTAAAAAATAATTAAAAGACAGAAAAAATCATACATAAAAATTTATTTTTTAGATATTGCTGTTTTCTTTTCCTTTTTCTTTAGATTTTCTTCAAGCCTGTTAGACAAATAATTGAAACATTTTATGTAATTTGCACATACTGCACCTCATAAAAACACATAACCTTTAACAACTCGACTTTTAGAGGGTCAAAAGGCATGAAAGGTTGAAAGTCCATTTTGATTTTAAAGTAGTGTTAAGTGCTATGTTCAAACTAATATGACTTCTCTGATCATTGGTTTTATGACTGTCTTTAGCAACTGTCCATTTATATTTTAGAAATCAAAAGGCTGCGAATATCCTCCAGATCTTGACAATTCTAGGCAGAGAGCCAAAACCCACTGAACCCTGTGAAAGGTTAGAAATTTCTCATGCATGTTTTAGATGGTCTCCGATGCTTTTCTCTGCTTTTTATTGCCAATAATAAATTGGTCAACAAGTCCAGTTCTAAGAGCTTACGGTGTATCTGTAGCTCTGCTGCTAAAAGGTGAAGGTACTAGAGGGCGGCACACATTGGCCTGAAAGGATTAACCAAAGCATGGTAACACAGCTGTCATTATATCACTTCAATAAACATGATGATAGACATGTTCTAAATATACTCTGTACATTTTTTCCCTTTTACACATAGAAAAGTAGTAAATGTGCCCCAGCTGAATGTAGTGTCATTACACATCAGCTATTTCTGTCTGATGAGGGCTATCAAAGGAAAAGTTCAAATATCAAATACCTTGTGCATGGACAGAGGGGGGTAGTCAGCATGATTATATAATCAGTCTTAGTGATGCTGCTAGGATTTTCTGATCAGTACTGTGAACTGTAATAATATACTGTAATATGCACTAAGATTTAGCTCTTTCTTTCTTTTCTCTTCTTAAAGGAAACTTCTTGCAGACGATGTGTATCCTGCCAATGGGTTTTCTTTATTTTCTTTCTCTGTCTTTCAACTGTTTTGATACAACACAATCGTCAAAGACAGAATAGAGGAAAATCTATGCTATTGACATAATAAGCCTCACTGAACTGAACTTTGTTATTTACTTTTCTTTTTCAAAGTTAATAATTGTCAATTTAAAATAAAACACAGTGCAAATATTTAAAGTAATTTGATAAAGTTAATTGGTGCCTGTAAACAACAAAATAAACTCATTACTACTAAATAAAGTAGCTGCAATGCCATAGGAGGCAGAGACAGAATCCTTTCCAAAGTCACCATTCTGACAGCAGTCATTTTCACGAAATATTTATGTGATAGCTGCCACATTAATCTCTGAAAGTAAATATTGTTCTGTTTAGAAAGAAAAATGTTGTATATTTGTATTTGCTTGCATCAGTTTAGGCCAGTGTTTAGCAGTCTCTTGCCATTTGATCTTTTATCTTTAATCCTTTTTTTTTTTCCTCTGACCAAACTCAGTCGTACCATCAACCCATGAAGGAACTGTTCCAGCCTTCAAACCTTTACCAATTAAGTGTTACCATATGCAGGGTAGAGGCTACTATTGAAGCGGTGCACATGTTTGCGATTATGCACTACAGAAGCAATCACAAAGGCATCAAGGCGTTGAGGTTTCAGTTTTATTAGCATTTCCTTAATACGAAGTAAAATTAGGGTAAACCAAAACATTGCATGCATAGAAAAGATCTGTGAAACTATTTAATCTGATCCTTAGGGTAAAAAACAGGAAAACAGTTGTGTAGATAGAAGTGATTATTGATAGATCTGTTGGCTGATACTCTGTGGGCAAAACGTTGGTTTATCAGACTAGTCATACTGTAGCAGTCATTTGTATAAGCTCTGGGACGCATTATATACATATATACACACACACATATGTGTGTGTGTGTATATTCCTTGTTCAACAAACTTTGTTTGCTTTTGAAATCTTTTTTTGTTTGTTTCTTATTTCTTAAGCTATATTCCCCTTGTTCCACATTTGAATGTGTATTGTTATATACAATGGGGGTTGCTGATAAAAGGGGCAATTTGAAACAAACTTTAATTTGGAGACTATTTAGAAGGCAAAGTGCTCCAGATGCTTTTAATCTCACTCATTACTGTAATTTGCAGTGTTTTTTTTAAATTGTCCCACAGTATCTTTGTAAAGTGAAAGCCATAAAGAGAAGAAACATAAGGTGTGTAGGACTTGTAAAGGGAAGACATTTTAACCAGATCAAAACCAGATCTGCTACCGTCTGGATCTCCTGTTTCTGAAAAGTATTTCTAAAAATCCTGTAAACACACACCATCAGCCTACCACAGGCAGTCAAAGATGTTCTGTTTGTTTCCTTATACACACCCTCATAGATTCACCCCAGACTTTCTGTTCCCACCATTGCAGTTCCCGTAGACTACTTGGAAATTAAAAAATACATGAAAGAAAGAAATAACATGTGGTTCAAAAGTTTTCGTCATACCGTGGTCTACTCAGACAGTTAAGCCAAGTAAGGGAAGCAAAACATGTCTACATGGATACATACACATATATATATATACACATACACACACACACACACACACACACACACACACACACAATGTTTTCCTAGTGTAATTAAATCATCCTTTGCTTGTCCCATGGGATCTCCCTTGAGGACTGGGAGGCCCCCACTGACAGTCCCTGCAGGTCACAGGGGTGGCTGTTTTTTTTGGACATGTTTCATGAGACTGCATTAGTTCTCTCTGGGAATTAGGTCCTTTGGAAAATGAAAGGAACAATGGTGGAAATCTGGATTCTGGACATCAGAACAATTGTTAAGTACAGACACACCTCAGCTCCACATGTGAAGACCACAAGCAAACCAGGTCTTTGACCGATGAGCTTCCCAGTGGGTGATTGCACATTCACAATGTGGTTGAGGTCACAGGTCTTCCCATGTTTGCACTGTTTATGTTTTATTAAGGAGTTTACAGCTACAGTCTTCACAGGACACAGCAAGGTTTGGATAAGACGGCTTCTTGAGTTGAGTTAGTCCACTTCTTAGTGCTTGTGTGTGTGTGTCAGACAGGGAAGTAGTGGGGCAGAGAGGATATTCCTGTTTATGGTAAACTAAAATAAACAGAAGGTCCAAACATTAAAGGGGATGGAAGGGAAAACTGACACAAATGACAAATGACAAAAAAGCCACATAAAACGTATATTCCTCTTTCAACTAAACAGGTAGTCTTATTTTTGCATAATTTAACTGTTGATTGTGTTGTAATACAACAGTCTGAAATGAGTACTGTGCTGCTAAAGTCTCAGTAAGCAAGAAAAAACATCCACCATCAGTATACGCTCAAGTATATTTGCTTGAATTGAAAGCACTAATGCATTTCATCAACAGACCTTTAATAAGTCACTGTACTATAAACAATACTTTGCTTCTGATCGTGTAAGAAAAAAGTTCTTGAGTGCTCTGTAACCTCAGACAATCTAAGTGGTTTATAAAGCTCGACTCTTAATCCTTGCACATATCTACTGAATTAAGACAATAATACTGTAGTGATGGAAGCATTCAAAGTGATCAGGGATAGGCACAGATCAGGGCTGACATAAAAAAAAGTCACAATCATTATCTCTGTCTCTCTTGGCTTCTTGCTGTTCTCTCCTGTAGTAGCATTTGTCTCTGCATCTGTCACAGTCACACTTAGTGGATGCACACAGTGAAAATGTATGTGCAAGCTGAGCACCACCTACAGACATTATTCTGTAACACATGCCATGCTGCGGCAAAAGTGGCCAATTATCACAGCACTTTGAATGCCTCCATTTGTACTGTAGGTGTAATACAAAATTGCAGAAATAAATTATCAAAGAGATTAAATGTTGACTGTTTTCTGATTATTGGGAACTAGTCACGATGAGATACAACAAGGGATTTATTTTTTAACATCAGCAAGACAAAATGTGTTTGCTGAGTGAATGAAACATTAGGCTATAGCAGAAGTTTAGTCTTCTGACAATTTTAATATGAGGCAACTTTAATGAAAGTTAGTTAATGAAAGTTGCATTTAAAATGTACATTTTTAACAAAAATAATTGTGCATGTAAGTGGGTGCTGTGTTTACAAATACAATGACCTAAAGGCAACAATATTGCAAGGCACACAATGCAAAAGCACAATGCAATGCAACAACACAACAATGCAAAAGGCAAACAATATTGGAGGATCTCCGACTAATCCCTGGGGAACACCACTGGAATTGGGCACTTTTTATTACTACAGAAAATATTCTCTCTCGTAATGACACCAATAAAAGAATGTCTAAAATTTTAATTAAAGCAAATTCAACTTAAATCACAATATTTTTTTTATCTTTGATAAAGGCTGTGTCTGATTTGAAAGCAAGAACATAATTCTTAACAATTATATTACTACTATCCAATACATTAATTAAATTGATAAAAATTATGCAAGGCCTTAAAATTAAAAGCTTAATATGTAAAACATATATGCTAAATATATCTGGAAAATGGTGATTTAAAGTAAACTGGGACTGTTTCTTGTGTTACAGCAGCAGTTACAAGTTACTGCAAGTTATTATCATACAGTTTAAATAAGAAATATAATTGATCTGCACAGGTTGGAAAGTAAGATAAATATTGCTGAAATTCTGCTGAATGCTGAAAATCTCTTCAAGACATGTTCTAAAATTGGATTTTAAAAATAGTGGACACTATTCTAATGTGCAACTTCAAGTCCATCTTCAGGTTGAACATATTGATGACTGGCCCATTTGAGAATAGAGCCAGTGGGCTTTGGTCATTAGTCTGGCTGCTGTGGCAATGACACCAGATGGTGGAGGTATGGCTGCAGGCTGTACTGTGATCCAAGACTTCTAAACATACAGTATAATCCACTTTGCTCTGAGTGTCCCTAACCACAGGAAGCCTCTGATGCTGCTCCACCGATCTCTACCTCATGGCCTCAGAGCACCTTAATGCATTTTCACCAAAATAAAAATATGATGTAATGTTTTATATGCCAGTGAAGGTGTGGTCATTTCGAAAGTACTGATCCCATTTGGCTTCTTGTTGTTTATGATGTCTACTTTGTTTATTCAATATGAAAGACTGGAGTCAGTGTATAGATTTCTTGATGCTGTTAGTTCAACAATAATAGATATAATCAAATTGTCTTCAGTAAGAGTATGTAACATAAGAAATTTATGAAGTTAAGTTAATTTAACTGAAAAGAACGATGTCAATTGTAAACCTGACTTATGGTCAACAATCACTTCAGAAGATTATTTTATGTCCAAATACTCTTGTTATAATTAGTTCTTTGTCACAGGACTTTTTTTATTATACAGTACAATTGTCAGCTAGTTTACATTGAATGGTGGACCCAAACGCAGACCAGGGCGAGAGAGGGTTCAAACAGAGAAACTTTAATCAACAATGTATACACAACAGAAAACAAGGTAGAACAGAAAATCACTCAGAGGAGGCAAAAACCAGGATGCTAAAATAAACACTAGAAGGCACGAAGAGAAGGTGAGGGGAAGAACTAAAACACTAGAAAGTGGTGGGAAGCATGGAAAGGAGGCTGGAGAAAGACATGAACTGAAAGAGAGTGATAAGAGGCAGAACGGAAACTGAACCCAAACCAATTTACAAGAGTACAGAATCTGAAGAGGAGTGAAGGACTGAAAACCAGGATGATGACAAAGTGAGTAGCAGGTAGTATGGCAGGATGAACTGACAAGGGGCAGTGAAGAGTGCAGGACATAAATAGTGAGAGGACTAATTAGAAATGAGGTGCAGCTGAGAACAATCAGGGAGTGAGAGTGGAGAGAGGGGCGTGGTTAAGGTGAGGGAAGAACAGAGAAACAAAGACAAAACACAAAGGCACAAGACTAGGACATGACCATGACAACAATGGTCTATATGATTTTATGTTTGGAGCTTTAGTATGAACACGGTAAATGTAGTAATAACGGCACACTGCTCACAAAGTTTAAATTCATGAGGCAAAGTCTAGACTAGAATTAAATGGTATGAATGATGACAGGAAGGTTTAAAAAAACTAATTTATACACAAATTTGCAAAATTGTTGATTTGTTAAACATGCATACAGTAGGTCTGACAGGGACCTAACAATAAAGTTATTTGGAAAGAAATAATTTAATTTCCTGTCATTAATGATAACTCAGTGACCAATAAAATATGTGCTAAGCCCCTGACCTTTTCCCAAGATGATCAAAGCTTGCCTCTCAATATTAATTAAGCCTCTGAGGTTGGATTTGTTTAGCAAATATTGGATGTTTTTACATTTATAGCCCTGTGAGCTTATGGTGGGGTCAGATTATGTGTAACTGTCATTTAGCTAAGTAAGCAAATTACTGAGAACCTGAGAACTCATCAAAAACAATTAGTGGATAAAACAAGAAATAATACAGGATTCGACATGTGTTTGTGTCAAATACACAAACCAACCACATCCCTTCCAGCTTTATTGATATAACTATATCATGTTTTGGACTATGGTGCATTTACTAAACCGTATTTTAGGTACACGTTTATCAGCCATAGCAGGGACAAAAATTAAATGATCTATTCCACTCCTGGCTTGTCTTGGCACAGTCATGTATAAACTTTGAGCCTTTAAATAAAATGTTTGATAGTCTCATAATAATAGTTTCTGATTATCACAGTTTTGCACACAGCAGCCCTGCCTTCTAGAAGAACATTCAGAGTAAACAAGTACAGGAAATGATGATCATCATCTCCACTCATAGTTTTCGGGAAGTTTTGGCACTTAGCTACTTTGACGTGAGCAGAGTTTATTCACTTTGCAAGTCATTTGAGTGTTGACACATTGGCTGCCTGTCTATTTAATCACTGCATCAACATTGATAGATGAACCATTTCTCAAGCTTGCTGCCATCAGATGTTTGTTAAACTACACTGGACTTCTGGCTACTATCATCATAGCATGTTGGTTTAGAAACATTTTAGTGGAGATCTTAGTGAGATAAACATGCCACACTGTCATCTCCAAAACTCCCCTGAAGACCATTAAGACAAAGAAGCAATGATACCTTTTCAGCAATGATGATGATCTCTATTTTTAAATATTGTATGATTCTGACTCTGTTTTTCACATTCTCTCCCAGCACGTTGCATGTTATGTCACACAGAAAAGACTTCCAGCTGTGTACACTTGTACATCAGCAGTTCTTATCAACACAGTGACCTCAGAGAAACCCACCCAACAAAAAGAACACAGCATTAGAAAGGGGCGAAGCCTGCTCTTAACCACCCGCATCTCTAAACATACAGTGCCCTGCCCTGCAACCCTGGTAGTCCCCACTTCCTCAGCTTTGATCATCGACCACAGGAAACACCAGTCAATGTAAAAGGCTTGGTCAAGTCTTTCTACGTGGTATTGAATGCATGAGTGATAAGAAACTCTGGTACTATTCAAAGAAGGACATGTGCACACTGTAAGTTGCATTATGGTAATATAAATCTTGCCTAATTTAATGGTAATTATTTTTGGTTAATGGTGCAATCCATCAACAACTGGTGATTTTAAAGTTACAATGGTGAACGGTCAAACTGACACTGAACGGTCTGCGACGTGTCTGGAAAAGCAAATTGCAATGCTGCTGTCTATGGGGCGGCAAGGTGCAGTGCTTGCACAGAGCCCTGTGTTCTGACACCTGTCATAGTAAAATAGTCAGCATATTTTTTTTCCCCATACTAACCCCTGTCTATCTTTTAATCCACCAGTTGGTGTTGTGCCTGATCGTTGTATTTACCCTAGGCAGCTGGAGAAGATTGAAAACAAAACTATAAAAGGAGTGAATACTGGACTTAAATTAATTTGGTGGATAGACAGAAAACTCCAGCATTTTTTGCCATGACAACTTTAAATATTTGATTCAATACTTATTACTTAAAACTTTAGTAACAGTACAACACATATGCAGTAATTTTGGTATGTAATAAGTATTTATGCATTCTAAAGTTATTGAAAACCAATGTTTTGCTGGCAATGTAAATGTTTCTATTTTATATCTGTAAAGCATTATAATTTATTCAATAACATTTCCAAGTCAGCAGAGAGACAATTAAGTCCTTTAAAACTATGCCATACTGCAAAGCATTACCACAAAATCTTATAAATATGTAACAAGCATCTTAGTTTTGCCCATCAGCTACAAATCCTGCTTGTTAAAATGACCTATCCAGTGTTGCATTTCAGTTTGAAAACAAGCTTCCTGGTTTTAATTGTCTACACAGGTGGGCCTCTAAGTATCCTTTGACCCTCAGGGTCGAATCAAGGCCCCATTATGAAAGTCGAAGGTCAGTTTAGTGCTTGAGGCTAATTGATCTGAGTGGTGCTTAGATACACATATCCCATGAATCACAGCCATTGCAGCTAATCAGCGTGATTGTCCACATAATACACAAGTGCATCAAGAGTGTTATTCTTTCTATATCGTTATAGAGTTTGTGTTAGCCGTTGTTATCGTCATATACCTTGAGAGGGAATTGAGATAATTGTTGAAGTCACTGTGTGTAGATGGTTACAAATACCACAGGCCTTAATTAATTACAAAAGCAAAAACAAACATTACAAGATATTCTGTTCACACACAGACCACAATCACACAAATACACATTCAAGGCACATCCCATATGACATCTCAGCCTCTCATCAGAGACATAATCACTGCCAGATGGTGCCAGTCTTCTCCCCTCTAACCTTTGACTCCCTTCTCTCCATCTCTTACTCATACACAGAGGACAGAACGATAAGGTCCAGAGAGTTGCAGTCTTGTCTGCTGGAGCAGTAAAACTCAGAAGTAGGTCATACACTCTGAAAGGCCAAAAAAAAACCCTGTGGTATGTTAATCAACATAGAACGTAAACAGAATATAACCATGAAAGGTAAAGGTATCAATCCTGAGATAACCCCAATCTGCAACACTGCAGCTGCTTGACAGCATGATGACATGAGACGTCAAAAAACATTTAGAAATACTGATTATCACCACAGTACTGTCTGTTTATCTATAGGTCTGCTGCTTTCAGAAAGAAAAGTGAGATGAATATGAGCTGTCTGTGTTAAAAGTGTAAGGCTAGCATTATTTTATCTTTTTCTTGTTATGGCAAATGCCATGAAAAGATCCATTCCTTCACATTTCTCCTTTACCACTGAAGCACATGGATTCCTGCTGAAGATTGAATAAATCTTCAAAGACAAGTGATAGACAAATAATTTCCTAAAATAGCAGGCGCCGTGATTAAAAACTCATGCTGCAAGAACAGCGATTATCAGCTGTTAAAGTCCTACATTAGTTGGATCAGTTAATTTGTTGGTGGGCTATTTTCAGCCATTGGTAGCCAGCATGTGCCTTTAAAACATAAAGAAATTGCTTTAGTTAGTTTAGTAAGTGCTTTAGTTCTGACAATATTATAAAAGTATGTTGCTCTTTTCCACCACAACTGCTTTTCATGGGTCGGGTCCAAACTTTTAGACCTGTGAAGACCTTGAATGTATCAACATGTGGTGCTCTACTAAATATTTACCACAACAGGGCAGCGTATGTAGGATTGATGCAAAATAAACTACGCCGCCCATTTTCACTCTAATGACGGAACATCACCCACACAATAGTATGGACTCTGATGTGTTTTTAATAGTTTGCAAACAAATAGTCCACATCAAGGTAGACTTTGGGTGCACACGTACTACCTTTTCACTGAATTAGATCATTTTTGGTTTTGATCTTTTTATGGAAAAGATTTATTGAAGACAAATCCCTTTAATGTAGGTTAGATTGTTATGCTAATGAAAAATAGGTTCAATAAAATATCCTAAAATATCTGTATGCATTGTCTGACTACTCTGACAGGTGCAACCCCAACAAACGTGCAAAAATAGACTTTGTTTGACTAATCCTAACTGCAATTAACCCATAACAACAGTGGTACTATTTATGGCAATTGCTTTTAGCTCAGTATTACATTACACTGAAGATCATAGACTTTGTATGACAATTCTTCAAAGACCTTCAGTGTCCTAACCTCAAGGGAGTTTTTCCTTTTAACTGTTGCGTAGTGCTTGCTTAAGTGTGACTGTTTTGGGTAAAAGACTATTACAGATTGAAACAGCATTTTTTATGGTATAAGTGTACAGAGGCTCATTTTCAGCAAACAGTTATCTTCCTGTTTTCCAGTGGCACCTGTGTTTGTTAATGTAAATTTAAAATTTAATTGACCCTAAATGACCCAAACTTTATTGTATACTTCTACAGTCTAATTCATTCCAATATAACTGTTTTGCCTTAAAGCACAATTTAATAACACCTACAATCTTTTTTCTAAAAATGTTCTAAAAAACATTTTTCTTTACTAAAAAAAAGTGTTAAGGTTTTTGTTAGTGGTGTTGTATTCAGACATGCTTATAATGTTCTGTCCCTTTCTTTTAACTATGGCATCACAAATAAACATAAAACTCAATTTACCCATTTATGTATAAAATTGCCATTTTATACTTGCATGGAATTATATTGACTGTACAAGTGTACCCAAAACAGTGGCCAATAAATGTATTTTGCCATGTTGTCATGAAGCAAGTATTTTTCTGAGCAAGGCTCCTTTAGCAATATTTTAAACTAACATTTATAATAGTTTTCACCAGATACTTCCAAAAATAGACTAGAATTATACAGTCCAATGAAGGCACCTTCTTCAGTAGTTCAAGGGAACCTAACAGGGGAATACAAATGGGCCCAACGTCATGCATCAGAGCAGAAAGCAACACTGCTAGCAATCAAGAAAACTAAGTGGAGGGATTAAGTGTTCTGAACGGGGGGGGGGAAGCTAGGGAGGACGTTGGTCCAGTTGAAATAGCAACTGGATTTGACGGACATTTGGGAACAGGTTAGGAGTAAAGCATGCAGATGGTTCATGGACAGCAGGGCTCTCTTGACAGACTGCCATCCCAAACTCCACAAATTTAATGAGCAAGAAAGAAAAAGCATTTTGTTAATCTCTCAGGCACCTGCAGCTAAAACAGAGTCATTTCATCCACCACTCATGGTTAATCTGCGAGAGGCTTTGTTTTCTGCCAAAATTGTTTCCTGAAAGGACTGCACCTGCCAAGCAGATGGATGTAGTTATAAGGTGAAATGTATTCAAATTATTGTCTGATATCAGATCTTTATCAGGTAAAAAGCTCAAAAACATCTGGAAGTTCAACGAGGGAACCCCATCACTCTCTCTTGACTGAGGTTTGTTTGCTTCAGTTCCAGTCACTTGGTCTTCACAGCTGTGTTTACAATGCCATGTTCAAATTGTGCACAGATGTTTTAAAAATCCAACATAGCTGAAGTAAAAACGGCAAAGAACAACTTCATACTAATTAAAAGTTGAACAGAACAGAATACGCACAGAGATAACTATGTTTTAAAATGACAACAACATAAAAAGCTGTTTGTGATCCCTCCCATCACCCTTTATGCTGGTTTCATGCACAGAGACATCTCTCCGAGCATGCACTCAGGGGCTTTCTGATAGGGGAAGGCAAAGTGTGATGGGCCTGGAGTCTTGTGTTTATCAGAACGTTTAGGGTCTGTCGGACAAGAGCCAGACTGTAAGCAGGAATGTGGGGCCGCAACTGCTGTGTCGAAGACTCCACTGTCACTTACCCTGTTATCTAAGAGATTTGTGTTTTGCCTGTAATACAATTTCAAACATTAATAGCAACTGATGTGTTTGTATTATAGATCATTTTTATAATATTTTACTTGGTAGCAAATAACTTCACACATATAAATGTTGTAGGATACAACACACTAGCATTGCTTTAATCAACAGTTGTTTTATTTTATTGTTTGGTCACTTGGGATGGTTTGTGTTACCAGTTGGGTTGATGCCTGTAAAATATGTTGTGAATGCCATCAGTTTCTTCTCTTATTATTACCTATTGTACAGGCATTAGGTTGGTAATATAGGAAATATGCTTGTTATGCTTGTTTTGCTCTCCAGCCTAAAGTGGAAAACATCAACAATGGGTTTTATCTCTGGGCGACTCCGTGATTCCTCTCTGTGCATTCAGATAAGAGAATGGACCATGTGGCATTTAGCCTAGCGTACAAAAAGTAGTAACTAAGAGGAAACAGCTGACTTCGCCAAGAGGCATAATCCTCACCAAGAGTCAGCTGGTCATTGTTTCTGTAAATTTAATCTCTGATTCCAGCTATATTACCAAGTAAGTTACTCTGATAAATATTACTGCTAATCAAACCACAATCTATCTACTGATTTCTTGTTCAGCACTTGTTGAATGCAGAAGCCACAACATATAGCTTCCTTTACATCCAGAAGGCGAAATGTTTTCAAGAACTTAAAAACATCTATGAAAAATGACTTTGAATGGAAAATATAGCAAACTTCGAAGGAAATGTAGTCATTGACAAGGTTAGAAATAATGATTTTTTTATTGATATAATTGTATCCTTCAAACCTTGCCTTCATCAAAGACTCCCCCCATTTGCAGTATTTACAGTTTTGCAGACACTGAGCATTTTAGTTCTCAGTATTTTGATGTCATCTGAAGAGATTTCACCCCATGTTTCCTGAAACACCTCACACATGTTGGATTAGCTTGTCTGACACTTCTTACAGTCAAGCTGCTCACACAACAGCTCAGTAGGGTTGATCCACCTCATTACAGACAGACAATACCAGCTTCCCTAAATAGTTCTTACATAGTTTAGAGCCGTGCTTTGGATAATTGTCCTGTTTTAGGATGAGATTGGCTCCAATCACATGACAGCTCATTCTATGTCTGCTTCTTGTTTGTGATCTAAATATCTCAGACTTAGGTTTCTCTTCTGTGTGATAATCTTTTCTTTTTATTGGCCAGTCTGGGAATTTTTTTTTTTTTCCGTATGCTTTTGAAACTCTGCATAAAAGGCCTGCACCCCAGAGTTCCCTCTACACTGTTGACACTGAGATTGGTCTTTTGTTGGCACTATTTAACGAAGCTGCCAGTTGAGGACCTCTGAGGCCTGTGTTTCTCAAACTAGAAAGTATTTACCCTCTTCTCACTGCTAACATAATTGCAAAAGGCTTTTTTAATGATCAGGTGGCCTTTTAAACTGAAAAACATGCATTAGCAAGAACAACGTGCTATTGAAACACACACGAATAATGTTTGCTGACAATGGACCTCTGTGCGCCTATGTAGTTATTCCTTTTTAAAAAATCAGTTTCTAGCTATTAAAGTCATTTGCAACGCCGCCAGTGTCTACAGTGTATTTCTGATCAATTTGATGTTATTTAATGGACAAAAAAATCTGATTTTATTTAATAAACAAGGAATTTTTAATCGATCTCAAACTTTTGAACTGTAGTCTAAGCTATTTCAGATGAAGTTATAGTTCACCTTAGCTGAGATCCAAGAGCATCTATAGCTGAATCAAATTATGATATATCAAGCACAAGCTCCTGCACAACGCTCTCTCCTATATATGATGTTATTGCAGCCCCAAACAGACAGCAGTAGTCTAAATGCCGTAGTATCCAGCCTTATTTGTAAAGTTCCTATCTAGCACATTTTAATTAATACCAACCGCCAACCACCTCCAGGCTCAGTATTGATTAAGTCTTTAATTTTTTCGTCTGTGTTTGTTTCACAGAACTCCACCATAACTGTTCTCAGTATAAGTTGCTAAATGTGACATCAACTATACCCAGAGCACACAGAGCCGAATGAGCCTTTCGACACTTAGCATTAAGCAAAAAGCTAACAAATGAAACAGCCTTTAACATCTCCTACAAATGTTCTTTGTCCCACACCTAAAATGACATTGGCAGCAACATTCCACAATTTATGCACAGTTTTACCTCCTCCCTGATTTCAATTGAGAATTCTGATGCTAGTAAGACTTAGTCATTCTCTGGTTGAGTTTGGGAATTAGAAGTTGTTGTCTGGTTAGAAAGCAGATCTGAGACTTGAAACAGCGAGGGTTTGACATCCTTAAGTGCTGCTGCTCCTGTTACTCAGGCTTCTCAGATGGGGAATCAAGTGACTTATCTTACCAAAGACACACAATGGCAGCAATTCAGATTCATTTTATGTGCTAAATATTATGATAATGATGTTCTGTGCCACTTTGTCTTTTAGATTGCTTTGATTCCAGTCAGCATAGTTCCTCTTTTCAACCTTGACAATGATGTAAGAAAGTAAAGAAGTCTTATCTATAACTAACTGCAAACACTTTAATTATCATCATGCTATATGTTTTATTACTTATAGCTTGCTAATCTGTCAGTTCAAAGTAAGCACACACCTTCAGATAACTTGAGGCCATACTAAAGGAAGTTGCAGGAACTCAACAACACATAGTTTTTTTCCAAGAACATAGACTTCACCACAGTCTTTTTTTCATCACATATCATCATCACTGCTTCAAACCAAGCTTCCCTCCCTCTAATTACAATAGTCTGTTAATATTATATTGATTAATTTCAGATGAAGTCAAGTGCTGGCACCAATCAGGCTATTATGAAAATTCCTTCATCACATTTCATTTCTCTTTCTCTCTTCTGCTGTAACTTTTTGTTTGTGTGGACCATATGTCCCAAATTAATAAAGCCAGGCAGTAAACTGAACCCTCCTCACTCTGTCACTGCTTGTCACTGTAGAATTGGCCTCAAACTTATTCTCTCTCTCCTTCCCTCTCTTCCTCTCTCTGTCTCTCTCTGTTCTTTCTGTTTTCACGCAAGTGTCCCAGTTAAGAAATTGCTTACATCCTACTCAGTCTGGGGCTGGATTGAAATTTCCCATAGGGTATGTACCAATATGCAGAGAGCACACTTCGACAGATGCCATCAGAGAACAAGCATATGAATTACCAGGCAGCCTGCCATCTTTGAGTTCAGACAGAATGGCATTAATACCTGATTACGATCCAAACAACAACACAACAACAACATGAAAGCCAAAGCAACTGGGAGCAGGTAAAGGTTTCATCATTTATATATTAATGGATTTACTAACAAAGCCTCTACTACCCAGTCAAAAGTTAAAATGTCATAGAAGCTGCAAACAATCAAGGGACTTCAGAAAAAAAAACTAGGGGTAAGAAATCAGCCGTCAGCAAATCACATTCCAATAAATTAAATATTCGCCACTGCTGACCATAACTAATTCAGAGGACATGATATATTCATGACTACAATTAAAGAAAACACAATCCCTTTAATTTTAAAAGGCTGTAAATATTGGCATTACCCAATTAAGTCACATTTGAATGCAGAAAAAGTACCTGCAAATGATCTACAAACACCAGATCTATATTTTCTGGGAAGAAGCAAAGAGGTTTCACTGATAGCATGTTATAATATAATTGTTTCACAGTATTACAATTGCTATTATATAAACAGTTTCCTCAAATGTTTCAACTCAGCTTGATGTACAGTCCTGTGGCGAAAAAGCAAAATATGACTCAGTGATTAATTAAGACCATATGATTCAAGCCACACTGCTCAACGTAAAATCCAATGTAATGTTGCATGATTTTCTCTGAGAGGTTCACAGAAAAAAAAAAAAGTAATTCAGTTTGGATGACTTGTGAAAGAACAAAACCTGTAGTATGCAGTCTCACATCAGCAGTTAAAATCTGAAAGGATCAAATGTCTCGGTGGTTAAAAAAATAAAGGATTAGAAACAAACAATAGAGCCATCTCAGAGGGCACTGAGTCAATGCCCTTTGACACTGAATTTCTCAGCGCCACAGCCAAGCAGTGTGTGTCTTTGTGTGTGTGTACTATGTGTGCATGTTCCTTCACCCAGAGTTCTTCTTTCTTTCACCATGTAGTGTTGATATGATAAATAATATATTTTTGCGGCCTTTTGTACATACAGGAAATCAACTGTCTACTCTTGTGTTGTGCTGTACTGTAATATAGATGCCATTATACTGTCATGAATAAATAAATAACACAGGCTGATACTCACATTTGAGCACACTGATGTTTGACACTCATTTATCTGTTATAAAGCCAAAAATTAAAGTGTCAAAATGTCAGCAACAAGGGTTTTTAAAGTGCTGATAATGCTACCATGAGAATTTTACAGTCCATTAATTTTCTAGTTTTACTTTAATTTTATGGAAGGTTTTTGATGAAGTAAATAAAATATACAATAATAAAATAAAATAAATCACAAAACCAAAATAAAATGTAAAATTTCACCTTCTTATTGTCAGCAGGCCAAATGTAGGTTTAAAAAAAAAATTTATTTAATGTATTCAGAGGAGAATCAGAATTTTAACAAATATATACTGAATTCTGCCAGGCGCAGCAGGAATGTCATGATATTTTTTTAATTGACTGGATTTACCCTTTAAACAGTTGCTGTGTCAGCTGTTTGGCAGTGGGAAAGACGGATTTCGCCGACTCTGACAGCCCTCTTCCTGCTCTCAGCGCTCATCACAATAAATGGTCCATTTTGGAATCCATAATGGACACTGATGTAGAAGCGCTCTTCTCTCTTGACATTGAACGGTTTTCTTTCCTCATTTAGTCATCTCACAGAGCACTGTCTGTTTGAGATGTGTTGTTGTTTTGTTTTGTTTTTTTGCATTTAAAGAAAACCAGTTTATTGGATTTTCTAGCTTTTAATATGTTGTAGTGGAATATGTGGTAATACTCATCTAGAATTAATCACATTTTACCCGATTCATTATTTACCACACAGTATTTATCTGCCTTTTACAGCTAATCTGAAGTTTTATCACAGCACTGCATCCGAAGTTCACATGTACCAGGAGTAATGTGGTCCAGTCGCCCACACAGTGGTTAATCTGTAAAAGTAAAGTGTTTCTGATGGTTAGTCCCACTTCCCATTTCAGTTTCCACCCCTCTCAAATGAAAGAAACATAACATCATGAAATGGACACTGACTTCCTTATGTCTTCCTCCCTGTAAAATAATCTCAGCTGCCTTGCGTGTGAGGAAACACTTGCATGTAATGAATACAAGGCACATGTGAGTCAGGGAGGGATTGAAAGGGAAGGTAGCAGGGATTTAAGGAAAGGGGCAGATTGGAGGAGTGATGGGCTCCCAGATGCCCCTACCCCTGTGTGTGTGTGTGTGAGTGTGAGTGTGCAGCGCTGTGCCTTGGAGATGACTGTCAGCAGGCGGTGCCTCTGAGAGAGAGGGAAGAGGGGGGTGATGTTTCCAAAGGGGGCCCAGTCTGTTACCAAAGGGAGGTGGAGATTTACTATCCCACCCAGTCAAAGTGTCTCACTGGTGCTCTGACACACACACACACGTAGAGATACACACAACCTCAGACTTATACACATACACACTTCAGCACACACGCACACACACACTTAGACATACTGCTAACTCTCCACAGGAAACTCTGAGCCATAATGCGAAGGCACCTCAGAGCAGACGGGTGCGTTGCTCAAACCAAGAGGGATACGGCACAGCTTTGATAGTGCGTCAATTACTCATGTGATGTGATACAGATGTCTGGGGGCTTCAGCCGAAAGTTTGCCTGACGGTTTCCAAGGGGGCCAGGCAGACATTTTAGAAGCGGTAGGTGAAAACCAAATGTATTTATTATTTATGGATAGATCAGTTTGCATGCTGTCACATATCCCAGCAGTGTCATGCTGATGCTAAACTGTGATGCTATTTGAAGGGCTTGCTGCTAAATAGTTCTTTGTGTACTTGGTGACAGCTGGGACTTTGAACAGGAAAAACTCTGGGCTATAAGAGTTGTTTGTAGTGTGACATGATGAAAAGGGCTTCACTATCCATCTGACAGTTTGAAACTTTATCTGCTCTTTACCACGAATTTGTCCAGTGAATTGCACTGATTGTGTCCAGCAACTTTTTTTTTTCTTTTTCCTGTTAAGAAGCAGTAAAGATGAAGCTGTTTTTAAATTCACAGGAGTAAACTATGGATCCAGATTGGAATCCAGTGTGTATTTTGTTTTGTGGATTTGAATCTTCATCTGATTTTTATTTCAACAATTATGCTTGCATTGCACAATTGACTGGTATTTAGCCCTGCGGCACTTCTTTCATGGTTAACAAACCTCTTTGTTTTGTAACCACATGTTTAAACCTTTCTAAATTAGAAACAGAGGGAGAATGCAAAACTGAGGAAATCATTCAGTTACAAACACACGGACGGGTCTCATTGTCAAAACAGCACACGCAGACACAAAGCCTCACTGTGTAGCTGCAACATTATTGACACAAAGACATAATTGACTGGTCCATCTTCCAGAAATGACTGACAGCAAAAGAGATGTTGAGTGTCTGAATGTAACTAGTTGTGCCATCTCCCATCTGTGCCCCCTTTGGCAAAACCTTTTTGAAGTCTTGAAGAAGTAGTTTAACTTCCTCGCAGCATTTGAAAGGGTCAGTAATATAATGATAAAATAATAATAATAATAATTCCACAATGGTTAGAGCTGAGTGAAGACAAAATGAAGAGACAACAGGAGAAATCAGTGAGTTGTCTGCAAAATAACCAGATCTTCCTCTTGTTATCTTTCTCTTTTCTCACCAGTGATATATTGAGAAAATCAAGTCTCCAGATGCGTTCCATAATGGGAACTCCCGCTGTGCATATGTTGGTGCTAATAGCCTGTGTGTTGGCCAGAGGAATGTGCCAGATAAACCAAGCTGAAGCGGAGAAGGACTCTCTCCATGGTTTTCTCGTCCACTCCACCCTCAAGTCCACAAGTTTCTACAGCACTGTCAGTCCCAACCCCAACCTGGGGGCCCATGGGGCTGAGGCACAAGCTGTGGGATCTACAAATGCAACAGTTGTAAAGAGGGTGTTACCACCGATGTGCGACCAAAATACCTTTATTAGCACCTATTTTAAGTACATCAACACCATAATTTCTATTACAGTGTTTGTCGTCGGCCTGGTCGGCAACAGCACCCTGCTGAGCATTATATATCAGCACAAGTGCATGAGGAACGGGCCCAATGCACTCATTGCCAGCCTGGCACTGGGTGACCTCATCTACATTTTTATTGATATTCCCATCAATGTATACAAGGTACCGTTTTCACTCTGTTGGCATGCTTAATTAAAGCCTTAGCCTCATCTGCACTCTTAGCAAAGCTTTTGAATGACTGTGGTGATATGATGAAAAAGCAACAATAGGGGTGATACACAGAGATAAAGTAGAACATTACAGATGGGAAAAGGCGGGAAGAGGGAAAGGGGTAAAGGAGCATGCAAGTAGACGGGAAAGTGCAATCAGTCGGACACTGTTATCTTCCTCATGTGGGCAGATTAGTGATGAGAGGAGCGCGGATATGGTCGGCTTAAATAAACACAGGAATCAGACTGTAGTCACACATGCCGGTGGCCTTGTGCTGACCCGGGACGTTAGTCACTGACCCAGTATTGCTAAAAAATACTAGTGCCTAGTACTGCTCAGGTGATAACTAACTTGTGGAGTTTCATTCTTCATCAAAACTCCATTCATATATTTAAATTACACAAATGATGACTGAATAGTTTGATTTACACTGTATTTAATTAGTACATACTTGTACATACAAAGCAGAATCTTATGTTTATTAAGATTTATGCAACCAAGCATTGAACAGAATCACAAACCTCAATAACATTTATATAGTATTGTAGTTGTCTAAATATATAATAATGAATATCACTGTATTTTTAAAAAAGAAGAAAGAAAAGAAAAAAAAAGTCAGTTTGACTGATGGCTAGTTTCAGTTTGTGTTTTGAATTTGGGTGACAGGGCAACTCTTTTGTTTACATTTGGGTTACGTATTGTGGCTTTAAAATATGAAGTGTGGAATGATTATAAATTACGCTTAGCGTGCCTGTCCCGGGTTGATTTATACCAGTAAACAGTGTCATGCTCTGTATAACAAGCAAGACTGATAGCTAAATAAAGAGATCAGTCAGCGTAATCGTTCAAATGCATTATGGGACGCCATTTTGCGACAGAAAGACTAGAAAGACACTTGGTTGAAATTAACTTGGGACTTTGAGGGCACACTGACTTTGTAGTCTGAGAAACACATGTGCAAAGAGGAAACAAAACTCTCAGTGGGGGAACAGTTTATGCACAAACAAAAAAAAAAAGAAAAGAGCCACGTCTACAATGTTGAAACCATACTGAAGCCCCATGTTCACTTACTCGGGGATATGTTTCCAAAAATAATCAACTCCTTACACACAAACAACAGTTCCTCTCTCCTGCTCTTCTGAGCTCCTGGGAAACTTAAATTGCACAAGTAAACAATAGAGAAACTTGTTGTTGTGCAGGTGGTGTCTCATGAAGGAAAAGTGCCAAGACTACTTTGATGCACAACAATGCCTTTACTTGTTTTACCAAAGGAAGTAATATCAATGTCTGTGGCAGATTAAGCAGCTGATGAACTCCATATGGTCTGTGTCAGACTAAACTTGTGCTGACGTAAAGATGACGTTGTGAGTGTTTTTTTATCCACAGTAAAATTGATCTTGTCAGCATTTGGGTTTTCTATATAGTTCTGTATATATACTTATATTTTGCAAGGTTCTTAACCTTGCTATGTAAAGTGCCTTGAAATGATCTTTGTTATGATTTGGCGCTATACAAATAAAGATTAATTGAATTGAATTGAATTGTCATGAATTTAGTGAAAAACGAAAAGAGAGAGAGAGAGATTAAGAGGCAGCTCCCAAAAGACTAAAAAAGACAAATGACTAAATTAAAATACTTTATTTTATACTGATACTTTGTACTAATCAGCCAATCCAAACAGTGATTTAATAAAAATATATTAATGTGCATGCTGTGATGAATGTTTTAATGAATGTTATTATTTAATTCCTTTGAGAGTTTTGCTGATTTGTGTTTACATCTATTTTTCCACCAGCTCCTGGCGTCACGTTGGCCCTTTGACAACAGTGGTCTTGGCCAGTTTCTGTGTAAACTGGTGCCCTTCCTGCAGAAAGCCTCTGTGGGCATCACTGTTCTCAACCTGTGTGCCCTGAGTGTGGACAGGTCAGTGCTGTCACACTGCTTTATTAAGATGCATAAAGAGCTTAAAGAAAAATCTTGGTTCATGTATTATAAAAGGTGAACTGTAAATATTATAACAGGTTTTGTGCATGTTTGTTGTGTGTGGTGTCTGATTCACATTTTAGCAAATTCATTCATTCTCCGTAACTACCTGGACATTGTGACCACACAACTACCTCTCCTCGTCTTTTACTCAGCATAGGAGAGCATTTCTTTAGATTAATGTGTCCCCTCTTCTAACAAAATTATGGTTATTCTGAGATACAGTGATTCATTTAGACAAAAATAAATGAACATTTTTATTTCATTTTAATGTAATGACCGGAACAGGGAGATAATCACTTTCAGCATACTACTAAGATCCATACTAATTATGCATTTTAACTTGGAAGTCATTTATCTTTATGTGCATCTCTTTGTTTCCTTAGTGTTCAAATCTTGTGTGATGTTTTTGTGGCTGGTTTTATGTCTTTGCAGGAACTATTTTATGCACACATTAAGTGTATGATATGGACAATATATATAATGGTAATATTAAGAACTCTATCTTGATAACAATAATACTGAAGTGTTCTTATACCTAAAGAGATATTCCCTGATGAATAAGTAATGATCATGAAGTGCTGAAGCTCAGTGTCATCTCACTTTATGCACTAGACAAAACTTTAAAGCACTGTAGAGGCTCCAAGGTTCAGCTAGGCAGACATATTTAACGACCTCTATTGTGAGACAAGGCTGGCTGCAGTGCTGTACAGTTGTGTTCGAGAGCAGATGCTCTCCGTTTGTTTCCAGGAAATGTGTAGCATAAGTACTTGAGTCTCTTTTGTATCTTTTCAATGTTGGAGGAAGAGAAAAAGGTGGATACATTACCACTTAGTAAAATATAAATGCCGCCATGTTGTTCAACAGAGAAATTCAAATGTGTCATGAAAAATATATTGTTTTTGCCATAAAATCTTGATGCAGGATTTTACTAAAACATTTCGACAAGTGGTTTCTATTAATGAAACAAACAAGCACACAAGAATTCAGTGCATGGGAAACACAAGCCAACAGACAGACCTCTCTGCCAACATGGGCCAGTCTGTTTGGAGGCTTCACAAAAATATAAATATTAGATATTTAAAATAAACAATTGATCATCTCTCTTCATTAATTCTTAACATTTTGATATTCATTGCTGAGTGGGCATTTTGTTGTGTTTGGTGTGCTGCCATGCATAAACTAAAAATGCTGTTAGTTTTTTCAGTAAAGAGAGACAAAGTAAATTTTAAATTATGGTGCACTGACTGAAAACAACTGCTTTAATTAATAAACGATTTAAAAGCTATATATTATAATTAATCTAATTTTAGTATTATACAGTATACCAACATTTCCAGACAGTGGGAGTAAACTTTGTTTTCTCTTGTGTCACAGGTACCGGGCTGTGGCATCCTGGAGCAGAGTGCAGGGGGTGGGAATCCCTCGGTTCACAGTCATTGAGATTGTGTCTATCTGGGTGGTGTCCCTCATCCTGGCAGTACCCGAGGCTATCTGCTTCAACGTGGTCACCTTCAGCTACAAGAACGAAACCATTCAAACCTGCATGCTTGTACCCAAGTCTGCCTTTATGAAGGTATGATATCATGCTTATCATTTCTGCCACTAAAGCACTGAAGGGCAGTTCAGTGCTTTTGTGCTTCATTGTTTTGCTTGTATTCCGGCCATGATGTGCTGTATAGTACATCATGTCAAGGTACTTGTGCGGAAGAGCTGTTGATGTGGAGACAAAACATGACTGCACTAATAAGATAGGAAACCCACCTGCGAGAGGTTTACTTAAAGTGAAAGTGCAAGAGCAGATTAATATTTCCATTGCCTTAAAAGCATGTGTTGTTTACTGGAGGCGTGAGGTGAGTGTTTTTAATGGCCAGTTGACGTGCTCATGTGCTGTCTAAAGAGGCATGTATTTTTAGAACATTAACATGACTATTTAATCACTAATAGTCACTTAAAGTTTTCTGACTTGCACCCATGAACAGACTAATTAAAAAACACAAGAAAATTAGGATTTCACACTACTACAAAAATCTAGCTTTTAGTAGATCGTCACTTTAAGGAATAAATACTCTCTTACCTACTACTTAGAGACTGTGGCCTTTTTCACACCCTTGAAGCACATAATAGATTGCAGGCCAAGTGCAATTACTGAGGCCTGAAATCTGAGGCCTAAAGCTGGGCCACATGTGTGTATCCATTCCACATGTCACACGTCCATTTCTTATATCAGCATTGCTAAGGTCTGAGAAACATACATCTCTTAAAACATTGTTTAATAGTAATAAAAGCACTTTTTTTTAATTGATGGTCTCAGAAATTTTTATTTTGTTTGTACTTAGCACATAAGGCCAAAGTTGCCAAAGAAATTGAAAACGTTAAAAATATGATCTTGCTTTTGTTTTAAGATTCATGTTCGCGGATGTGATTTTGAAATTGTGCATACTTACAATATTTTTAGAACCACAGAAGGTCAGATGGTCTTAATACTTTATGTGGCACAATCAGAATTTGTTTCTTTTTACTGCAGAGATGGAGTTCAGGTTATGAAAGGATAGATTCTAGGATCTTACATAGCCAAGTCCAATCATATCAGCTTTATTTCTACACCTTAATATCACCTGTGACGTCTTATTGGTGCCTTGACAAATCTCAACTCACACACAACTCCCAGGTCACACACAGTAATTTGTGCTTTTATTTCAATTTAACTGTAACTCACTGCATCATGTGTGCTTTCCTCTGTAGTTCTACGTGGGTGCAAAGGACTGGTGGCTGTTCGGCTTCTACTTTTGTGTACCACTCATTTGCACTGCTGTCTTCTACACGCTGATGACCTCAGAGATGCTCAACCATAGGAAAGGCAGCCTTAGGATAGCTCTCAGTGAGCACCTCAAACAGGTTGGACAATACTTCTAAGTAATAACAAGCCCTTAGCTCCAATAAACCTACATTATTTTGGTTGTTTAACCTACTAAAATCATCTAAGGCCACTTTCTGATGGAGTACAATTAATTGGTTCAGTGAACAGTGTTTATGCCATGGTTTAACCTTCCAGTACACAAAGCGTATCATCTTTCCTCTGGTTTAATCTGTGTTTCTTTCTGCAGAGGAGGGAAGTGGCCAAAGCTGTCTTCTGCCTTGTCCTCATCTTTGCCCTCTGCTGGTTCCCACTGCACCTCAGCAGGATCCTTAAAAAGATGGTTTATTCCCAGAATGACACAACGCGCTGTGAGCTGTTAAAGTGAGTTGGTGGCAGAATAACTGTCTTATACAAAAGTTACTTAAAGTTCAATGGGCAACAGAGTACCCAAATGAACAAATTATAACACCATTGTTCTCAATTTAGGATGCCACCTGCTTAAAAAAACGATACTATCAATATTTTAAAAAAGCCTCTGTGGTGGCCCATAGTAATCATATTGAACTTTTCTTCTATTTTCAGTTTTCTACTGGTCTTGGATTATCTTGGTATCAACCTTGCAACAGTCAATTCCTGCATAAACCCCATCATCCTCTACTTTGTCAGCAAGAAGTTCAAAAACTGCTTCAAGGTATGATACTTCTCTACAACAGATGGATTTGAATGCACTGGATTTTTTTTTAAAATCTCACACATGCTTAAAAAACTTTTAGCCTGGACAGTAAAGCAAACAGTGAACTCAGGCCTTTATCCATGACTCAGAGGCTTTAAGCAACATGTGAAAGCAGTACGATGATATATGTATTCACTTTATTGGATGAGGTCACACACTCTACTGTAAATGTCTGTCAAAAGGCCCTAGGCTGGAGATAAACCATGTTCAGAGTTTGCATGTTGAAGAAGTTGTGAGAGGTAGGTGAGGGCACAAAGAAGAGGATTGCTGCATGCATGGAAAAATATCTTGAACAGTTTGACATTTTGGTAAATACACATATCATCATCGGGTATCAATGCGCAGAAACATGTTTATACAACATCATCCATTACTTGCCAAATATAATACAAGCAAGCTGTATATGCTGTACATGGCATACAACCTCTGAAACTAAAACGTGTCAGGATTACTGAATTTGTACAGATTAGACAAATCATTGTTCATTACTCAGTTAGATAGATGGAAGATGAAGCTGTTTCTCCCTGATTCCAGTATTTATTTGATTCATATTTAATGGACAGATGTGTGATTGGTATCCATGTTTTCATCTAACTACTGATGAAACAGATGAACTTTTCTTTAACTAAAATTTACCCTCTTTCTCTCTTCACATGTTCTTCACAAAGTCATGTTTGTGTTGTTGGTGCTACTCTGACAACCAACTGAGCAGCATCGGACCCATGAACGGCACCAGTATCCAGTGTAAAAGCCCGGAGCCCAACAACAGCATGCGGAAAGACAGCAACTGATTACTTGCCTGAGGAGTATTTTTTTTAACCTTTTTAACAGGCTCGACAAGTCTTTCACTGCAACCAAACCTAGAATACTATATAAACATCAAAAAGTACTTGTTCAGACCAGAAATGCGCATCTTTTTCTTAATGTACCAACATATGACCATGGCAGGGATGGATTAGGAACTGGAGTTAAAAGGAACAACAATGGATTTGATGTACAGTGCTTTCCCAGCCTCTCACGGTGCAACTTCCTTAGAAAAACTCCTTGTATTCCCACACACACGGACAGTGACGCTGTAGCGTGAGAGAAGAAGCAGGGGGAGATCAGGATGAGGAGGAGGACTCTTTAACAGGATGCAGCTGAACGGTGACTATAAATTACTCTCACTCAGTAGCTGAGTGTGCTATTCCTGTAAAGGGCAGCACTACTGGGATGGATGCACAGAATTACAGGAAGGAACAAGAAGACTGTTCACTGTCAGATGCGATGGTGAAAGATGAGTATGTGCTGTCCCCAGGAGTTTGCTACTCACTGATGGTAGAAAACAGGAAAGCACGTTACTGACTCCAGCAACAATTAATTTTCCATTAAACACTCAGTTGTACAGTGTATTTTACTCACACTCATTATTCATTGAAATACTAGAGAGATATAATCAGAGAAATGTTTAAAGGTTTACTTACTTCATGTGTGACTCTTTCAGCTTGACAGAAACATTTTCTAGTTCATCCTAATGGAAAACAGCTCTCAACAAAAATATGCTTCCTTACATCAACTATTTCTGCTTAATGTAAGTATGATCTACAGAGGTCTATCACAGTATGACCTCCAAACCTCTGGTTAGAATCCAGATATTCACAACAGATCACACCAGAATATGCCAGAAAACACTGGCACTAACTCACGTAGAGGTTTGCAGGTTTTATAGTGGATAAGGTAGACTTCAAATCAGTATTTTCATAGCAAATGTCAAGCAAGTGATAAATATGAAGGAATGCAGTATGACAGGTCTGATATCACCACTGACCAAAAATGGACAGGAATGAGCTTTTTTCGACACTGTGAATTTTACCAGACATAATCAACAGCAACTGTGACATTTATGCTTGTATAGCCAGTGGAAAATGTATGTACAGTGCCCACTTTTATAAAGTGGTATATGCAGTGATAAGTATTTTACCCAGACAACATTACCTGTGTAATGACAGAGGCAGATGTGTTTTTAGTGGTAGTGGTGAACGCTACAATTTTTAAAGGAATCGTTCGGCATATGGAGAAATATGCTTATTCGCTATTTGCAAAGATGAGAACACTGATCAACACACTTCCTGGTGATTTTAATAATGTTGTGGTGGACAGGGGTCAGCATGGGAAAAAACATAATGCTGACCAGGTGTCAGAACACACAATTGCACCTCAGCTTTCTGCATACACATATCAATGCTGACTGCTCTGTTCACCTCTCCACCAGGTTATTAAAACCACCAGTGGTTGCAGATGATCATTGTTTCACTCCCATCTGTATGCATTAATAATTAGGCTACCACTAGCAGCCAGTTACCTTAGCTTACCGTAAAAGACTGGAAACAGGGGGAAACAGCTTACCTGGATCTGTTCAAAGATTACAAAATGTGCCTTGAAATTCAGTTATTCAGTTTGTTACTTTGACATTTTGCAGGTGGGTTTGTTTTGCTGTCTTATTTTAATGGAAGGATTGATCAGTTTGGTTGAGTTGGCTTTGGATACATTAGAGGAGCACAGATTACCAAAAAGTAGATAGTCAGTAAATACCAGTGACGGCTGGTGAAATTATTTTTTGGAGCACTTTTGCAAGTCAGTTTAATGTTGCGCTGTAACCACATATCACCACTTGTATAAGCCAAAGCACCATTCTTATGCATCACACTACTTTAAATGATTAAATTAACATAAAAATACACAGTCTAGTCTGAGTTTTCAGTCATTTACTATTTATAAGTGAATTTCGCCCGTCTCGGCTTCAACTGACAACATACAATCAAGGAGCTCATTCTGCACTGTCTCAGATGTCCCCTTACACACAGTAACAGTCTGTACGTACTGCTGCATCCAGAGATCCACCAGAAAATGCCAGGATTGTGAGCTCAAACACACCACAGAATTTAATGCAGTCTATGACCTTAGACAAAATGTGTCGGTTTTTGTCACCCTCCTCATTATGTCCTATCCTGTAGCCTTCATTAAGCTGCGTAGCGATACAGTATTCACATTGCCAAACATAACATGACACATAGCATTTTCCATGTAGCTCCTAGTCTGTTAATGCTTTGTCGCTTTATCAGGAAAATGTATTAAATCCGTAATACCTGTCTGAATCCAGACTCGTTCAGTTCCTGACAGCTGACAGAGGAGGCAGGGAAACAAAACAAAGCTCCGGTCTCAGGACAGAGTTAGCCAGGACTTCTTCTCATACCAGTTTCTGGAGAAAGAGTGTAATTTCTCCCTCTGTCTTGTGTTAGTTGTTTGATTTTGATGTCCGGCTGCTCAGAATCTTTTCCTGTGGGGTTCTTCTGTGGAATGGTTCAGTCTTTAGAAAATGAATTTGTATAATGCTCCTCCAACTGACTGTAAACAAACAAGGAGCTCTGCGGTGAATTTCCGTTTGAGTTTCGGGCGGGCTTTTTTCGCAAAATTTTGCGCACCCAAGGTTCTCCTATACTTTGTATTGGAGGGAGTTCCAGTGCGCATGCACCAGTTATAGCGTGGGTCTATGGTAAAGATTTTTGCGCCCCAAAGGAACAGGAAATACGCCACACGACCGTTCAGTCGCGGTAAACGAGTGAGACATTTTTAAACTACACTTTAATGCACATTATACACAGTACTTACAGACTGCATAATGTATAGCTCGTTTATTAAAATTTTCATGTTTTTGTGAAATTATTTTATGTGATTCCTATCTTCTTCTTCTTCATGTGTGACAGGTGGGGCGGCACCCCAGCGCCCTCTATTGACGAGGCACCACTGCATATTTGTATAAATCACTACTTTGAAGAGCTCCTGGGCAGATAATTACACTGGTACTGTATTAGAGTGCTTTTGGTGAAGAGAAATTGACCTTTTTTTCAGAGGTAATTTTCCTACATTAAATGAACACACTGAATGGAGAAGAAACCTACCATGTACTGTGTAAATCTACAATAACCTTTGCTTTAAACACAACATTGAAATATTATCACAGTTCAAATAAGTTTAGGGTTTCTGACAACCTGGTGAGGTTCACTCTCACTTTATAGCTCTACTTTTGATTGCCACTTACTGAAATATGTTGGTCTTTAGCAAAACCCTCCACTGTGTTCACCAGTTAGTCAGTGACTTTGTCTTTTATGGTGCTGGACAGGTAGTAAACAGTCAAAGACACTATTTCACTCTAGAGCTGAGACAACCTGAGAGGCTGGGTGTTAATTCTATGAGCATTCTTCAGTACAAGTGCCCATATGTAAGAGCTACTCAGCTCATCCATTGTTAAAATAAAAATATTGATAATTGGCAGTTTAACCTCTTTTTTTTTGCTAAAACATCATATTGACAAAAATGGCACTATTTTCTAAACCGTATACAAGTATTGCACAAACTATGTGTTATATACCGTGCGTTTTGGAATAGATGTAGATACAATTTCAATTGGCGTGCATTGTCAGGTCTTGTGTCCAATATATTTAAATACATTTATTACATGTCTACTTACTGTGAATATCCACTGCAGGGCTGTGTCTGAAAGACCTTTGAGGCTTTTATAGTGCAGTCCATTTTTTGCACCACTATTCCTGTCACCATGGCAATAGGACCGGTTAGAGATTTGGGCCTTGTTCAAATGTCATGCTCCGACTATGGCATCTTCATTGTGCTCCCTGTGGAAGTGTTTTCTCTCTGTGCTTATGTCAACTACAGATGACAAGATCCTCTCCTCTTCTTCTTTCACTTCTGGATGTGTATACTCAGTAAGAAATTTTTATACAAGAGTATGCGTGCATAGTTACATAAGGTTTGTGATGTTTCAAAAAAACGTGACCAAAACTGAGACCCATACTTATAACAGAGAAAAAGCTTCTACACCTAATGCATACATTCATGTTTTGAGTGGTGATTCAACAGCACAATAAAACAGGACCTGTTTCTTAGAGAGAAGTGTTTCCTGGTGACAGACAGGAAAATTGCAAGTTGCCTGTTTTAGTTGTTCATAGGGATTGAAACAGATAAACAACACATCTACACCCAAACTTTTATTATAAGCTCTTACTCTGGACAACATGACAAGTGATAAAACAATTTCATGTTTGTTGGTGTGATTGACCAAACCCTTAATACTTATGTATTAATGTGTACACTTATGTGTACATATTCTCTAGGAGTGTACTTCTACATTAAGCTATACTATATTACTTTATTGAGTAATTCAAGAGAAGAAGTGAATTATCCCCACTTGTGTTTTTGAGGTCCCTACATCTCTTTAAAAATTTTATTACCCAATTTACAGCACAGTAACACTGGTTCCATTGGAGTTTCGACTGAAATAGTAGAGCACAGATAAATTCCAGAGAAGCCTTGGCAGGAAATTATTTGCAGCCCTGAAACGTAAAATAGGGAAGACTTTCGTTGTCTGTGGAGAGTTAAAATATGTGCAAAAAGTTATTATAGAGAGCCACAAGATTTAGGTATAATGTACTATTTTTCAGTGCATTTATTACTATAATATTGCATATAGCTGTTTTTCTTCCAGCAAATACAGGTCAATTGGTTCAAAGCTTTTGTGATGAACTGCTACTGATCAAACCCTCCTCTGTGGCCACTGATATTGACAGACACTGTATAACAGCCTACACAAATTCCTTATCACACTGTCATAATGTTACTACCAAGGTGGTCTCAAATCCATAAACATGTTTCTGAGATTGATAGCAAGCTAAATAGGCCTTTGTACAGCATTTCTTTGATTTTCTTGGCTGGCTCTCTGCTTGGTGCTGACTACCCACCTTCATCAGCTCTACAGGAAACAATAGGCTATAAGCAATGACAACAGCGATCCAACTCTGCACTGCTGCTATTCTAGGGGAGAATAATCACAGAGTGTGAACTCTATTTCATAAAAGCCGCTCTCTCACTGACTTTCCCATTTTCTGTCTGTCTTTCTCTCTCACACACACATAGGCATGTTAATTGGCTCTTTTCTCTCCATAAGTATCTGTGTTGTTTGCTCCATGCAGGTCAGATGAAGGGAAGAAGGAACAAGAATACATGAGGGAAAAAGAGGTCAAAATGTTAAAAGTAACAGTTTTACCCAATACCATACAAAATTTCTAATGTACTTTTTAAAGTTATTTTTGCATTACTCTTGCAAAGCATCTCCCAAAACTAAAAAATGATCTATTTTGAGTAAAAGGTATTCTTAAAGGTATTAGGGTTCAGTTACCAAAATACTCACCAAATATCAACTTCAAATATTTTTGTGACACTTTCATGCTTTGTCCAGTCCAGTGATCTCTCTAGGCTACCCAAAACGTATGTGTCCTACTCACAAAGCCTATGATAAACCAATTTCATTTATAAACTAAATTACCTGCTCCAGAGCTAAGGCTAGATAGTTAAAAACTCACCTCTTCATGCTTTGACTGCAATGACTAGTGTCAGCGTTAGTATTCAAAAATTCAGCATATGCTTCAAGGGAGAACAAATCCATACAAGATACTATTAACTTGGCTAAGTTTGAAGATGTTGGTACAATTTTTGTGCACAGGAACAACACTATATATCAAGGGGTAACATGTAAGTCTATCTCTCACAGCACTGCTAAAAGCTTAAATTGGTCATGTAGTACTCAGTTGATTTTTTTGTTGAAATACCAATGTTGATAGTTATTTCGCTAACAAATAAAAGGTGAGTAGATGGGAGAACATGAAAGCTCTTTCAAGTGCAACATATTGCTATTTCCCAGAGTCAGACTTTACATTGTAAGGTTTAAGACCTTACACAATATAACTATATACAGAATAATGTAGAAAACCCAACAATCCCACTTGAGCAGCACTAGGCGACAGTGGAGAGGAAAAACTCGAAGAAACCTCCAGCAGAACCAGGCTCAGGGTGGTGCCTCGACCGGTTGGGGTGAGTGGACAGAGGAGAGAGAAAAGAACAGCAGACAACAGAGATCACAGACAACAACAAGGAGCAGCAGATGCAGCAATGTGCAGGTTGGTAGGACCAGTGACTGCAAACTGGAATCACAGCTCCGAGGTCGAGGATACCTGCAGAAAGGGAGAGAGAGAGAGAGAGAGAGAGACAGAGAGGACGAAGCACAACTAGGGGAGAGAGAAGACACAAAGTTAATAACATGCAATGATGGCATAAGATGGACAGAGAGAGAGAAGGAGGAGAGGTGCTCAGTGCATTGTGGGAGGTCCCCCAGCAGACTTAATCTATAGCAGCATAACTAAAAGATGGTTCAGAGTCACCTGCGCCAACTCCACCAGCACCAGTGTGTACGTGATTCATACCCAACTCGCAAGAAATACCAGTAGACATATTGATTTGTTCACTGTGGACCAGCACTGATACTCACCTACAAGTCACGTTAGCTCTTTCAGACACATTTTTTTTTTGTTTTTACGGATGGCAGGAGCTGCACTTTTGTTGCTTTTCACCTTCCTGCTGTATGGATATGTTGCCAACTCAGTTAGTGTAACTGATGAGTTCACTGAAAACTAGATGAGATGTTTGAGAAGATTCAGAAAACATAAATTTCCGTTTCATACTAACTCATTTAAAAATTACAATATTGTTTCTGAATGGAATGTGTTACTGCATACAGTAACTGTATTTTTGGATGAACAAAACAGCAAAAGATACAAGCATTTATAGCAATTAAATGACCCCATTTGCAAATTCTCATGTACACAATTCTCTTAACCCTCACCATCCCTCCCTGTGGCGGAATCCCTCCCACTAACCCCATCCACCTTGGAGACCCTCCAGACTAACTAGAAACAGCTTATATGGCAAAGTGTAGATCACGGTGTCCTCTCCATTTGTAATCTCTGGAGCCTACTTTTTATTTGCACCACTGCCTGTGACCACATATTTAAGGTGGAGACTTCAGTTCTTCCAGTAACAATTCCAGTAGCCCTTTTGTATTTGTTCCATGCAAAACCTAGTAGCCGGTGTATATAGAAACTAATATTATTACCAAAGTAATGCGTCACCCCAACACTGATTTCTGTGCTATGCTAGTTTTACAGTAAATTGGTGACAAAAGTATTGTTATATTGTTTGGCTGTTTCCTAATATGGCAATTTAATTTGAATAGTGGTCTGCTGGTTGGTCAGTCCATCATTTTGGCCCAGAAAAAAACTAACATAAATGTGGCCCCAACATTTAGATACATCCTCAGAAGAAGCTACTATTAGTGCAGCTTATAATGAGTTTAAATAGAATAAAACATACAATCTATTTTTGCCAAAAACTGTGGGTAACTAGCATTATTATGCCTCAAACCACCTTCCGCTGAGAATGTATAATTTAAAATGCAAGGTTTATAGTATTTGCACACATGAGCAAATCAGATTAGTGTTTTGAGTCATGATGGGTGAGGAAAGCTTATTTCTGCACTGACATCATTTCAAGAAGAGCAGATGCCGGGTGACTATGCACTTTCCTCTTCATTTTGAAAAGAAGAAAAAGAAAAAATAAACTGAGTAAAAGCAGTAACTAGCAGGGAGAAAAGACCAGGCAGACTGTATTACTCCTCACAGATGGCTGTCTGATTCTGCTGCACTGATGGAAGGCACGCTGTCATTTTGTGTTTCATGTTTATCATCATTAGGTGAATTGACAAGGCCTAAGCATTGTTTTTGTCTCCCTGCGCTCTCCTAAAAACAAAGATCATTGACTGATTTTTGGCAGGCATGCCTTGTTGCCATCCCCTCACTCTGCTTGTCATTTACACATACAGTGCAGATTCATGAATAGCTATGCTACTAAAATGTTACAAGAGGTCTAGAGGACGTATTGTGTCATATGTAGATGACCTTACGGACAGTTAATTTGAAAAATAGTTTTCCTTTCCCCACCCTAAAACAAAGGAAATGCAAAGAAGAACTTTGACACAAACTCTTAAACTATAAAACAGCAGCCTCTCTATCCACACCTCTCCTGGCAGTTCTTCTTTGCTACAAAGGGAAACTCTGTAATGTCATCAGCTAAGTGTTCTTCACCTGCCACTATAAAGCCTGTCTGTTTGTTTTTACTACTAGACCTTGGTCAGATAGCATTTCTTGGTTTATGTCAATTTACAGACTTATTGGTAGATCATGGAGCTGCTTGCATAGTTAAGTAAAATATTAATATATGCATATGTGATGTATAGTGACACTTCTTAGTAGCTATTTATTATGTCTTTATGTGGAAACTAAAGTATAAGGACATGGAAATGTCATTACAGTGGATTGTTTTAGTTGTTAAAACGTGGGTGTTTGTTAGAAGAAAAGGTAATTATATATGTGAATGGTAAAGAGTGAATAAAAGAAAGGAAATGGAAAAGTAATTTAAAACTAATTATAGCTAAATTAATGTAGTCCTACTGAAAGTGCTCCGCTGTATCATGGAAGCTGAATCATCAATTGGGCAAGAGTGACGGCAAGTTTTAAAATCACAGCAGATCAGGTATGTCTTAGTATGAACTAGCTTTACAGTACAAGTACAACTACTGCTGGATATACAGTGTATACTATGAATAACCAGCAGCTAAGATGTTAACAGAATTTATGTGAACTGTGTGTCTTACCCTGTACTTTGATCCATTTGACTTTAGTTTTACTTGACTTACTGAGTAAGTGCACAGTAATCACTGACTAATTCCCATTTGCATTAGTGTTAAAAGAAATGTTTTAACATTAACCAAGCAATAACTATGAACTGAACAGCTTATTAATTAAAACATTACTGATGTCAACTACAATTTAAATGTTGCATGAGAACATTATTCATTATTACAACTAACTTTACATCAAGTCACGTTTTTTAGAAAAATCTGTTCTTAACGAATCTGTGAGACACATTCCTTTATTGTGTACAGTAAGTTGTGACTATATGCAAGTACAAATCCCAAAACAAGTATTTCTGTATAATTCATCAAAGTAATTTTAGCTACAAATCTACCTGTGCTGATTGAGGGACTAAAGAAGAATTTGCAATATTAAAAAGTGAAGTTGCTTTAAAAAGTGTAGCAGAGACAAAAATGTATGTGCTGTAGTATAATCTCTCCTCTGAGAGACATAGTGTGTTTCTTTTCATCTCTTTTATCTCTCTCTCTGCTGTGCTAACTCACTTCGTGTATTTCCTGTATTTATTGTTTTTATCACAAACTCTTAGTTTTGTACATATTTTACCCAACATACAGTAGTTGGCTGTATTTCATACTGTATATTATTTCTCTTACATTCTTTTCATTTGTTGCTTGGTTGTGTATTTCTGAACTTCTCTTTTCTCTTTTCCTTCTCCTCATCTGTCTGACAGAGTTTGTTCTTTGCACATTTATTTCTCAGACTGTTACCAGACAGGGGATTGTGTTTATTACAATACCACATCTGGTATTAATGACGCTAATTGACAAAACATGCTTGCAGATACAAACAGGTGACAAAGTAAAGGGAAAAACCCTGAATGTTTTACCAATACGGTGAGGGGATCTGGTAGCTCCATTATACTGTGGGGGACATTTTATTTGCATGGCTTGTCCACTTACAAGGAAGGGTCACTACAAATGAGCCAAAAGGTGTTCTGAATGATCACCTCTATCGTACGATGAAACATTTCTGACCTGATGGTCTCTTCCAGGATGACAATGCCCCCATTCATAGGACATGAGGGTGGACATAGGATAGGACATGAGCACAAAATGCTCCAGACAGTATGTACATGCAAAAAGAAAATGTCATCACAGCACTAACAGATAAAATAATGCTCATGAAACATTTTATCTGAAACCCCTGCAGCAGAACAGATTAGCTTCAGGTTTAGAGAAGCAGAATATAGGATATACTGTATATTTAATGGAAACCATACTGGCTCAGTACTGAGAGTGCATCTACTGGAGCTGCTCTATGCAAAGCTTTCCATTTCTGACAAGATATTTGTATATCCAGTGTTTACAGCCCTTTCTCAACCTCAGTCTCTTCATTCTTTTTCTCTCGCTTTTCCCCTCTTTTTCTTTTCATGTTGTCTTTGTTCTCTCTGCCACTCTGTCAGTCATCACTCTATTAATGGAGTGGTTGTCAGCCCTGGCTCACTGTGCATGACAAGTGTGTGTGTTGACTGTTTAGTGTAGCCTATCATTGTCCCTGTCTCCAGTGTCTCCTCTGCACTTGCAGTGCTCCATATCCAGGTGGAGAAATTTATATCAGCACACTCCAATCTGTTTTTCATTGGCTGCTTGTACCCCCCACTGCTCAGCAATACACACAGGCATTCATCCCATGACTTTCTACTTTATCAGCCTATCAAGTTAGAGATTGAAAGGGACTTTGTCTCATGGGGGGTAATTTCCATCATCCTCTCAGACACCCAGGGGGTTTCAATATATTTTACAGAGTCTGCAGCAGTTATCTAGATGTTTTATGAAACTGGCCATTGGCCAGTGAAAGCTTATGATTAAATAGAGGATAACAAAAATCTAGTAACATAATCATAGCTTAATAAGTTTTCTCCATCTCTTTATAGTACAACAGACAAATCATTCTGCTTTCATCTCCCCAACCACTCTACATCAAATTGTGTTTTTTTTTTCCACTCACATGATTCGATCCACTCAGAACTGAATGCTCATGATATTCCTTCTCATGTTTAGTTTCTATTACAAGAGAACTTTTTTTTTTTCACTAGACGCCAAGGTTTGGATTTTACACAACTATTGTACAACCAGGTTAAATACTTTCAAAAGGCAAACCCTTCTTCTGTGCATCTGTCATTTGTTGTCATCATTATTCCATTTCACCATAGTTTGTGAGTGCTGCAGAGATCACCAGTTCTGCAGTTTGCAGTAACCATAATTTGCAAATGTTATTGTGTCAGTGCAGATATTAGCAATAAAGCCATACTACCTTGATAGCAATGTGTGTATATGTTTCCATTTGTATGGCTAGCAGTTTGGCAGCACATACAATAAAAGCAGTGTAGGAGGGAGAAGGTAAAAGCTGTTCTCATGTGTGAGCATGTGGCTGTTTTGCGTAGGGCTTATGTAACAGTGCAGACCTGATGCATATGGAACTGGCAGAAGTACCAATAAAAGATTTGTTTGCTCATTTTTGGCAAGCTGTACATTGTTCACTCACAAACATTTAAAAGGCTGCTGCTTTACACCAATATGACAGCAATTTAGTAATTTTGATGTGTGGTGGATATGTCTATGAGCAGGTGGAAATGTTTTTTCAATAGTTCTTCTTTTGCCCTCTGAACAATGTTTCATAAAGGCTGTGAACCTTTTAGAAAATGCTTTTGTACATCTTGACATTTTCATTTTCTCCTGCTCCTTTTTGATAATAGCAGTTTGTTCCATTAAGGTTTATTTGTTACTCTCAGCCAACTCTTCTGCATCCCAGCATTTACGCACAGTAGTACCTGCAGAGTAGTGTAAAAATGTCTTTATTAGGACCAGGGAGCTCTGATACCACCATCCTCAGGTGCTGACTGACAAGGGATGTACTTTTGGTAAAAATGCCAAAAAAAATATCAGGAAACATAAAGGAAGAAAAACACAATTACAACAGAACTAAGTGACATTTTGCAGTCCTTAGTCATTGACAGAAGGTATACACTCCCAATTCAACATCTCTCATGTGTCTCACATTATTTGACTTTCAATACATTTGCTAACATTTCTAAAACTAATACTTGTATAGGTGATGTGTTACATAATCCCAGGGAGAAAAAATTGTATTCAGTGTTGGGAATACATTCATTTTTCTGCAGGGTTTGAAAGGCACAGGTACTGAAGGTATGTGATCCATTGGGAGCTCCTGTAAGATGAAGCATTAGACGCTTGCCATTCTACTTAATCTAAAATGACAGGATAACCTTTGATTAATTTATCACACATGTGCACATACACAGTAAAATATACATATACCCAGAGCACTTGCATACAAACACAGCCATATACAACCAAAACAAATTATGTTTAACTACTAAAGCATCATTTGTCACCTTCACCTAAAAATACCTTGTAGAATATTTTTCACTATACGTGCATTAGTTTACTACAAAACACAGCCTTATAGAGTGCAGTATGAATACACTCCTCAGATAACTATCTGAACAAAGCACAGTACAGTATATTTAGACTTCTCCAGTTATATCAGGCATACACCAGGTAGTGAATATTCACCCCAGTCCCACTCAGAATTTACCAAGAGTCCATTGCTTTGCACTGTGCTGGTAAACAACTAACTACAAGCAAAGAGACAAAGTTCAGTGGCCTGCTCAACTGTGAAATAGACTATAAATTGCATATAATTCCTGCATAATGAGCTCAGTGTGCGCCTAAACAAGACCCCTTTAATCATACTGAATTAATAAAAGTTGTAATTACCACAGGGTATTTGTATGCTAAAAAAAGACCAATTTTGATCCTAGACTGTTTTAGACCCCATGTAAAAACCTTTATCATCACTGATAAGGTAAAGCCACTGTTTGGCTTTACAATTGTAAAGGGGGCTTGATGCTGGCAGGGGTCATTTGGCAATGCACTAAAATGTCATGGACAAAATCATAAACACCAGATGGTGGAACTATCATGGCTTAAGCCACAAAGACATTCAAGCAAGCCTCAGAACAACATTGTTATTCCAAATGGGAAATTAGTTCCACCTGATCTAAAGAAAACACATGCACAAGAAGTTGAGGGTGGCTGTTATTTTTTAGACACCCCCAACAAGCTCATAACAGTAATCGGAGGCATATGTAATTAAAACATAAATATCTGCTCTAAGTTAAAACATACAACACTATTCATATGTAGCAGTAAAAGCTACTAACCATTTTCTGTAAATAACCCTTTTTTCAATTCACATTGATTCTAATAAATTCAAATTTGCTTGCTAAATATTTGACTTGAGGGAATCACTCGATCACTGTCAGAGAGCAACAGTTCTCTTTCACATTAAGCTTCCCCCAAATCATGACCCCTCAGCAGATCACTCATTACACACCTCCACTGAACATAGTGAGAGAGATCTCAATTATTCATTGCGTTCAAACAGTGGCATATCTCCCAGAGTACTAGTGAGTAATGAGATGTTGTTGTTCTGGCCTTCTCCTGTTTTCTTTTCCCCTCCTTAATGTTCATTGTTAACTCAGCTCTGCACTTTGGAGGCTTGTAGTGACCTTGTATTTGCACACTGTGTCTTGTATGATCGTGATACTGTAATTTCACTTTTCAGGTTATTTACCACCCCTTCAGGCCCTGGTAGACTTCTGGTTTACAGATGTTATTGCCATGGTGTAATGTGTGGTATATGGAACAAAGCAATAAAAAGGAAGACAGTGAAATGAGAAGCATTTTTTTCTGCCAAGTCTCATGTATCTGCTTTTTCTCTTTTGCATTTAATTAAGTTGGTACTGGATTTACTGTGTGCTGCATTGATTCTGTGTATTGTACTGTGCTTTCAGTGTTTCCAAAAAGTGAAACAGCGTTGTTGGAATGCTATTTAGAATTAGTGCAGAAGTTTTATTACACCTCCACACCAGCAACAATTGTAGCCAGAGGGATTATATTTTAGGGTTGTCCGTCTGTCATAAATCATTATCAAAAACAGACAACCTCAGCTGTCTTTCACAGCTGTGAACACTAGTTGAAAATCATAGCATTGATTGAGAAGAGGTCAGTGTCATAGACCAGGGGCCAGCAGAAAGCAGAAAAGCTTTCTGCTGGCAATGGGAACAGTGTCAGTGAATCATAATATACAGTAAACTTACTAACATGTACTGTACTAGTCTCAAGTATAATAATCAGGCTTTATTGTCATTCATCACATTTACAACAAAATTTGACTTCTGCTTTTAACACATCCCCGCTTGGGGGGAGCAGAGAGCAGCCACAGGCAGCACCCAGGGAGCTAGCACTGAGTGTCTTGCTCAAGGACACACTTGGTGTGGGGGATTGGCTGGGATTTGATCCTACCACCTTCTGCATTCCAGTCTGATGCTTATCCCATTGAGCTACTTGGTCCAAGAAGAAGTCAGTACAGGAATTTGCATGTTCTCCCCATGTCTGCATGGGTTCACTCCGGTATTCCGGCTTCCTCCCATTGTCCAAACACATGCAAGTTAATTGGTTACTCTAAATTGCCCATAGGTGTGAATGTGTATGGTTGTCTGTCTTTATATGTCAGCCCCGTAATAGACTGGCGACCTGCCCAGGGTGTATCCCACCTCTTGCCCAGTGACAGCTGGGATGGGCTCCAGCACTTCCAGAACCCTTGAGAGGACAAACGGTTAAGATAGTGGATGGATGGATGCTGATGATGATACAAATGAGACCCCTAATGGAAAAGAAAAAGAGAGAATTGTCTTCTACAGTAGTGACCCTTAAAAAATAACTTCAGTACAATTAGAGGAATTTCAGTCACAGTAGTGGCTCAAATTCAGCTCTGCAGTAACTTCCTCCCCTATAGGAGCAGCCGACATAAGGTTTCTCTTCTGACATGGTTGATGACTTATCGAGTTGTGGTTGCCATTTTGATATGTGTGTGTTTGACTTGAAGTTGTCATGAACATCAAGAGCTTTGTCATTGTCACAGTGTCACTACAGCATCTAAATATAAACGACTGCACAAAAATACATTAGTGTGCCACCTCATAGCTATATGTACCTCATTTTTTATTGTGTTCTGTAGCCAAAAAATGTTATAAATTTACATTTTGCTTTGAGCTCAATCACTGCTGTGTGTAGGTATTAACAATGTGAAATGTACCACTGTTATGATTTGTTTCTCAGTGTGCACTTAAAAGGCCCCTTGTGAACACTGAAGATGAAATAAGGTTTTATCAGAACATCCAGAAGAGAGAGCTATGCCTTTACTGCAAGAAATCAATTACTTATGCTCCAGGCAAAATTTTAATGTATCACTGCGAGGTGTTGTAACTCTCAGCTTACACTCTGAGGTGATTAATTAGGGCAGTTGAGCTGCTGGGGGCTGATTTGTGAGTGGTCTAACTGTCAAGAAAACCAACACATGCACATGTAGTTGATATATGCGAGACCATTTATATGTGAAATCATTTACACTGAACTGAAGTTCAGAATCAGGAGGAATAACGTGCTATTTGTTCTCTCTGAGGTGTTGTACCGGAATCCTGAAGCTGATCAATCAGCTTTCAATGACTGAGACTGCATCCTGTGAGGTATCCTGAGGGAGGTCCAGAGGTACCATTGTTGCTGCTGTGAGTCATATGGTCCCTATACACTTGAAATTATTACAGTCCACATTCTTGGCATTAAGTCAAATTTTAAGTGAATGCTGCATTCCAAAATATGTGGATAGTTATTTAGTGGTAGATATTTATTTATAACAGAAGGCATAGGGAAGTTCTAATTATCGTATTTGGCCTGTGGTTGTACATTCACTGTTACTACAACATCACATTTTGCCAGCACACATCATGCATATGTATCTATACTGTATATCTGAAGTTGTTGCGTTTACATCTTCTGCAATGGAAATGGCAGATTTGCAGCGGAATAAGTATAGTCATATCCATAGTCATAGCTATATGACTACATGACACAGCTCTGCTATGCTTTCCACATCTCTGTACATCGAAAAATGTAAGCTCTGCGATTCAAACTAACCATTTTACTCAAGTTTCAGGAAAACTTGTTAAAGTTGACTTTGTGATATCCAAGAAAGCTTTGCCCTGCAGGGAAAGTGATCCTCTATGCTTAAAATTGATTCTACTCTTGTCAATTGCCCACTTGTTTATTTGTGTTTATGATAGCCTTTAGTGCCTTGGTTTTTGCCAGAAGTAGTAAACAGGACAGTTGTTGAAAAGAATGTCTGGTAATGAGTAAGATACTTATGCAGATCTCTTTCAGTTGTCAGTGTTTTGTCCTGTGCTACTGAAGATTCGACATACTGTATGTCTACTTTACTGGGATTTTTAATTGAAAATCTCTAGAGTAAGTAGGGAGTGTAAAAAATAATAGGGAAGACAGATGTGCATGCATGTGTGCATATGATGTGTCATTTGTCCTGGAGGTGGATCTTTCATAGGTTATGAACCAGGAAAGATGCAAGCCCAGATTCAATATCTCACCTCCACTGCCAGAAATAACATAATGTGTTTCAGACAAAGCTATTTGGTGTGTTAATTTAGTGCACCTCTGTGCCGTTGCCAGCAAAAATAACAATAGGGAAGCATTATGTACAAAATGAAATGAAAATAAACAATTTGATGCTTGATGCAAAAGAAACCATTTGGTGCTTTATGTAATTATGCCAGTTTATATTTTATGATATACAGGTACACCTACATACAGTATCTCAAAGAATACAGCTTAAATTCAGTGGTCTTTTATGTATTGTCTACCATAGTGGTTTGCATATGACAACAAAGCTTGTCTTTCCAGTGGCATTTAAAACTCCAGACCAATTTGTACTTGTCCATTCTTGTTTTGTGGACTTTGCAGTGAATTAATCCTGCTATTAAGTGTTCAGTGGTTTTAATGGCTATTGCTTCATTAATTGCTTCAAACTTGCAATCTAAGACTGAGTTACCTGCCTTCCATTTAAGCTGCCACACTATGTCATTGCATAAAACTCACACTGAGAGCCCATGAGAATTGCTGCTGCATAATGCAATATTTAGTTTGGTTGGTAAATCTAGACACAAAAATATTGACTTGGTGCGGTGCTGGCTGAAAAGAAGCCCAATAGTCTGCCATTCTTCCTATTGTGCAGACAACCATACTTCAGTCATTTTTTTTGCAATCTTTGGAAGAGGAAGTTGACTTATGTGACATCTCATGAACATTAAATGAAATACTTGCCACTGTCAAAAATATATACAATGAATATACAAAATTTACAACAGTCTTTGTTTTAATTCCAGTTAAGAGGTGAAATTGCAATGCATTGCAGATCACCCACCCTAGCATCGGTTACTGTGTTTCTCACAGGATGGAATATTTTTTTTATTGTTTGTTGTTTGGCTGACTTCTGCTCTAGAGTAGAGGGTGGTAGAGTGGCAGATGAAAACAGTAAGAAGAGAAAGTGATGGGATGCATGAAAGAGCAAAAAGACACAGTGAAACCATCTGGGTTAGACTCTTCTTCGGTTTACAAAAGTGAAATCTGATTTTAGATCAACATGGAGATTGTACTATTTTGTCATTGAATGTTTTTAGTGCACTGCAGGCAGTTGCAACTTAAACAAGGAAAATGAAGACTGATGTGTTTTAAGGGTTTGAAGCATTTCAGGCTTTGCAAATATTTCATGATGTAGAAATGGCATTCACGTTATTTATTAGATGCTTACACACATCGCACCATCTTACCCAGTGTGTGGGTACTCCTGCACACTGCCTGTATAACAATTTTAAATTGGTCACCAGTTTGGTAAAGTAATTTTTAAATTCGCGTTCACTGTTTCAAAGAAATGTTAAAAGTATGTTGATGACATTAGTTACTGTTGGTGTTTGTTATGTATAATGTCAGGTTGACTTTGTGGCTGCTCCAATTAACCACTTTCTTACATTTATAAATCAAACAAATATTTCTGAGAAACTTCAGTCCTGGCTAAAAGAAGTACAATGCCTCCCCATATAAAATTAAAGTAATGATTTTCTTTCTTTTAGTGGTAATATTTTTAACAATATAGAGCTTTCCTTTTATTGTTCAGGTTTTTTTTTTTTAGAATAATGAAAGTTTTTTCAGCCTGTGCTTCCACAGAGTTTGCTTTTGAGCTCCATATTTTTTGTTCTTTCCTAGTCTATCCTTCATCTGAATACACAGTATTTTTTTCATTCGCACATATTGTATCCCTGAAATTATGTCTCCCAAGAAAGGCACCCAGGCAAAAATGCTTAAGGTTATTTTAATTTATGTAAGTATAGCTGCATTACACAATACAGGTGTAAAATAAGGTTTGTGATTGAGGGTTTTGACATTAATATTGCTAATATGACCTTCAATCAGCCCACTGTTTTAAACACTACATGTGGACTAAAAGCTTTTGATGCATAAAAAGCTATTTCAGATTTATCCACATTAGACTGGACATGGCCTAGTCAGTGCTGTACTAACATCTCGGCTGAATAAATCTTTAAAACACTGGACTGAAAGGATGAAAAGGCTGGCTTTTTGCTGTGGTTTCAGCAATGGTTTCCAGCATTTTAAGGGGGAACTAAAAAGAATTTGTCCTATCAAACTAAACTTAAAAGGATTGAAGTAGTCAGTGTGACAAATTAATTTCCTTGTAAGCACTGCTGTTATTCAATTAAGGCCTTGATAATGTGGAAGAGCTATGGTGTCAGTGTGTATATAGTATAACCACAGGTAATTCCTTTAGTTTCCAGTAATTTGTAAACAAAAACTTGAATATCCACATTAGCAATACATCAGCAGATTTCATACATTTGTATGTGTGTCCACATATTAAGGAAACTCTAAACTTAATGTCAATCCATCCATCCATCAACCTGTTTTCTGGTACTTATCAACAGCTGACTCACAGTGGCAGGAGACTAGTCAGGATAGTCCAGAAATCCCTTTCCCCATCAATGTTAGCCAGGTCTTCTCATTCCCACATGAGATATATGACCTCTTCAGTGTGTTCTGGGTCTACCCCATGGTTTCCTGCAAGTTGAACGTGCCTGGAAACCACTTATATTCTTGGGATGTCTTCAAATTTACACATCATGTGAACACCTTTCATTATTTTCCTGACATTTTTGTCTACAGCTTGAATCAACATTTTGATGTCCTATTTAGACATTTTACAGTTACATTTTATAGAGAACACTTTTAATAATGTCAAGGTAAAGGAATCAGGAATAGGGGAGGAACCAGGATGCGAACTACCAACCCTGGGGTTCGTAGACTACTGCTGACTGCACCACCAACTGCACCACGGTCGCCCCAGTCTGAATCTTTTCTCATTTGTTACTTTTGTCCGCATGTAACTAACTCACATTGCCTCTGCTATGATTTTCAGAGGGTTGTGTTTGTTCATAGATTTTGTATATAAATGAGCTGGTACATGTCGCATAATAATTTCGACCAATCAAAATGGAATTTTAGATATCTGAAAGGTAATTATACATATTCACAACCTGCTGTACTGTTCAGCAGCAGAATGTTTGCTGTACTAGTTAATGCTGTTAAATAGACTAGTTTACTCAAGGTTTGCTTCACAAATGACCCTTTACTGTTGTGTGCAACAACTTAGATAGATAGACAGATACTTTATTAATTCCCAATGGGAAATTCCAGTGTTGCAGTAGCCGTTAAAAAATAATATTACAGAACAATGTAGAAAAATAGAAAATCTACTAGATAGTAAAGAGTAATACAGGAAAAACAAGATAATAAATATTAACACAGGAAAATAAAGATTAATACAGGAAAAGTACACATCAACTCAGGGAACACATGAGCAAACTGCTGCAAAAACACATTTAAATAAACCTGTCTTCAAATGTTAATCCACTGCTACTTATTTCATGAACTTTAAAATGAGAAAAAATAAACTGTAACTGTAGTATGTGCACTCTTCTATTTTGTTAGCTCATTTGGTCTTTGAGTTGAGCCATTAGAACTTGTCTCAGATCAAGAATTGTCACTAGGAATTGTCAGCTGTCAGAAATGTTCTCACTCTTGTGATACAAACATACTTGTGACACTCAACCATATTAGCTCCTCTAAGCAACTGAATGAGGATCTATCATGAAGCTAAATGATACCTAAAAACCAGGGAAGCCTATACAACATTTAATTGTGTGGAGTGCATGTTCACTGCAGAGGCTGAATTTATGTCTTTTCACTCTAAAGACACAATACCAACTTGTATGTACAGTTTGAGGTATTCCTTAAATGGCTGAACATGGGAGAACAAAATTGATAGCAGCCATGCTAGTCATTTGACTACATTATCTGGAAACCATAAATGTATGACCATGTTGTGAAGATATTTCACTCTGGATTGAAGGTTATGGATAAACTGCCACACCAACACTGACATCAATTGGCCAGCTCCTGGTGAAATGTGATTTTCCCTGTAGTCAAAATTCTGTTTATTCAATTAAATTAAAGTTTATTCTCATAACCACAATTGAATGCAAAAGCTTGCCGTCCAGTCCACATTAATAGACACACAAACACACACAGCCTGTTAAATAAATCTTTTTTCACATGTAAACTTCTTTTTTACGTGTACAACCTTCACAAAACTAATTCATCACCTATCCCTGTTGCAGGCAGCATTGCTTCTCCACTTGACACATGGAGGAAGTGATGTCATACCAATTAAAGCTACTCTATCACTAATAAACAGTCTGCACTTACAAAGTGCTTTTCTACCTATGCTGGCACTAGCACTTTACACTGCTTCTCATTCACCCCCACACACACAAGCACAAACACACTGATGGCAGAGCTGACACAACACACCGGGGGCAACTTGGGGTTCAGTGTCTGTCAGGAATCGAACCAACGATCTCACGATTGGCAGACGACTGCTCTACCTCCTGAGCCACAGCTGCCCCCGTATATATTAATCTTTCAGAGCTATTAGACATGCCAATGTATTATTGATGTGGTCTGACTTAGGCCATGCACAGGATTTAATTTCATCTGGCTAGCAAAATGGAAACTGCTTAGAATTTCTTACACCTGCAGATCACATGTACTCAGGTCAAATTAAATCATATTTTCATTTTCAACTCAAATCTGGTCCACCCAGTTTAAGTCCCTACTGGACCACAGCATTTAATTACAGTCAATTACTGACTACTCAAGTGTGTAAGAATAGGTCTTTGCCCCTCTATTACTGACCTTGGCTTACTCTCACTCCTGACTCATCTCTCTGTCTCCCATCAAAGTGTGTGACTCATGCTATATATGAAATTGTGTATGTTTTTTTAATTTCAAAGTAATAATTATAAAATTCTATAAACGGTTTAGTTACAGTGTTTACACAAATTTTTACCTAATTTATTCCCATATTTAATAGTGATGCTAGCAGTATAACTCTGTGGTTGGCAAGTTCGGTCAGATGGTCAGTTCGCTACTTAGGTCAAGACTGAAATATCTCAACAGCTACTGCCATGATGAATAGCAAGATGGGTAACCATAACATTTTGTACAGGCATTTATGTCATATACTTTCATTCAACAGCAGGATCATTCTATATCTGACAATTTGTTCCATTTAGTGCAAAGATAATTATTTCTTTGTCCCCTCACTTTTGGCAACTATTTTTGATTTTAAAATATTTTTACTGCAAGCAAGCAGACGGGAGGAGTTGGCCCAGACAAAGCCGCAGTGTGATGTCTGGATCCCGTTAGCTACAGGGCAAAACTGAGTAAACAGGGACAAATACAAATGGAAGACAAATTAAAAGAAAAAGAAAAAGTTTCTCAGGAAAGTGGCCCACTTCTTGGCACGTGTTCTACATTTCTCTGGGCTTCTACTGGGTGATGAACACATTCTTCAAAATGTTTGTTTTTTGATAATGCGCAACCATTATTAAAATGAACATATTGGCGTGATATAAGTGTTACACTGGGTTCAGATCTATTAAATTCATAAGTCATATCATACTTACACTCCTTAAAGCCATTGTCTGTAAGATGAATAACATAAGAAAGATAAAATTAATCCAAAATAAAGTTACAAACATAATCTTTTAAACAGAATAAAAGAAACATGTATCTTAACATTTCATTTTAAGTAGTTGTTAGTTTTCTTAGTTTTCTCTTTCACTTTTTAAGTCCCATACAGTATACTGTACACTACCAGTCAAAAGTTTGGACACACATAGAAATGACCATGTTTGTGAAAGAAAAGCAGATTTCATAACATC
>JAUMHL010000001.1:8365964-8399019 GCA_032362345.1 Sandelia bainsii | reverse complement strand
AAATACGTCACACGACCGTTCAGTCGCGGTAAACGAGTGAGAGAACATTTTTAAACTACACTTGAATGCAGATTATATACAGTACTCACGGTCTGTATAATGTATAGATTGTTTATTAAAATTTTCATGTTTTTGTAAAATTATTTTATGTGATTCCTATCTTCTTCTTCTTCATGTGAGACAGGTGGCCCTCTATTGACGAGCCGCCACTGGTAAATACCTTGAAAACATGTGTTGGAGTCCAGATCACCTCTGTCACTTGCAGGTTGCTACGGGCATGTCGATGTAGGCTAACAAAGACACAGAGATGTCATTATGCCAAAAAACATTTTCACTATAGCACCTCCTAGCCATTTCTGCTCTAATATTCATAAAATAAATGAGAAAGTCATGTAATGTTGTTTTACCACCCATGGTGGGTTGTGTACTGGTCTATTTTGTGTCTGGGTGCAGTGATGATCTGGGTGAGCTAAGCTAAGCTAACTGGCTGCTTTATATTTTATATTTACCATGCAGATGTGTAGGCTATGGAAAGCTAAAGGTTGCAATTCATCTCCTTTTCCACAACTTTAAACCTATTTTAAGTTTTATATCACCAGTCGGCATTGATAAGCACTGTTGCAAATATCTCCATTGCAAGTTAAATAAGGCAAACTAAGGTTAGCTAGCATTAGCATGCTTGAGCTAACCAAGTATCGCCTTCAAATTAATACAAAGAGACAAAGAGAGTAACTCCTGAGTGAGCAGATAATAAGTGAATGTTCATGTGCATAATTCAGAGAAGCAGTGTGTTAATGTAAAGGGCAATGGATGAACAGACTTCCACACAGTACCGGCACACGTGTGGTGGCGCAGTGTTCAGAAACAGTCAGAGTTCATTAGTTGTTTATTTGCAGTGATGTTTATAAGTGCCAAAGCAGGTATAAAACACCACGGATGGTGGTGAAAAGCAGATGATTCATGACCAATTTAGCTTTCAATATTTTAAATTGACATCAGAGTGATATAAATCAAACTGCCAAACAATTATACTGCTTTGTACTATTTTGTATGTGAATATATATAAATCTGTGTAATTGAATGTGTTAGTGTTTGTGTGTGTGTTGTGTATAGAATTACTTGCACTTCTTCAGTTGGGGTGTTTTGCACACTTGCGTAAAAGAACAGTTCATGTCTGTGCATTATTATTTTACCACTATTCATTGAACGTATACAGTGCATATAATAATCCACAGAATTAGTGTGTTGATTTTGTCATTGATTTAACGTGTTAACCTCATGTTAGTACTGCTGCTTATACCAATAAATCAATTTCCATCTCGACTGTAAGGAACTGAGAGGTTTATTTCAACATGATACTAAAATTGTTTTCTCAGGGAAGTAAAGGGGTCCCTTCTATTTTTCATCTTTGCTATGAGAAAGGCGTCTGGGAATGATTTGAAGCACACTGTGACCTGCTTGGCAGCTGAGCCCTTAGGGTTGCTAATGTCAGAGGATGTGAACAACTTGGACGGTGGGAATTTTATAGGCTACATACCTATAACTCACTCCTCATGTGTATGTGCCAAAAGAGGAGTGGTGAAGAAAAAAGTTTAGCTGGGGTTTATATATGTATATTCCACAAGATTTGACTTTAAATCTGTTAAATAAGACACTAGTTGTATCCAGACTTCATCAGTGGCAACGTCTCACAATTCAGAGTCTACCAAACTGTGAACAAAATGTCACTAACCCAGGATTACACTTCTTATCTCTCTCTCTCTAAAAACACAACAAAAAACAACAGACAATTACCAGAACCATGTTACGCCATACACAAAGTTGAAAAACACCCAAAACCAACAGAACATTGTAGCAGCCTTTGCTTTATTGGACGTCGGCCTGCAATTTGTTTCAGCATGTAGGTGATAAATCTCGGTCAGGTCATAGACTCTATGAAATTGTTCCATATTCCTCCTATGAAATCATTCCACAATCAGGTTCCAGTGAGTTGCTCTGGCTTCTAAGATTTAACATTTCCCAGTTTAATGAAGCAAAGAATAAAACGCAATGATGAAACATATTGAAATATATTAAGCTTTTCTGGGAAGTGAAAGAGAAAACAGGGTGTGTGAGAGAAAGTGAGGGAGAGTGAAAATGAGAAGCTTTATTTCGGGGGGAATTTGGTGGGAACCATGTTCCTTGCCAGCAGTGAATTAAATAAAGCTCAAAAACAAATAATAGAAAATCTCAAAGGTCAAAAATTCTTCTCCATGCAGAGTTTATTCACATTCACTGCTGGTATAAGTTAAGTTATTGATATAATAAATGAGGCAAATAATTGTTAGGGCAAAGACATCTGGAAGCTTCTTATCAAGCTTTCTACTAAGATACTTTTATCAGAGCTTAATTTAAATTTTCTTGTACATGTTCATTCTCATTTACAGAGATAAAAATACAATGTATTTTAATGTTATGTTTCCCTAAATTATTTCTTTTTAAATGTTGTCATCTTACTTGTAAATTTGTTTTTAATTTAATTCAAATGCAAGAAAATCGAACACCAAAACAAAATCAAATTAACGACTAATGACAGATTCAGTTTTAACCATTTTAACCAAATTAAGAAATACAGAATAATTTGAGGAATATTTACTTAATAAATTAAGCACAATGTCTTACTGACATGATTAAGGTGTGCAGGTTTTAGCACATGTTAAACAGGGTTAAATGGTGCATATGTAGGGGGATATTTATAAGCCAGAGATTTGGTGCACTGTTGAGTATTTACAGCAGAGGGATGATTGAGATTGACTCAAAATAGTGAATGAATGTGTCATGTCAGTGCAACAATGAGCGTGGGTCACAGATGTGTAATAGTGTCTGGACAACGAAGAGGTTGCACAGAGGATTAAGATACGTATACAGGATACTCTATCAAGCTTTGAATACACAGACGATATTTGTTTGGTTCTAGTATTTCCATGTTTACAATATAAATCTGATAATAATATATTACCAGACATATTCCTTTAAAGAGACTCAGCAGCATGTAGTAATGTTACAATTCTCATTTTGATATAACTGCTTGTTTATGTTTTATGACTTTGAAGAGCTTGTTCACCCTCATCATACTTACGTTGTTATTGAGGCACAGATGAATAAAGTGAACACTCACAGTGACGTAAAGGCCTATGGCAGATGAATTAAGATAAATAAGTAATTGTTGAACAATTGCAGACTTGTCTCTTCCTCCAACAAAGGAGGTGCACTTTGGCTGATGTACTATATCACAGGAATCAGACAGCATGTCTCCTCCTTTGTTGTGCATTGATTATTTTTGTTCCCCAGACCTATCCATTTTCCTTATCCCATCTTATCCTGCAAGGCACATACTGTATGAGCCGCTTCACCCTACAGTCATGGCTACGATTCGCTGAGGTGTCATGGACGCTGCATCCTTTATGCTAAAATATGTTTTGGGTCTGATCAAACACAGCATATGTTTGTCTACCCTGCCCTTACATTGCTCTATCCTGTATGCCACTTTGCATGGCAATCCCTCCAAGCTATCCACCATGGCACTCGTCTGCACAACTTGTGGCAAAGACTATTTCTAATTCATAAAAGCCAAAAGGATCAATTCAAAATTCATGAACAATCTGTCCTGCAACAACCACTGATTTCTGTGACTGTGGGGCAGTGGAGACATGGTGCAACAGAAAGGAAAGTTCTGCATCCCCTCATTTTACAGAAAGACACGCACACAAATATTCTCAAGCACACACATGCACACATGAAGAAAAGGTTTAAAGAAGGTTCTGGTGGTTGTTTTTAATCACAAGGTTCATGCAAATTAAACAAATATTATTGTATACCATCGGAAAAACAGTGCAGATAAGGGTAAATAGCTTTTCAATTAAACTGAACAATAGTTTATTGTCAGACTGCAAGTGTTCATTGTTGATTTTCTCCCTGTTTTATGTAAAATATAATAACTTCTTGTCTTGGGTGTGAAGGTTATATTGAACTTCTTAAACTAAAACCACAAATTGTGCATTAAAGAAGAAGAAAATTAAAACGATGTTACTGTATTTGAATCTGGGTTTTTAATATAAGGTTTTCTTGAACAAGATCAATTAAATGCAGTTATGCTGTAAAATTCAATACTCCAATAGATTACACATAAGAAGACATAGCCTATATTTATTGTTTAAATAGTGTTCAAGTCTGTTTGATAAAATGTATATAAGGGCATTTATATGAAGTGTATACAAATGTGAGTATGTGCATGTACAGTATATTCTTATACTTTAGAAAATGTGAATGTACACACAAGAATGTGAATAAACATCCAGACATTATGTAACTACAACCAGTGGATAATCTGATCCCTCTGCACTACTGATCTTTTCAATGTACATTCTGTAGACTTTAATATGTCCCTTGCCCATTACTTTTATCAGTATTATCATCATTACAGTACCACACTGCACCTTCCTTTTGTAACATAATGCATCCATTTGTGAATTTTTAATTATGTTTTTATCTTTTTTTCATAGACCCAAACTATTTCCTCTCAACAAAGGCCACCAGAAATGCGATATGATCTTGAGTATGAGTGTATTGTTTTGAAAAAGTAGTTTTCCAACTGTAAAAGATGCTAAAAGAAAACTAACTGACAGAATGTAGGCAACAGACAATTCACATTTTCAGCTTACATATGTTGATATTGAGCTTTGCATGAAAAGCATCTTTTTAGAAAACAGAACTGTAGAGAAATCCCCACTGAAAGTTCATGTTTCCTCTGCTAATGTTCAGTCAGTTCAGTTCAGTTCAGTCTAAACATAGGCAGGTCTGTGTGCATATAAACAGGTATCTATGGCAAATCGAATGGGCATAAAGCATTATTCAGTCCTTTATAACTACAGTAAATGTTTGGTCTGGTTTCCTGACAATTGTTAAATCACATTGCCATCTGGCGGTCAAAACACAGATCCTGTGGTCAGTGACAATGAAGGGGCAACCAAACGAGCTATGCGTGACGTCATATTTCGTAGGAAACTCTCTACAGTGATAGGCTAATCTTGTCCTTACAACCAATCGACTTGTAGATTGTAGGCGGGACTCTGACGGAAGAGCTCAACAGGAAGTACTCATACACCAGCAGTTAGTTCTCTGGAAACTTTTACCTACAAACGCTGATGGGCTTAAAACAGTAACAAGTGTACTTTTATGTAGGGAGTCGACTGATGCATCATTTCATTTCATTGCATTAACAATTAGGAGCTGAGAGACGGTTCGGACAGACATGGATCATCAGCTTTGTTTGTTTACATGGTGAAACAGCTGACAAGCTAACGTTAGCAACCGAGCTTAATAGTGAGTCATATGAGCTGATAATTATTAACAGCTTTGTCCTCATGAATGAAACATAACACTGACAAAGGAGCTAGTGTGTAGTAGTGGACGCTTGTTTTAGTTCCCAGTGAACCTCTGAAAGCACAACAATGCGAAGCTAACGTTAAGCGTGTCCGGTCAGGTTAGCTGCGTTTTTGTAGTTTTGTCGGGGTAGCTGCTGCCTGTTTGAAAGGCCTCTTCATGTCGAGATGCCTTGTTCCTGTGGGAACTGGAGAAGCTGGATTCGGCCGCTGGTCGTTGTTCTGTATATTTTGTTGCTGTTATGCGTCCTGCCTTTGTGTATCTGGGAACTGCAGAAGTCTGGGGTCAGTTTGAACAATTGATTGGTCTGATAAACATGTTCAGTTATTATTGTATTAGAACTGTTGGTATAACAAAATTATATGTATGTATATATATATGTATATGTATATGTATATTCTGTACATGAAACTTGCTGTATGTATACTTGTATTACTTATTCAGTTAACTTTATGTGTAAGTACATGTAGAGCCACTAGAATCTTGAGTCAAATTCCTTCTTTATACAAACATACTTGGCCAATCAAGCTGTTTTTGAAATATTTGACCTTTTACTCCACTGGATTTATGTTACAGGAATAGTCAGTTCTTACATTTATAGAGTCACACAAAACATGATTAATTTGTTTTACTGCAAAGCATGTCCTTATCAATTCCTGGTATGTAATTGAGTTATTTTCTTAATTTTTTTTAATTAAAAAAATCTGCTAATATAGTAAGAATATTTAAAACTCTACATTGAAAAAAAATGTCAGCTTCATTATTCTAGTGCAGTGTCCTGCCTTACATGTATGCTCTTATCCTCATTTCTAAAAACATGTTGATTTCAGCTATAAAGAGTTTGAACACAAAACTATTTACAAATTACATTACACTTCTTATTATTTCTGTAAAAAAATAACTAGATAATATAACACTCTAAAAGTGACCATACTGCATTGTGAGTACAGTTACTTTGAGTATATTACGCTGATAACTTTCTCTAGTTTGAGAGATGTTTGAAATAAAGCATTTTACAGTTGTATTGCTATTGTAGTAAAGGGTGTAAACCCTCTAGTTTCTCACACTTAAAAGCACAAACAAGAATAATGTTAACTATTTTGACTGTGTGTTTCCATGTAATGACAGGTTGGCATACATAATAAAGCATGGTTCATTGCTGGGATATTTGTCTTCATGACCATACCCATATCATTATGGGGTATTCTCCAGCATCTGGTTCACTACACTCAACCAGAGCTTCAGAAACCTATCATCAGGTAAACATGTCAGCAGTCATGTCATGAGTAATAAGGTGTCTGATACTATTTTTAATTGTTTGTGTTCTTATTGGGTTCTTTTTAGGATATTATGGATGGTACCGATCTACAGCCTGGACAGTGTAAGTTGTGTATTATTTAATCAAGCCCCACCTATTGTTTATATACAACAATATCATTCCTCTGAGGCATTACTTCAAGTACCAACCTAGACAATGCATTTTTTTAATTCAGTACGCTGTTTAACAGTGATACATTCTCCCTTTTTATTTTGCAGTGGTTTGCATTAAAATACCCCAGCATAGCAATTTATGTGGACACGTGCAGAGAGTGCTACGAGGCCTATGTCATCTACAACTTCATGACATTCTTGCTTAACTACCTGGAAAATCAGTACCCCAGTCTGGTGTTGATGCTGGAGGTCCAGGAGCAGCAGGGACACCTGCCTCCTCTCTGCTGCTGCCCACCGTGGCCAATGGGAGAGTGAGTTTCCAGTAGAATAGTAACACTTGTACAGTGATTGCTCATATACATATAATACATGTGGGCTCCTTTTAGACCAAGCTGAATACTGTCATCTTGTCAAAACTGTTACTAACAGATTCATCTTACATATATAACATAAACCTATGTAAATTCTCAGTCTTGTTCCAACACTGATTCAGAATTTGATGTAAAATGTTTGTTTGTCTTTAAACACTTCAACATTTAGATGGAAGTGGGATTTTTTGTCAAAGCAAAAAAAAGGATGACACAAGTCACAAGCTCCAAATTAGCCTCAGTCAGGCAGCACCAGTAACTGGTTTAATAATCACAACATACTTTATTGATCCCGTTGAAGAAATTGTTGTTTGAACAGCCGCCAGACAGTACATGTTGGTGCTACTATAGGGTTTTGGTATCTTGTCGAAGGACACCTCGACATGTAACCTGGCGGAACCGTGAATGACACCACTGACCCTTGGGTTTGTAGACGACTGCTCTACCTACTGAGCTACTTGCCGCCCCAAGTTTACATGTACATGTGTAGTTAATCTTGAACAGAGGGTATTTTTGTTAACATGAGGATCACTCTGTTGTACCATCAGCTTCCTTCATTAACTTTTTATTTTATTAAGCAGCTCTCTTGAAATATTTAACCCTTTACAGTATGGATGAGAAAAATTTGGCAGTTTAATGTTAACATTCAGTCATTTTACTTTGCCTCAGTGTTCCACTTACTATTTTCATTATGATCATTACTGTTTGATTCCTATTTAAGTTAAATAGAATGTCCTTATATCAGCAAACTAAATGTTGTTAAACTAGTTTAATTTTAATTCAAGTCATACACTTATTTGGCAGGGTTCTGTTGTTGAGATGCAAATTGGGAGTGTTGCAGTACACAGTTGTAAGACCTGTTACTACAGTGATTGCCTTGTAAGTAAGCTCTGTTTTGCTCAAATAAATGAAAGCATTTTGTTTACTGTGTATGTTGGTAACTTATTGTGGCTGTTTCTTGTTCTTATTAGGATCTGTCAGCTGTGTGGAGTATATGATGAAGGAAATTTCAGCTCAAGAAACGCATGGACTTACCTGGTCATCTTCAACAATATGTCACAGCTGGTAATGATGTTTTTTTTAAAGCGTTTAAATGTATTTTGCATCAAGTGAGAACAGTATCATAAAGTAGCCTGGAAGCTTGTTAGGACATAAAATAGATTTTTCTCTGTCTTCTCTTGAACTAGTTTGCCATGTACTGCCTGGTGCTGTTCTACCGAGCTCTGAGAGAGGAACTGAGTCCAATCAGACCAGTGGGAAAATTCCTGTGTGTCAAGATGGTGGTGTTCGTCTCTTTCTGGTAATTCTCAAGTTATAAGTAATGACATGACTATTTTCTCATGTACTGGGATATTCTTAAAAGAAATGTAGACTTTGTTCATATGTTACCCTTGCATGTGTATATTACTTGGTGGTGAAGTAACACAGACATTATTTGTTTTTAATTCTGTCAGGCAAGCTGTGTTCATTGCTATACTGGTAAAAGTCGGGGTTATCTCAGAGAAACAAACATGGGACTGGAAAAGTGTGGAAGCTGTTGCTACTGGCTTACAGGTAAGCTAAGAAAAGAGAGTTTCTATTTTCATTCTTAATTGTTTAACCTTTAGCAAATATCTGTCTTCTTGCCTACAGGATTTTGTCATATGCGTGGAGATGTTTCTGGCAGCCATCGCTCATCATTTTAGCTTCACCTACAAGCCTTACATCCAGGAGGCTGAAGAGGGCTCTTGCTTTGACTCTTTCATGGCAATGTGGGACATCTCTGACGTTAGAGCAGACATTTCTGAACAAGTCCGCAATGTTGGTAGGTGCCTCCTGGCTAGTACTAGTGTTCCTCCACAGCTGTGTTTTCTAAGTTTCTCTAGCATATTCTCCAACGTTAAGAAGACTGTAAACTTTTCTGTCCTCTTTGACAGGGAGAACAGTAATGGGCCGTCCAAGAAAATCCTACTTTAGCGATGCAGAAAATGATGGTGAACGATCTGGCCTGCTGTCTTCAACCTCCCACGATGCCATTACAGAGGCAGCATCCAACCCAGAGTCATCCAAACGTCAGTACCAGGGCCTGGGGAGAACCCGCACATCACATTCTGTGTCAGCACCTGCTGGACTCAGCTCAGCCCTGTGGGATGAAGGGTATGAGGCTATGCCTGAAGAAGCTGAGGAATGATAAAGGACCAACCAAACCAAAGAACCAACAGAGGCAGATCTCATTGTGATCACATAGCGTCATCATCAAGACTGATTCACAAATAGACTCTACCGGTTGGGCAGGACCCAATTACTTGCCTTGCCATTTGCTTTCAGACATTACTGATGCAACATAAACAAACCTGTTGTTTAAAAGGGTACAAGCACCAAGCAAGAGTGGACATTGGACAGGAAGTGCAAAACTAGATGGACCTCTCTGCACGTGACAGCTGCAAGAATGTTCAGTGATGTTATTGGCACAAAAATAATTAGCAGATAACATGCGTTTTATGCAGTTTTAATTGTACTGGTGAGGTATATGACTCAGCAGCCTATGCAAGAATGTTTTTTCTCCACTATAATTGTGAAATACGCATGGTCAGTTTCAGTGTGTATCTCAAAGAGGACACTTTTCTTCAAAGAATGCTGTCTTTGTTTCTGAGGCTCTTTGTTGTTCACATGAGAGGCTACATGGTGCCTGAGTCTGAGGGAAGCGTGAACATGTATGCTTTTCAAGTAGGTAATTATTTAACAGTTTTATATTGCAGCCCAGTTATATCACAATCTCAAATGCAATGATAGACAAGTATTTAAATACATGTCTAATTTAATTTTCACACTTGCTTTTTAGTGATTTCAGAATACATTTGTTGTAGCTAGTAGATGTGTATTCCAGAGGGATTGGAAGCAGTTTTAATGGAAAATTGAACAGTGTTTCATCACTACAGTGTCAATACAATGAATTTCCTAAGGATTTAAGTAGATACGAGTATGGTCCAAAAACCACATTCACAAGTCAGTTTGAAAGTAAACAATCACCAACTTCCAGTGCTTTACTGCATGCAGCTCACTTTATAGTATTTAATAGAAATGTATTTACTAGTTTTCAAATATGCCTTGTTCTATGTGTCATGGAACTAAATCTGTCCACTACATCAGTTTAGCCCTTTTTTCAGGATCAGTATTCTGTTCTCCATCCTTTTTAGGCTGTAAGGTGGATCAACTTTGCAGCTGTCAGACCTAAGCCATTTATTTTTCTCTTTTTCTTAAAATCTTCAAATTGATTTGTGATTGTGACCTACGTGGATGTGTGCAGGGATATTGGGATGTTTTAATGTACAGTGTAAGGATATCAATTTGATGAGTTGGTCGTATTTACTGGTAAATGTATGATATCAGCAGCATAATCTGCATCATGTCTACCTAGTGCATGTTGCATTGCCTTACATTATTTTAGTTTTTTAAATAAAACTGACAAGATTTTATCAGAGCTGATGTAAGTGTACCACAGACTAATTAAACTCCATCTCTAACAGTTTTTAATATATCAGACAATAACCTTTTTATTATTTCAGTTTCCTTGCATTTATTAAGTAAATGTCACAAGATGGTCAATATGTCTTTACAAAAAACATCAATAATGGGACAACTATAATAGCTATATAATATACTTACAAATACTACAAGCACAAATGAGAAATGTCCATGACTTTATAGCACACAATTACAAATAAAAACAACTTGAAGGTTCACTGCTAGAAAATAATTTGATTGTGATGTACAAGTTTCCCATTGGGACTTAAAGGGTTTGAGTCATGGGGGCTGCTAAATCCCATAGCTCAAAAAGATTCCACATGTCTCTGAAAACTAGAACATTAGATGAGTGGTATGACATTTTTGAAAAATTACACTGGTTCATCTTTTTTCTGGTTTTAAATAATACAATGCATAGTTTTTACAATTCCCTACAGAATATGTGTCTAAATTTAATCTAAAATATACAAAGTAATCATAAAAGCTAAAATGTCAGCACTCCATTAGCCCTGGGACATTGTACACATGGGCTGATATGGAGATGGTGCTCTTGTGAAGCTTCACAGCGAGGCAGACCCAGTCTCCAGCTTTAACCTCCAGTGGCTGCTGCAGCACAACAGCTGCCTGCTTCCAGTGAGAGTTCTGGCTGAGGGTGCTGACACTGATCTCCTGGTCCAGGAAGATGTGGTACCAGAACGGAATTGCAGTTATTCTTCCTGCAGACGTAGCCTGGACCTAGGAAACAGGGATCATGGCTTAATGCTACATTACCAGTCTTCTGATATACTCAGTGACTCATTAGTCAGGTTTTAGTTTAAAAATAACATGCCAAAAATTTAATAAAACTGTGGTTAAGTTGGTTACTTCTGCCTTTATTACGTTACTATGCACTTCGACTAAATAGCTTAGATCCCTGTGATCAATTTACATCAAACCACACGTTAGAATGCTGGATGAATAGTGTCCAAAAATATTTTAATGTACCAATACAGACAGTGTTTTTTTGTGAATATAGGGCTACATTCATACTGGAAGCAAAGTTAAACTTTAGTGTGTGCTTGTAGGTAGTTTACTAGTGCAGTATTTTCATGTACCAGAAAGTATCTCAGAGATTTCTGAACTAAACTGGCAGAGTCGAGGCATGGGTTCTACTTTCAGCAGTTCAGCACTGTTTCTATGACAGCATTTGTTAACAGGTGATTGTATTACATTAAATCCAGTCATATTGGTTGGACTCACTGGACTAACGTATGTCTTACCTTGACTTCTCTATTAGTGTAGTTTGCATTAGCATCCATAAGGTCAAGAACAAACAGCTCCACAGACTCGCTCAGACGCCTGCACTCTAGTGTAGAAAAGTCCAAAAACACATGGACTGGTACCTAAAGGACATAAAAGATAAACACACCATTTAAAAGGCTGTTTTGACTGTCAGATAACAGTATGAATAATGAAGTACATACTATGAAAACTCATTAAAGCCCATGGCGGAAGTGTGACTTGGAGAAGACAGCAATGTAACACAAAACAGGTGCACAGGTTGACAAACTGTGTCCACAAGAGAGGAAATGGATTTTCCACCCAAGTTAAAAAAAAAACTTTAAATGTTTGTACTCTGTGTATTTTTTGTGGAGGTGGACATATACAGTTGAACAACATATCACTGTACATATTGTACTTGTAAAGAAAGTTATTTATATTTAAAGTATACATTTACAAAGTTTTTAGAACTCAGACCTTAAAAAAGAAACACTAAAGTAAATTACACATCATGCAGAGTTGATGTTGGCACTCTTAATAACTCAATCACTGATTCATATTCAGCATATTCCATCGCAAACTCTTCCAAACTTGACAAACAGACCGTGGCTGCAGGGCAGCAGACCTAAAAGCTGAGAGAGAAGCCAAAGTGGCATCATAGAAAGTGTCACTGTTTCCTTTACTGCAGAACAAAAGAATCTTTCCTCCTCCCTGTCACAGTTGTGCAGACCTCAGCGCCTGCTGTTTGATGTGCTTGATGTAATGTGCACTGATGGATTCAGGTAGGAATGTCTTGGGCCAAGATGTGTGTTGTGTCTTGTGTGACAGTTGTGCTAGAAAGTGCCCTCCACTGAGGGCTTCAAAGGCAACATCTGTTAAAACAAAAGACTGTCCCGTGAGGGGCCTGTAAAATTAGAGCACAAACATGATGCTGAAGACAGTTTCCAGACCAAATAAAGAAAAAGAATTCAAAGGGATTTCGCATCTTTTTTTAACACAGCTGGGAAGCACACATCAAAGAAAGCGGCAAAACAGAAAACACAGTCATGGACCTTAGTATTCCAGGTGAAATACCTTGTCCCACAAAAGACAAACCAAAGAACTGGATGCACAGTCTGCCTGATTAAGACCTTAATATTCTTCAGTGTTTTTGTGGTATTGCACTATGCAGTCAATCATATTTAACAAAACCCCAGGGCCACACAGTACACTGCATGTGCAATGTCAATATTGACGGTTGCATCAGAAACTTGAGACAGAATACAAGATATCAGTGGCCTGAGATGTACAAAAGAAAGATTTCACAACTTGTGAAGAAATTTCAGCTTGACAATATGGTTTTAGTGTGATGTCCACTGAATTATTCTGCACTTATCTAATTGATAGTAATTTTAAATCACTATTTTATATTAGAATAACTTAATTAAGATACAGTAAGTCAATTATAGTACAGAAGTATGTTGGTGTCATCAGCCTTTTGTTCTTGTTATTAGAGACTTAATGTTAATTGAAACGGTTGTGATGTTAAATGTTCTATTGCTCTTAACAGTGAATAAATCTTAAAATGTATCTATTATTAGTCAATTTCAAGTTAAGAGTTGTAAGAATATAAATAAAAAAATATAGTAGACAGTTGTATAAATAGGTATACAGAGAACTGTATTGTATGCAGTGTAAACACAACATCACCTGATACTGGATTTTTGAGTCCAAGTATACTAACTGCAATGTAGCAGCCAAGGTGTTTTTTTTTTTATAAACATGTAAAAAAAAAATTTATCAAGACCTCACAAATGGTGCTAATGGTTATTAAACACAATGTACTTAAGATAAAACGGAGACATCTGTGACAAACTACCACTAAGCCAAGCTTGACACTGATTGGTTAGTCAGACTAGCAGGGGTCAGAATTGATGCAGAAAACATTTTCAATCAGATGATCAGTATGTCCAGTCCATAGTTTCAGCTGTGCAAATTACATTACACTTTCATGTTTTCATACAATATTATAATTTCATATATCATAAAATACTGTCATATATAATTATGTTATTATGATTTTACTTTTTTTTTTTTATCTAAAATGTCATGGTTAACAAAAAGGTGCGGCATTACTATTTAACTGCCATTTCATTATCTGCAGACCAGTACACCATCATCTTTCTCTTCTTACTTTTAACGTGCAAAGTCAATATGAATACGTTAACCTCAATACACGGTAGCTTATGTTGGTACACTTACAGTGAACTGGTTGATAAAAGGAGCAATATTGAATCCCAGTGTTGGCTCCTGACCCTGAACAGCACTTTCTAGCAGCAACATGTCTGACTCCACCAGCATACCATGCACCACAATCCGCTCAGGGAAAATATGTCCTCCTTCCTCCAGCAGACACCTAGTATAAATCATAGAAATATATTTTTAGAAATATTACTCTCACCTATGTAAACATACACTCTAGCATGATGATCAGTCATCAAACATTTCTGCATCTCCTCAGCTGTTTTCCCAACAGTCCAACAAGTATTTCGGCCACTTACCTGGCCAGAGAAGCTTTCTCCATCAACTTTTGTCTTATCAGACCACAGGTCTCCACACAGTCCAGGATGATGGCGCTCCACAGCTTCTCCCTGGACGGCCTCTGCAGCATCCCCTGCTCGTCCTCCGAGTGGTTGAGCCAGAACTCTAGATGCTGCTCTGGGATATTGTTGGAATGAGCCAGTCTCCTTAGCACTTCCTGTTGCTTGTTCTTTTCCACAGAGCTGTAGGCTTTTACATGACCCTGGCTGGCAGCAATGAGGGAGAGCAGAGAGAAGCCCTCTGACACATCCAGCACATACAGCAGGTCACTACAGTATGTGGAGTTAGCAGGATCAGTAAAGTCTGATTCAACACCTGATCCTTGCGCTTGGTTTTCACATTTAACCTTCAGCTGGGAGATGAGTTTGGCTAGCGCACTGCAAAAACTCTGATGGTAGTCCTGATTGTTCAGGAGCGCCATTTCTGAACATTCCAGCATGCAGAAGTCTTTTGTTTGATTCTGGTCAGTCTGAAGACATGCTAATGCACTACACAGTTCCGCTTCTGGGTTTACGTTTGAAATGGGGTTTTTAGTGAGCTGCACGTCCAGACAGATTTCATGCCCATCTCTCACCACAGCAACACTGCAGAGTCGCAAGTAGGCGTCTCGGCAGGAGACTTCAACAACCAGCTCGTCAAGAGGTTTCAGGGCAAACCCTAAAGAAACAACCAAAAAAAACCAAACAAACAATGATTTGACGATTATTATACTAGAATAATGTAATGGAATCAAAACGTTTTGGTACAAACTGACGTGCAGTATATTGATAGTACTGAGTAATAAATACTGTGATACTGGGATACCTGTCCAGATTTGCATTTCAGTTTATTTATTATTGAAACAGTTGATGATGATTTAAATATAAATGTTACCTTTTTGTAACCACATTTTGATTTCTCCTACACAAAACAAAAATACTAAGAAATTACTGTAACTATTAGTTCTTTCATACATACAATACATAATACATAATGTTACGTATTTTTAAATACATTTAGAAAAATATAGAAGTTTTATCTATTTCGATCAGATTGGTTCATACAATACTTGAAATAAAATAGGTATTGAAAATTAAAATAAAGGGTTTATTTACACCTACTGTACAATATAAAACTAACAAAAGACCTAAAATGAGAAACCAAATAAGTAAGAACAGTGTCATTCATAATGTCATGCTTATAGGTTTGTAATCTGAAGATAGCATGGAACAAGCATTACAGAGAAAAACGTTATCAAACGGTCATAGAAATGGAAAAAAGAAAAGATAAAAGAGCACAAAAAGCAAAAGGGAGAGGAAGGAAGAGAGAGGCCAACAGAGAAATGAGATTCAGGGGACTGGGTACAGAGAGAGAGAGAGGGTGAGAGGCACAGAACGGATTCCTACAGGAATAACATCTGTTCATGTCTTCATGTCAGCACTGAGCTTGTCAGAGGCATTTGGGAAAATTGCATATTTATTGCCTATAAGAATTTCATGAACGCTAAATAGTGTCACAGGCGATCACGGTGCACGCGTCACAGCGGCTGAGAAACGGATGTTGGTGATCACCGGGAAAGGTGGCAGCTCCCCCGGCGCTGCCTCAGCCAATTAGCAGGGCTGTGAAATGCTGTTGAGTCCTGTCTGAAACATGATGTACTGCGATTCCAACTGGAACATGTCACCCCATATCAGTGGCTATTAAATTCACGCAGGCAAGTAAAGAGTGTACAGGTCTTTTAGTGAGATTTGGCACATTTAATGCTTAGGAACCAATGTATAATAAACAATAATAATAATAATAAACAATGTATTAAATGTTCTGCAGATGGCGAAAGTCTAATGATGTTGTTTAGGAAGTATACATTTAACAGCTTTATTATATTATTATTATTTTTACGGTAGCATAATTTCCCAGAATGTCAAGAGGCTAAATCTTTCTGTGCGTCCATCTTCTATCAAAGCAAAAAATTCACAAAAAATTGTGAAATTGTACTAAGAATAATCAGCTAAAGTGTTCTTAATACATCCATGCTCTCTACTCAGAACAGTTTAAAAATGTTAACAATGTAGTCTACATCACACTGCCCTCATCTGATATAATATGGAAATGCAAGACAAATGGGAGTATAGAATACAAAGAACAATTTCATAAACATGCTCAATCAATGAAAGTTTGAAACAGGTAGGCTGGAATGGAGAATGCCCTGGACATACACACTGGACACACATGTTGCTTAAATTGGACATTTAAATGAGTTAAAATCAGTGTGGGCAGTAGTTTATATCCAGTATACTTTGTACATAGCATTCAATGAACAATTTCTTAGTATCTTACCCTTGGCGCTGTGGACAGGGTAGATGGCTTGCTCCCAGCAGGTGTCCTCTTGGGGTCCAGTAGACAGACTGCTCTCCTCGTCTAGGTGGAGCTGGAACCACACAGCCAGAGCATCCAGCTCCCCCTCCTCAATTACAGGCAGGTGGATCCGCTGAACCTCCCTGGAGCTCAGGCCCTCCAGTTCCTACAAGTTACCAACACAAAACAGTTAAAGCTGAGCCAGAGGAGCTGTTATCGGTGTGTCGGCTAAAGCAAAAGTAAAGCTTTGCATGTTCTTACTTGTGTACAAAAATATTTATTTAATACTGAAACACCTTCTTTTTAACAGTACTGTGAATAGAATAGAAAGTTTGGATCTTTTCTATGTCAACAACTTGCTTGTTGAGTCAAAGTTGAGGAGAGCTATATCATAATCTACATTTAAATATTTATGTTTTTCACACTGAGTGTGCAGTCATGCATATTTATATTAATATATTTATAAACTGCAAATAATTTGCAAACCTCCTATTTTCATCCATCTTAAAAAAAAACAATATTTTAATTGTGGACGTCTTTAATATTTCAGCAGGTGTGAAAATAGACACCTCTGTCACACAGAGCTCAATGCTGTGTGCCAAAGCAAACATCACTCTTCCAGCACCTTGAAATCTATCCTCGCTGAGAGTAGCTCTAAAGAGATTTATTCCAAATGTAATCAAGAGGCCATTTCACACCTTGAGTTTCAGCTGGAGCTCAAGGCTGCAAATGTAAATAATAGGATTTCTACTTGACACAAAATATCTCAATGTCTGTGAATAGGAAATTGCAGGGAATCACAAAACAAACAACACAACATTAAATGTTTCTTTTGTACTTATTTGTTAGTCCTGCTCACTTTCACATTTGTAGGAGGGTGACACAAACTGAACACACTTAAAACTGTACAATGCAGTGCAGTCTCTGCTAAAGTGAGTTAGTGTTACTGATTACAGTTTCACAGTTTGTGTGTGGATAAATGTATGAACAAAATATCTTACAGGTGCCTTGTCTCACACACAATCTGTTCTGGGAGATAATCAATAAGACAATTCCTGCAGGCTTATAGATAAATAATAAGTACCCACTTATATGCAGTGTATAAGCCTATAAGGCAGCAAATATTGTTTGTAGGCCCAACAGACATATGGTCAGGTAAATAAATAATTTTTCCTCACAAGATATTATTCTGCTTGAGCCTAGGCAACAAATAAACAATGAATATTAGGATTTCTCACAGGGATTGATATCAGACACAAAGATGGTGCAAAAGTTGAGTAAAGTCAAAAAACAAAGTACGTCAATTATATTATTAATGACTATACAGTGGGTTGAACGGATTATTTATCAATTATACACACTTTTGAGTCTATATGAAAAGATTATTTTTGAATGTATCCCACACATTTTTTTTTTAATCAGGGTAGGTTATTATTGGAGATGTTTCTGCTCACCTCCACGTTATTGAAATCTATGTTGAGGGCTATAAAGGGCTCTGTCAGGGGTTTATACCCTCCCGGCAGTCTGCTGAGTCTCTCTGTTGTGTATGGCTCCATGGAGTCGTCTGGCTCAGAGCTGCAGCTCACCGGGCTACGCAGCTCTCCAGCTGCAGCCATGGACAGACTGCCAACTTCTGACACACAAAGCCTGTAAGGTAAAAAAACAGCAATCTAATGCCAGGTCCAGACACCTTGTACTGATATTTCAAACCAACTCGAGCACAGATTTGACATTCATGAGCAGACAAGTTGAAAAACTAAGAATGTACCATATAAGTTCACTGCAGTAAAAGATATTCTGCTGGACACACACCTACTCAAGGAAATTTTCCAGGGCCTACCTGTGATGCCTGCGGATCTCAAGGCACTCGACAGCCATACCAAACACAGTGGCTCCAGCGGGGATGACCCGTCCTGTTGCAGACTGTTCCCTGAATTCATTCTCTCCTCTCTTTACAACAAGAAACACGTGCTTTTAATCATACTAGAGCATCATGTAGATCAGCATGTACATCAGACGCAAACAGCAACAGATTTTCGATGTTGACAACAAGACATGTTAATATTGTACTGTGGTGACTGGAGGACAATATTCTGTTTTCTGTCCTGTGTTTGTGTTTAATATTTGAGATTACCTGCGGAGGCAGCAGGAGGTGGCGCCAGGCATGAATGAGACTCTCTATTATGCCCTCTCCAAACAATCCTGCATCTACAGTCTCTGTCACCACCAATGAAACCCTAACAGAGGGTCAAAATAATTACATTCAAAGGAAAAACAAGAAATGCTTCATCTTAAACATTCATAACAACATCAACACTGGTATAGTTGTTTCAGGATGAATGTTAAAAGTGTTTATGAGTAAATTGTACCTGTGTGGGATGTCTTTGGGCACTTCCATCTCCAGAGATTTCATATGAAGGATCTTGATGCTTCCTTCCATTCCATTAGCAGCCACCACCTCACAGGCCAGTTCATACATCGTCTTTGACAGCTCACAGGCATATACCTCGGGTGCCCCTGCCTTCTTAGCACACATGCTTAACAGAGAGAACCAGGAAATCAGAAAAAAATTATAAACATGCTTTAAACACAGTTCTAGCTGTAGTTAAACTTCATATGTGTGCTATCACAGGAGGATCAAGTTCTAACACACAAATACAATAGACACCAGAACTTACAGAGTTTAAAAAATACAAAATTTCAAAATTCTCATGGAAAATATCTCACCCAAGGATCCCAGTGCCAGTACCTATATCAAGTACAGTGTTGCAGCCGCTCTGAACAGCCTTCTGAATGGCTTGTTGATACTTCCGGTTCCTCCTGTGGTCATTAAGCATTAGAAAATGCCAGCGTTCAACCAGCCAGTTGGCCACACGGTAGAAATTTTCCCTGGCTTCTGGATAGTCTGGTCTCAGCTTCAAGGCTTTGTGGAAATGACCTGCAGCTTCATCTCTAAATCCCATCCTGGATAATAATAGGAGAGGCCCAATATGGTCAAACCCGTATAAGCAGATAAGACATAAAATAAAATACAGCACATCCTGGCCTACAATTATGCATGTGGTGACATGTTGTTAAGAGTCCATGTATTTACACAGAGCCAAATATTTATTCAAAGGAGGACAGTACCTGAACAGGTGTTCGCCCATGCTGTTGAGGATGACCTCATCAGCAGGGAAAAGTTCCAGAGCTTGTTCGTAACAGTCAAAGAGGTCCTGAATACGGCCCACAGAGTCTAGCTCTTCTGCCCATTTGAAGAGAGTGAACCTGAAGGACTCCTGGAGATGTCACAAAACCATACTGACATTGGAACATATTTACATTCTGCAGCACAGACTACTTTGTTTCTACAGAGTGAGAAAAATTAGAACACTGCACCTTTCTACAAAATCACTATTTGCTATATAGTAAAAAGCATTTACAGTCCACTATTTTATTTGAGCGTCTGAATCCTTAGTGTAAACCTATCCATTATATCGTACACTCAAATTTTCTACAATGAAACTAAACAGCAGTGTTCAGTGAACATTGGAATAATTTCAGACACAGCACCTAAGTGTTTGATTGTGGTCATGTGTTACGTGTGCACAACATTTGGCAGTGAATGTACGCAGTCTGGTTTCCAGAGTAGTGTAAACAGTCATTACCCTCGCAAAGTCCTTAAACACTGGTGCAAGGTTGAGGACGAGAAGGTAGTGCACAAATGCAGTTCCATAATCTTGGTTGAACAGGCACTGTTGGGCACTTTCTAGGGAACTAGAGACCAGCTCATTCCGGGCGGGGTCCTCTCTGCGACGCCTTCGGGTCCTTCTGCCATGCTTTGGCCTTGCATTGGCATTAGGCATTGCTTTCACAAAAAAAACGAAAGCACAGAGTGGCGAGTCCAGTGACAATTATATGTGAATATATACAAGCTAAAGAAACCTGCAGTAGGACTATAAGGCACCAAATCACCTCTGTTGTTTGATTAATATATTAGTAGCAAAAATGATAAATGTTTGATAATCAAATGTGAGCATTCGCTGCCTTTTCTAATCCTAAACTTTTAGTAAACTAAATATCTGTGGGTTTTGAAAAGTAGCTGAACAAAACAAGATATTTGAAGACAACCCACCGGGCTCTAGGAAATAATGACAGGGTTTTAACTGAGGAAGTAATTGTCAGATGAATCCACTATGCGAATAATCGTTTCCTGCAGCCCTCATGTAACATGGCTATAGAGACTAATTTCTGCCAGCAAAAAAAAAAGAAATGGATGAGAAGATATGAGTACTAAAATAAAAATACAGCATGGTAAGTGAGATGTGTTGGAAAATTGTAAGATACCATAAGATACCAGGTGAGGCTTTGAATTTCTCAGTCATAAGAGAGATCCAAACTTTGACTTAATTTAAAATTATGATTATGGAATAAGTCAAAAACCGAAATTGTGAAAGCTATGAGCTATCTTACTTACTTGCTATTTCATATCAAGAGTAAATGTTGTTTATGTAATTCCTAACACTGTATATGTATTAGTTTTACGTGAAATTGGCCTATATCATAATGTTGTAAAAATATTGCTAGTGAAAGAAAATTATCCTTGACTTACTGTGTGTTGTTTTTTCGGTCACAGCCTTTCTGTGTGGGCTGAAAAAACACGGGAGAAAACCGCTAATGTTTTGACGGAATGTTGTTGCTAATTTAGCAAACACCAACCAACACTAGCTAGCTCACATAATAAAAACTGTTCTGACAGTCGCTACGATATATTATCTCTATGTCAAAATGTACCATGTCTATTTATAATCACGTTATTTTATGTCAAAAATATAAGAAAAAGAATAAAACATTTCTGCACTTATTTACGACAAGAATCGCCCATGGTGGAGTAGTCTAGCGTTAAACAAGAAACGTGTCCGTGCGTTAAACAATTTGGAAAGAAACAAGCAACGACATAAGGTTCCGCTGGATCAATTGTAACAACATTTAATACATTTCTGAAGTTAGGGGCAGAACGTATTCACTGTAAAAAAAAAAAAAAAAAGAGTTACATAAAAATTTACGTGTGTATTTAAAAACTGCATTTAAGTAAATGTTACCGCCTCAGATTTTCCTCTAGTGGGATCACTGACAGACATAATCAAAGATTACAAATGATCAAGATAGTTTGTACCAACGAAAATCCCCACCCTTCTTGTATCTTACTGCAGCACATAACTGGGTCAGACTTAAAGGCACTTTACAGTTTCCTGTGTCATGTAATTGTAATTTAGAATTTGCTGCTGAACTTCTCGATGTTTGACCATGCTTGCTGATCTCAAGGGATTGATGTGTGCAGTACTGAGACAACATAAGATCCAGTTGTTTTTATGATGGAAATCCTCTGAACTTTGCACAGGTGTTTTAATGACGTGGAGAGCCCGATTTTTTGGCATAGTCAGCATTTTCCTGACTTGTGTAAGCCAGTTATGTTGCCATCCCACTCTTAGTAACAGGTTAACCTGTGCTTATGAATATTTATGTAGTTTTCTTAGATCATGTGGTTCTTAATGATTGGAAGTCATTTGCTATTGTGATGATGGTGATCAGACACTGTTCTGTAAGACTACAGCGAGTTATTTTGTTGAGATCTGTTGTGACAATTCTTTCTCTCATTTCAAACCCTCAGTACTGTTCAGTTTCAGCTCTTGCTGGGTTGACCATTGGTTTGACACAACAGCTGTGAAGCCTCAAGTACATTATTCATTATATACAGAATATTTTGACATATAGTTATATCACATTTGTATATTTTTTATTATCGTATATCGTTTTCTATCTGTAATCCATTGTCACTGGAACCCTCCTGAACCTACTCTTGTCTATGTTTAACCAGTACATTATTGTTGTTGTTATAGTACCATTTAGCGATACTTGCAGTGGAACGTACCTCAAAACTTTATGTAAGTACAGTAGTTGAAAAGATGTACTTAGGTACTTTTTATCACTGGAGAAAGTTGCCTACCTTCCACCACTGTGGAAAGTACCTAGGATAAATCTAAAGTATAGATGTCACATGCTGTCAGTAGGATCAATACCAAAAGTGCACACATGCCTTGTCTGAAAGGTCACATCCTGTTGCAACATTAGCCTTAGTTCAGACAATCCATGTTAACTGTAAATAGTACATTTCATATATATTATTTTCTAAATAACACAGATTAGCAAAATTTCGTGACTGGCACATTATTTGGTAGTAATAAATCCAGAAGTAGCTTATTCATTTTGGATTTATTTAGTAATAAATCCAGAAGTAGCTTATTCTTAAAACATGTACCTCCGTAATCACGCATACAGCACCTCCTCGCAATATTATTGGAATATTGGCTGATTTTAATATTAAAAAGCATCAATATCAGCACGATTCTGACGCTGGTATTATTTGGTATCGTGTCGAAACAAAATTTTGTGGCACTGCCCGTGTTTACTAGCCGTTTCTAGGCATTTTCGAGGCATCAAATAAATGGCGCACGAAGCGAAAGCGGAAGTAGGCGTCAGTGAAGCATCTCGCGCAGAGCAGCGCGTCTTCGGCAGAAGTTTAGCTTCACTCACATATGTCAGCGGAGTTTCTCAATCTGTCACTTCTCTGGGAGGAGTACGTTTGCTGGAGGAAGGAAAAGTAGGATCCAGGCACCATGACTTTCTGACAACTCCCGTCAACCGACTTCCGATGAGTACCTCACCTGACAGCGTATTGTTGTCACCTTTTAACCGTTGTACCTGTTAGCTACCGCGGCCGTTATTTGACAACTGTGGAACGACACCCACGTCGGGACATGTTACCATGCTAACCTCCGTTAGCTGCTGCTACTTCACGTAGCTATGCTTTCCGTGAGAGACCCCAAACTTGAGCAAACACCACAGTGATTTCTTTTTAAAGAGGTTGTTTAGCCACACAGCGAAAAGGCGTCTCCGTCCAGTTTCCTGTGTTTTGAGGAATTAATCTGTCCAATCTGTGAGGGGGGAAAGATGGGACTACACCCGCTGGAGTTCAGTGAGTGCTATCTGGACAGTCCGGGCTTCAGGGACAAAATAAAGGCGCACGAAGCAGAGCTGGACAAAACCAACAGGTTCATAAAGGAACTGTACAAGGATGGGAAGAACCTCATCAATGCAACAAAGCGTGAGTTGATTTTAATTTGGAAAAACTTCATGTGTGCACTGCTGTAAACTTATATCTCAGTTTGCCTGTGTTTATTCTTTCTGTGTTATAAGTGTAGAAAAGAGCTTAAAGTTCAAAGTTTACTGAATAATTAACTAAATCGTCAAATATTACGATAGACATGATAACCAGAGAAAGGCGTTGTCTTTTTTTTAATCTGTTTGAATGTTGCTGTCTTTTGCTGTGTTTTATGAGGACATTTATTCATGTTTAGAGGCCCTGAGGTTTTTTCTTAATTCCTTCCCCGCAGTATTATTTGCTCACAGTTACACTGGGCCAGAAATGATTAGATTGTTATCTCCTTGAACTCTACTCTTGTGGGCTGGGCTTGTTTGAAAGATGCCCACTGCAAGAACAATAGTCATCAAAACTACTTTCACTTAAGGCCTGTTGGAAACCCCCCCTCCCCCCGGCCTCTTATAATATATAATTACTTTAAATAAAAATTTAGACAGTCCAAATGCAGTTTGACAAACAAACTAAAGACTGGAAAGTGTTGTCAGCAGTAAAACAGTAGTATCCTTGCAGGCATGTCCCTGCAGGAGTGCTACTACTGCTTGTTGCTGTGAACTGTCACACATCATGTTTTTCTTCTTTTCACTAGTAGTAGTTTCCATGCTTCTTGTTAGTTGGAAGTACTCAGGTATGTCTGTTATTTTGCCTTTAGGACAACTTTAGTTATTCAAGGCAGAGAATCAGCAACTTAAGGCCCTGTCAGACTTACTCAAAGACTGCATTAAGTTGTGTCATTATGTTGACTCTCAATGACATTTTTAGGGCTAGGAAACTGAACTAAGTTTAATATTCTGATTTATTATCATGTCTTGCAGATATGAACATATTGCATAGAGCTGATATTTGATTAGTCCTTTAATCAGTTACTCAATCCACAGACAATTAATCTGCAACATTAAACACAAATGACTCCAAATAAATGGTTATTTTAAATATTTATTGAGCTCTGCTTTGATTATCAAGAAGGTAAGCTGCTGTATAATGAAAACATTGGCTAGTTGCAGCCCTACAGTTTTGCATTATAATGATTTTGAGTCTGTTTTTTGTTTTGCTCTTTTTAAGAGATTAGCCTTACATATATTTATACATAATACAAGCAACCTTCAAATATGCCATGTCATACAAAGCCTGTATTTTTCAGAGCAGGTATCGTGTTTTTTCTCTTCTCTTCAGTCCCTCCAGTTCTGCAGATTCAGTCTTGCTCTTTGCTGACATCAGTGGAACCGTTCATAGCTTAAGGCTGCTGATGCTCTTCTGCTTCACGCTGTCATCCCGCGCTGCACTTTTACTATTGTGCTCAGCTGCTATTTGCATACTTGTGGTGCGTTAGAGGAAGTCTTGCCATTCTCCTTGACCTCGCTCATCACCATCATGCTGATCATCATCAGATTGCATCTGATTTACTGTGTGTGTGTGTGTTTTTTTTATTTTTTTATTTTTACCACACACCCAAACTCTAGATCTACTAACGGGTGACAGTTTCAGGAAGGCTGTTGTCTTTTTTTAGTGAAGTGGAAGCCACCAAGAGAACCACTACAGAGTATAAACTGATGGTCACAGATGAGTTCATACTGATGCTCTGCTATGTTGGCGCTAACAGATGCGTGGTATCTAATTTCAGCAGGACATGTCACGTCTTGTGTGTCCCACCTCATGTGGCTGTGGCTGAATTATGCGTCACTTTTAAGCTGTTGATCCAAAGTATGATCAACATGGTGACGCACATCAAATGTCTTATCTGTTAAAACTAATTAAGTCTGTGCTCACTCAGAAGAATATGACAAGGAAAAGGGAACCCTGGTCACACACTCCCAAAGGGACTATTGCAAAGTCAGCTGAAGTTTCAGGAAGGAACTGATTGTCATGTTCTTATGTTCTGACATTAATGAATTTTACTGCCCCTTTTTTTGCTCAGCCTTCATCGACAATATGGTCACGAGGAGTTTACTCTTCTTATTAATGGGGGTAGTAGAGCCTCTCAAACATTATGCAACTGTCACGGCAACACCTTAAAGTTGTTATTTCCCATGGCCTGGTTGTTATCCGGACATTATTAACACTAATGTTTACAAAGGGCGTTTTTCTATTTTGATATTTAATTTAGGGCAAGACAGATTTATCCAAACTGGCCTGAGTAGCTCTCAATCATATAACTAACAGATAATTCTCATGTTACAGCTAGAGATGATCAGAAAATTTATGAGTGTTGGTTTAGTAATTTTTCAAGGATAGTGTCAATTTCTTATTTGAATTTCAATTTGATTGTAAAGTTTGTGTTTTTGTTGTTTGAAAAATAAAACAATAACAGTACTTCAGATAAGTCGTTTTTGGCTCTGGGAACTTGTGAAGGTCATTTTAAGCTTTTTTCAGACGTTTTATAGAACAAACAATTGATTGAGAAAGTATTTGCTCATCAATAGATAGGCTGATGAAAATAATCATTAGTTGTTGCCTTACATGTAGTTAAAGATATGTGGACACACACTTATGTGTGACACCAGTGGCCCTTAGAACACAATTTCCAATTACAGTTGAACAAGTTCAACAACTGATTTTAATTGCTGAACATTTTCCAACCCGATAGTTGTATATAATAAGGAACAGCCTAATTGTATCTCATTGTAAAGTGTTGTCTGTCACCATGTTCCCAGACTTTTTTAAGCCCAGTGATATAATAAATTCACAGTTGTAATAAACACAGTAGATTTAGAAGCAATAGCCTAAATGTAAGTGTGAGTCATTAAACAACAGGGTTGTTCATTTGCACTGTCAGGGTGGAGCTCCTTCTCTGCACAGAGATCATAGAAAATATCATATGATTTTTGTGTCTTCCAAATCTTGTTTGTTGTTTGCGTTGAAGTTGATGAAATAGGGTCACTAGATGAACTTGTGAGCTCAGACACTTGTTTTTGATGAGTTGAGTTGATTTGAGGAGACTAAACTGTGTAATCCTTTTTGTATATGCTCGTCACTATCAGCCTCACACCTGAGATTCAGCCGTGCTGTAAAAATGGTTGATGTAGCATTATGTCGTTAGCACTGACTCATTAAGTCAGTCAAATAATGTATAAAAGTTGTGGATTCAAGGATTTTATGATAAAATGGTTCACGTTTACTCAGAGTGATCTGGTGTTTGAACAGCCCAGAGGACAGTTGTTGATCTCTAAATCCCAGTCCATTCTCAGCCTTTCAGCAACTCCCACTCCTACAGCTGGGAGGATGTGCCACTACGGAAAGTCCTTGGTTCTGAGAGGAAACTTTATAGCGGGGTCCTGGGCCAGAGAGCCATGACATGGAAGTGCCCACCAGAGGAGCAGCACACAGATGTGCTTCTGTTTCAGAGGGTTTCCTTCACAGGAACTGTGTCCTTTTCGTATCCTCTCAACTACCCCTCACTGTTGTCCTTAGGAAACATATAGGTTTATTGTTTGTAGAGGAGAATATGAATTCTACATTTCTGAAGAGCTTGTTATTTGTATGTAATCTTGTCATTGCCTGTCAGCCAGTTTTAATAGCTTGTTACTGTGCAGGATCTGTTATTGCTGCAACGATCTGAAAAATGGGGGTCAGTCATAGTCATTTCCACAGCTTGATTTCCTCTTGTGAACTGACCAATTCACTCATAAAATAAAATGATTTGCGTTTTTTCTTCTTCACTTTCAGTTCCTCTTTGAAAACCCAGCCATGTTAAGGTTTCTTTCTCACTGGCACACAGGTTATGTGAGAGTAGTCTGCCATGTTGTTCCTTGGCTCACTGCTGCTCTCTGTAATCACAGTAACGTATTCTGCCAAAGAGCCACATCACAATCTTTCATTAAAATCGCATTAGCACAAGACATGAAGTCATGTGGGAGGAACGCTTTTTCATCTCTCGCTCGACAAAGAACAAGGCCTCCTGTAACAGTGATAGTCTATTATAGCCTGATGGCACGACAGTACTTTTGAAGCTCCTTTATTGGTGGAAGTAGTTGTACAGAATCATCTAATGCACCTTTCACTGCACCACAACTGGAACTAATTGAATATGTGCAGGAATAATACAAAGCTATTCTAATATATCTGTGACCAGCCACCGCCATTATTGACAGGATACCGTCAGCGTAGTCTCGCCCTACAGACTTGTTTTGATGGTCAGGAAGTTGTGAATGTAGTAATGTGTGCTGCGTGGTCAGCGAGCAGGGATGGGTGGTCAGGTAGTGTTGAGGGCAAAGGTGGGAGCCGAGCATGGAGCACGTATTCGGACTGGAAAAGATGGGAGAGTGGAACAGGAAGGACTATGGAAAGGCACAGCATGTAAACACTGGCTGCTCTTTGAGGGGCTGGACAGAGGGGCCTGTGACCTTAGTGGCACATTTGATGAGACTGTAGAAATCATAGCAAACAACCCTCCCAACAGTTGCCCATGAATACACTGTGGACATCTTCAGCAGCCGAACTTTGACATATACATACATTTTCTGGTTTGTTTTGGGGGAAACATTTGTAGCAGCAGCCAGATATGCAAACCTCCTGCTTTAAGACATAGTTAATGAAAAACAAGGTCAGGTAATTGATGCTAATCATTCTGCTGCATTTATAATACACAATTTTCCTACCTAAATGTGCCTCTAAAGCTGTTTTGCAGCATGACTGTAATTAAGCACACATTGTGCCAATAGAGATTCATATTTTTATGTGACCTGTAAAGCCCAGTGTCACAGTAGCCTCGGGTTGCATGAATAGAAAATGCTAATTCACCTCAGGAGGTGTTACATTGAAAAAAAACTACTGCAACTACTAGTACATCGACAGCACACTGGATGTTGCCAGTTTATTGAAAACTTGTTTAAAAGATCACATTACAGTTAAATATTTTGGAACATGTAATTTGATGTTAAAATTTCAAAAGTAATATGTTCGGTTTATGTGAATCCATTGTTAAATGTAGTGATGTTAATGAGTTCCAGAGAGGAGAGTTACATATGTGTGTGCAGGTACTTATTGACAAAGTAAGTCTGTGTCCTGTAATGTAATGAAAATAACTTTACTGCAGCAATATTTTTTGTTTCAAAACCACCAACACCAGAAAATAAACTACATAAAACTATTCCCAGACTTTTAATTGGTCAATTGGGTATTCGACAGGAATTCAGCTGATGACATTTCTAATAATAGCCTAGTTTTATACAATAAAATATCAAACACTTTGCTCATGTGAGACCCTAAAAGCTCTGGCATAAGCATTTTGAAACATTTCAGAACTATATTGGGATTTTTCCTAGGAATTTTTGTTGACATTTAATATTTTATAGTTTCCCTTTACTATTACTACTTTGATCTGTGGTGCTCCATATGAACTGGAGCCCTGTGGTTCACTACACTCCATATTGTGTCACCTTTGTTTTTCTTCCCACTTCTTACTGAACAGAGGTACTCATGTTTATGTCCCATAGCTAGGCTTTTTTTTTCAGGTTTTTCCTGTTAGAGAAAACCCCAGGCTGTTATATCAGATGCAATACATAGATGTGAGGTGGGGTCTGTGTGACTCACACTCTGGATTCAGTAGACTGGGCTCTCTGGCTTTCTGCAGAGAAACTATCCAAGTATGACAGTTCCCAGGTTTGCTCTGAAATGCCTTTCTTTAAAAGGCAAAAAGTAGGAGAAGCTTTGCCTTGGACTCTTGTGTGCCTTAATGAGTGTGGTATTTCTATCCTGTGATGGTTATTTCTTCAAGGACATCAGCTATCATCTCAATCTGTTATGCAGGCCTCTCATCTGACACTTTTGTTTATCGCTCCACTGATTGTATCCAGTTGATCTATGCTGTAGAAACATCAATTGACGCTGTACAGAGACACACATACTGTTGTGGTTTCTTCCTTCTCTGAATCTTGCCTGATGTCGATTTAAAGCTGGAGCTTCATCTAAGCAGATAACATTCATTCTTCATGTTTTATGTAATGAACTTCACATATCCTGACCTCATATATTCTCATATTAACTGTCTACCCTGCAGTGAGTTCAGCATTCAAGCAGCCTGTGTAATCAGATTGTGGATGGGTGTGATTTATGCACCATGGTAACATATGGCTCTAATTAAGAGCCTGCAAATCTATCCATTGACATCACTGTTCTTGGAGAACACACTAATTATCTGCAGGGATCTGGACCTTGTTTGTTTCTGTCTTTTCTGAACAAAGGATATCTTTAATAGACTAATAAAGTACAATAGTAAAACACACAAGACCTAAATTGACATTATCTCTCCAGAATAAGAGGCTTGAACACAATTCACCCACAAGAAGTTGTTAGGTTGTGAAAGAATAAATCCTTAAAATATTTTACGTATCGACTCTTCTGAAATAGAAGGATACAAATCTTAGAATACTTACCACATTTTGAAGGATGCTTGAATGACATTAAAAGACACGATACAATCAACTCCTCATTATGTTGGTACAATACAGTGACATTTAATACTACTCTGACCTTATGTCAGCATAATGTAGTGTGTTGAAGGGTTGTTAAGGTTCAGTGTAATGTTGTCAGAACATGTTTTTACTACCTGGGGGAGCAGCTGAAGTTTCCATTCATTTATGTGTATTCTGCAGGTGACCAGCAAAGACTCCATAAGTGTCAGTAGCCTGATTATCAGTGATGTTAATAGTGGGCGAGAATTTGTATTTGTGTTATGATGCATCTTTTTTAAAACCCTCGACAACACGAGGTCATCACAAGGTCAGAGAACAATGTTGGTTGTTCGATACTAAGCTTTACATGATTAAAATAAATTTGAAGTAATTTGATTGATTTATGTTTGTTTTAAGTAAGACTAAAGATTTAACAAAGAATTGATTGAAAATTTATACTATGTGCTTTAAAAAACTGTCAAAACGGGCGGGGTCATATTTGACCCCAGAGGGCACAAGGTGTTGGCATCTGGGAGGACATTACAAGGGTGAAGATAATTTAAACAATATCTCTCATTATAAAACTTAATTTAGCTTAAGCTTCACTCCTGCTTGGCTTGGAGATAGAGTCCGGTCCGATCCCACACAAGAGCTACTGTTGCACAAATTGCTGTAGAATTTAATGCTGGCTTATGATCGACAGGTGTCAGCTTGCTGCATGTGGGGCTGCACAGCTGCAGACTGGTCAGAGTTCAGGCCTTACAGGCTATGCTGCTGACATCTTGGTGCCACATACCAGAGGACACCCTCACATGTCTGAGAGCTGGTTTGGGGGCAGAGTGAATCCTATACATTATTAGGTGGGCAACTGGTTATGTTATGGCTAATTGGTTTATATTGCTAACAAAGCCAAAAGCCAAAAAACATGACCAGTAGAGACACAGTTTGAGACTGAAATTAAACAATACTCGTCCTCTAAAATTGCTTTTCTATAAAAGGGTTTAAATGGAAATTTAAAAGACATCAGACTCATCTTCTCCTCAATCTTCTGGCGAACTGCTTCAAAGCATAAAGGCTGCAGAGACCTGTTCAGTTCAGTCCTCAAGCCTCAATCTAATGATCCCTAAAAGGGCAAAGACTGCTGAGTAGGGATGGTGTTTGCATTTTATTGGAAATGTATCCAGTTCAAAATCCACTGTTTCGTTTAACAAAAGAGAGAGCTTAATTTTTAGGAATCTAGTCTAGTGGTCATTTGAATTACATAAAAACCAGTTACCTGACAAGCATGTCACTAAGTGGACAGTAGACATGGTAATTACCTATCACGTAAACCATGGACATCCTGCAGTGTTTAGGGGTTGTAAGGCTTTGACCACATATTTTATCACTGCTCTGGGACATTTATTAACCCTGTCTTCACTCATTTTTCCTTTAGCTGCATTTGCTCCTCACTGGGGGGTTGTACTGGAGTCACATGACCTATAGACACAAAAGTAAAAACAACAGTGTAGGTAATAATGATTTTCTTTCTGTGAATACAAATTAAATACATTGCAGATGTTTGACTGTGTAGTGCACGTGATATGATGATTATAGGTCACAGAATCTGATGACACAAGTTCAAGTTGTCGTTCCCTCCCACAAATGTTAAATATTTAATTTGTTGCATTAACTTAGGTATGTTTAAGCTTCAGTGCCATTTTTGTTGCACCAGCTTTGCCAAGTTACATGTTTGCATACAGTACATTGTCAGTCTTTTTTTTTGCCAATGTCTGTAGTGTAGTGCAGACTGAAATAAATGGTGAATGAAATATTTGATAAGGAAGAAAAGTGCTTGCTCAAGGAGGATTGTTGGGTTTCTTTCTATATAACACTGGAAGGTCTTGATGTTAATATGTGAAGTGACTTGAGATGATTCTGTTGTGATTTTGTGCCATATAAATATAAAAAATTCATGCCCTTACTCACAACTGAAGCTGACAATTATAAGGCATCCCATAATATTTCTCCACCCCATACCATCTGATCTAACCAAAATACTGCCTTTAAAGTGGACCCTGAACCAGAGGAGTTGACACTCAACTTTTTCAAATGTAGAGCTTCTCTTGTCTTGATTAATGATCTAAAATTAGAAGAAGTACATAAGTACAAGTACACAAGTCAAGAAATTAGGTATTAACCATCAACAAATCATTAATACTGTTGTTGTTGTCAGTCATTAGAATATATTTGCTAAATTCCTGGATAGATAATATTAGATATGAAACACCTTGTTTCTTTTTGCTGTTTCGAATTTCCTCACCCACAGGGAAATATGGAACATTTCCTCCTAGTACTATATAAAGAGCTACTCACAGAGCAAACAGCTGTAACCCTGCAATACAGTAGCTGTCCCATTGTGTGGTGTGTATCTCTTCGCTTCCTCTAATTTGGCAACTTTGACAAATTAGAAAAGGAATTGACCACAGGTGTTTTTTCTGGGCCATGTTTGCTTTAATCCAGAATGCTGCAGCCAGAGTTTTGACGGGAATTAGCAAGAGAGATCATATTTCACCTACATTAGCTTCTCT
>JAUMHL010000001.1:8345758-8365353 GCA_032362345.1 Sandelia bainsii | reverse complement strand
AAAGTGCCTTGAGATGACCTTTGTTATGATTTGGTGCTATACAAATAAAGATGAATTGAATTGAATTGAATTGAATTGTGTACTTTGACATTGTATAGATTGGAGGCTGAGCTGAACAGTAACCAGCAGTGGATTTAAAACTGTTAAAAAAAATGATTGAGGTAGAAGCTGTGCTCTTTGTGCCAGACTCAAGCAGACATTGTCCAACACCTCTCACATGCTTGGGCTGTGGGCCAAAGTTTGTACTCAGAGAACCTGGCGTGTGTAGCAGGGTAGTACATTGGTAGAAATACATATGACAAAATGTCAAAATAAATGCATTTTAAATGTGATAGTGTTGGATTTTTCTTTTTTTTTATTATAAAAAAACAATGTATTGATCGTTAACTCTACATGTTCAGATAATTGGTGCAATTGTAAACATTCAATGATTTTTCTCAAGACAAAACTCTCCAGCTAATGTTTCTGGGCTTGTAGCAGGAAAAGTCCAGGTGGAACTAAAAACATTAACAATTGCTGAGTGAGGAAACCGTCCTATGCTGTGAAAAAAATAAATAATTCAGCTTAATCACTTAACATTACTAAAAACATACAACAAGCTATAGTGATAGTAACTGATTTAAGTATGTTGGTGTGACAAGCAATAACACGTAAACATGCATGTTATGTCGTTGGACCTTAATATGTTGATGTTTCACATTGAACTTATTAGCATGCTGCTAATATGTGAGGCTCACAGCTAGCCTGCCCTTCCTAGTGGCTCGTAACTGGGATCTGATGGAGGCGGAGCCTGCAGTTGGATGTGTGTGGATTTTGGAACACTGGCAAAACAAACTCTCTTATTGCTGGCCATTGACCAGCAAAACATTGTAGTCTACTGATATGTTTGATTATTTAAAAAACAACATTTTGTCAACTGCAATTGTATGTAATTAGAAATGTACAATATCTATACTGTATATTTGGTTTTGTTTTATGTCTGTGTGATTTTCTTTGTTAGTAGAGATAGATACTTTGGCCTCTGCTAAATTGTGATGCAGACTTCTCATTAATGTCATAAATAAAAAAATAAAAAAAAGAGATTACTCATTAATGAAAAATAATCACTGCTTGTACTACTGTGTTGTAGTTACAGATGTTACGTACAGTCTTTGAGCTCCATTCAACAGTGTAGCTCAGTTAATCGTTTCCTGTAGAGTCCCAGCTACAGTATCTGTCAAAGCTAATCACACGGCTCTTCAGTGTACTGCTCATAACTGCAGTCTTAAAATACCCTTGCCGCATTCTGTTGGGCTTCCCTAAGGGACTGTCATGGGTCAGAGATCCTGCCTCGGGGAATCTCTTCACTGTTTGGAAATCGGTTTGCTGTGTTTACTGATGTGTAAGGGTGTAGTGGAGGTTTGGTTTAAATAACATTTATCTACCTCTCAAAATCTGAAATAATTTTAATCCAGACCCAGGAGCATTTACTGCTTATAGGGTTGTACAAGGTATACAAATATGAGTGTGCTCTCTCCGAGCATAGTTACTGATGTTAGATTCAGGCAGCCAATTTACGCATTGTAAATTATATATTGTACTGAGGAATTTTTGGTAGAACCCAAATGGAAATGAGAGTTTCCACAAAAAATGGCAATAAAAGCCGAAGCATATTAGCTTTGTTGCTAATGTGACACTTGGTTTACTTATGAATGGACTTAAACAAGAATGACATTGCATAACGTTCTGTTTTGTCACTGTTACTTAAGCTGAAAACACAGTACCTGCCTTCCTGGGTTTGTGTAACAGGATGTAGCAGACTTTAGACAGACAGGATGTTTGCAAAGTGGTTAACTGTGTCTGGTGCATCAGACCTAATTTGAAGGACAGCTTATATTCAGACTTTTTTTACATGTATACATACATTTTTTTTAAATAAATTGTTTGCTAGGAAGGTTTTTTTTTATAAAATAGATGACAAGTAATTGTAGCCTGTGTAATATGGTTTTATTTATTAAAACATGTTTACTTTGTAGATCCAGTAAAATCATAATTCTCTGCTTTAAATGTTTTTTATATTTCACTTTTTTTTCCAGAGCTTGTGGTGGCACAGCGAAAGTTTGCCCAGTGCCTCGGAGAGTTTCAGTTTGAGTACATTGGAGATGCAAAGACAGATGATGAGCGATGCATCGGTAAGTGTGGGTTTGTCTCCTCACGTGATGGAAACTAACCACTAGTTTTGTTACATCTGCACAGACACTGCAAATGTTTGTTTACAGTTCTTTCACTACCAGCACATTAAGAGCAGTTGTTGGTGTTCACCTGTGGTGGGAACAACTGATAATCAGTCTGTGTATGTGAGAGAGTTAGACAGAAAATGCATTTATTACATGTTTGATTTTTTTTTTTTTTTAGATGAGTCTTTGCAAGAATTCTCCTCATTCCTCAAAAACCTAGAAGATCAAAGAGAGCTGATGGTGAGAACAACCAGTCAGAACCTGCTTGAAAGCCAAGGAAAAATGCATGTGTGTCACTGTGTGTGTCTGTGTATAGTAAATGCTGTTTAACTATGTGTATGCCTGTACTGTGTACAGGTTACACCTAACACTGCCCATATTTGGTACTTGCATTTATTAGTATCTGACTCATCCACCAGGGATCCAGACAGACACTCAATAAGATAATTTTCTCCAATGTACAGTACAGCCACAGCATCCAGGAAGCAGAGAAAACCTGTTGCCTAAGGGATTTTCTTCAGTTCTCTTGTGCATGTCTAAGGGTCAGCATCTGCTGGGGAGTAGCTACGGAGAGGACAGGAGTGCATAAGCATCACACCCAAGCTTTAAATACCGAGATAGGTTTCATAACCTACTATTGGCAACAAGGTCCACAACAATACAGCCCATAGCGACATGCTGCCATAAAATAATTTAGTGCATCAGGCAGCATTGTTAAAGTTTCTAAATTATAAATTACATAACTACAGCAAATATGAAGGAAGCTATTACATTCTTAAAGCATGACTGATTTTAATTGTGACTGTGGGTTATTAAAATGCTACCATGAGGTGTTGTGAAGTTTCACAATATGTGTTATACTGTCATATTAGAGATGGTACACCATGTTGTCCTGTGGGCTTTTTTTCTGTTATCTTTCCAGAGGTTATGTAATGGGAATACATGTCAAAGCTCCTCATTAGAAGACTTCTTTAAATTTAAACAGTGGATTTTTTTTTTTTCAAACGAAATATATGTAAAACACTTCTCATATTTAGAAAAACATGCAGAGATTATTGTGTTGGCAGCTTTCTATAAACGACCATTCTTTTGTAATGTCTGTGTGTAGAATTTGAGGTTAGGGAGTGGGCCCATCATCAGTAGATGACTGTTTTAGCACCAGGCTCAGACCATAATGGTAACTCTGCTCAGCATAGTGGAATGATCTCACAGTGCAAAGTAAGGAAAAGAGGGATTGGCATGCAGGCGTAGACTTGTCCTGTTGTCAGCATAGCAGCAACACTGGGAATGAATAAAAGCACAGATATTTTTAGTAAAAAAGTTATGTAATTTTAGGTATGTATGTAGTATATAAATACCAATAGGTCATCTGTCAAAAGACAGTGCCCCTAGTGACCAACAATCTGTAAAAAGCTGCTACTCTTCACTGGAAACAATAAACAGTTAAACCTGGAAAATGCTGTTGTGTCATATGAAATATTAATATGATCTGTCATTGAGTTTAGCAATAATGGAGCACATTTTTGTGGCATCTGTGTCTGTCTAGATGAGAAATATCACAGAAACCTTAATGAAACCCCTGGAGAGGTTCAGGAAAGAGCAGCTCGGTACAGTAAGGGTAATGTATGATGGTTTATCCCTTCTTTATGTGGTGTGTACTTCCTAGTTAAACACATACCTATAAATAAGGCTTTTATTCCTTCGTCACTAAGACGTATGTTTTTATTTTTATATGTTTCTTCTTCCACTTCACCTTCTTAAGGCGGAAAGAAAGAAATATGAGAAAGAAACGGAGAAGTACTACAGCTCTCTGGAAAAGCTTCTGAACATGTCAGCAAAAAAGAAGGACACACAGCTACAAGAGGTATTTATCCTTAATAATTGTAACTTTCCAAGAGATATGTGGCATGCAGAGCTATTCATTACGATATCAGAAATGATCGAAATGGATATTCTGTATAGTTTAAGAATCCTTGTTGGGGTTTTTGTCTTCGGTGCCTTGGGGAAAGGCCTTGCTGCAAAAGCCTGTTGGACCATATGAGTTTCCACTGACATGCTTTGCAGCAACAGTTTTCCTGGCTTGTTTGAAAGGAAATGTGTGGTAATGTGTATTGTAAATTGTGGAACAACCTATTCTGTAGTAGCGTGGGATTTAATTTTAAACTGTGGAGAATTTATCAACGCCTCACTTCGTTCCTTGTGGCCGTGTAAGGCTTTATGAACTTCATCAACACTGCGTCAGCTGTTTAGTCAACTGAATGAACTAGAGCATTTATTTATGCTGTGAGAAACAGTGAACTTTAATCTCCTTGTTTCAGAGAGAACAAAATACTGTGTGTGTACTGTATATTAGTCAGCAGTTGACATTTAGTGGATGAGATTGAGAGAATTAGCTACATTTACACCTCAGGTACTTAGTGGCATATTGTAAATCAGCTGTATTATATTTTAAATCTGTGTATACTGTTATAAATAATGTTATTCTGTATTACTAGCATTTTCTAGAATTGTTATTTTGTACTGTAGTTCTTGAATATATATTGTTATTTTGGTGCAGCACAGTAGAGGCAGGACCTGTTGCCATTTATAAGAATTTAAAGCCATACCGCGAAAAACCTCTAGCTTCCCAAAATTGCACCGTGTCATGAAGATCATTGTGTTTTTCTTTGCTTCCATGCATTTGTCTGTCACTATAATCACCATGGTGCACCACTTCAGGCAAACTCCCAGGTGGAAAGCATGAGGAAGCACTTCCAAGAGGAGTCACTAGACTATGTTTGCAGACTGCAGGAGATTCAAGAGAGAAAGAAGTTTGAGTGTGTGGAGCCGGTGAGTGACCTTGCTAGCATGTTAGCAATGACGCAGCTGGTCTTTCATATTTATAACAGCCAAAGTCAATAAAGGATACAGTATGTCACATGTTTCTACCTGTATTTTCATTTCATTTAGATGCTGGCCTTCTTTCAGACAGTTTTCGCCTTTTATCACCAGGGCTATGAGCTCGCCAAGGACTTTGATCATTATAAAAGAGCACTGCAGATCAATATTCAGAATGTAAGAAATATGAATGTTTTATTAATATATTTGTGATTTGGATATATATGACTCCCATTCATATCCATATGAATGGTTAGAGTCATATGGGTATTTCATGTTTATATTCTCTTTATGTACATAGCGTATAAGCATGAAAACAAATGCTTGTATGCTATTTATGTGCTGTCTTGTTCTACTCTAGGAAGAGAATAAGTCTTGTAATAGGTTCTAGGTTGAATCTGGAGTCCAATATTAACCTTTTACTTTTTGTCTTGACAAATCCTGAGGAAAAAAAAAAAGGACCATTAGTCTTAGGTTTAAATTTATTAGGAGTGGTTTCATAGTGACATTGTAAAGGCATTTTCAACGGAAGCTCGAATGTTTTTTTTATTTTGTAAAGTGACTTCCTGGAGTGTGTGTTTGTTTCCCCTTTCTCCCAGACGAGGAATCGTTTTGAGGGCACGCGGTCAGAGGTGGTCGAGCTAATGAAGAGGTTCAAGGAGGTACCCCAAGAGTACAGACAGACAAGCCCCATCAGTTATGAAGGCTACCTCTATGTACAGGAAAAACGTAAGACAGTTGCATGGTTTTAGTGTTTTAAAACTGGTTTTCATCTTACACCTATTCATAACACACTTTACCCGTGCAGCCAGGGAACACAAGCAAGGAGGACTAACTGTAAATAAACACAGTCCAATGTAACAGAGTCGAGGCTGTTGTTATACGCACACTAACTTGTACATACATGATTTTATTTATTACTATACACAGGCTGTCAGAGACAATATCTAAATAGCTGAAGTAGTGGGAAAACTAGCCTGTCATTATCAAACAGCAGCAGTACTGATCTGTGATGCAGGCTAGTTTTTGTTTATACTGGTTTCAGGCTCTGACACACATTGACATTATGTACTGTTGACTGCTATATGTTTTTTCATGACATTCGCTCACTCAGAACATTGTATGTTAGGAATATCCTACATGTTAGTTATACTGTTGAATGTTTGTTTCATATCTGTGCCTTGTTTTTCTAGGGCCACCTCCATTTGGTTCAAGTTGGGTCAAACGTTACTGCACATTTGTCAAAGAGCAGAAGATCCTGCACATGGTCACCTTTGACCATAGATCTGGTGGGAAGATTGTGAGTAGTCATACGGCGAAGTGCAGTGGCTGTTAATGTCACACAGACTTTATGATCTCAACTATATCCACTATGAGTTTCATTTTTTAGATTCATATGCTATAAACATTTTAATGTTTCTTAATTTATTTTTCAGGGGGAGACAGAGTCTATCACGCTCAAATCCTGTGTCCGCAAAACGACTGACATCTTGGACAGGAGGTTCTGCTTAGATCTCGATATCACAGACCGGTACAATTTCAACTGTGTCTCCTTTTTCTCAAACACCATGTGATGAAATTAAGCTTGTAGTTGAAAGTATGTTTTAGCATTTCTTACTGGAACACAGTGCAAAATATTCACATGAGCACATATATTATCTGCTTCTGCTAAAGATCTTAGCTCTGCACATTTCTTGTTTCTTGCTGTGTGTTTTGGATTGCAGAGCGTGGAACAGGAGGATTTGTTTTGAAGGCCTGCCCTCACACACTTAGCTCAGAGGCTTGGTCACACCCTCCTGTGCCCTCCTGTAATAGAGATCTCATTTTGTCACAGCTCTGCCTTTTTTCTGTAGTATTAATAGAAGAGCAGTACTTGAGATTTTGTATTTGAATCTGAGACCACACATCCATTCTAACTGTGATGAGTAACTTGATATCCATCTGGTTCCACGTGACTGTAGGTCTCATAAACAAGCTGGGATGACTAATAGGGCTAATTTCTGTCGTTGCTACAAATCCACGGTGTCAGAGGTTGTGTTTGTTTCAGTAAATTCTAAACACGTATAATGTTTTTATGATGGCATTCACATCCCCACACCCCCAGTACTTTATTGTGCTGTACCTCTAAAACCTTGCCTAATGCTAATGTGGTTTGGCTCACTCACAGGCCAGGGACAGTGCTAACAGTACAGGCCTTGTCAGAGGATGACCACAAGTTTTGGATGCAGGCCATGGGTGGGAAGGAACCTGTGAGTCAGCCGCCTCTATTATGTTCTCACCTACCCACTCACACATGGCACATGTAGCTATACTTTATTCTGTTAAACTGACATCTTACAGAAAATAACATACTAATAATAACATATAACCATATAACACATAACATACTATGTACAGTACCTGCATTCTACAGTCTATCAAATTGTTAAACTACACATCATACACTATAAAAAGTTGTAAAGATTTTGATCTTTAAACAGCTTGGGCACTATCTTGGGAGGACATATTCTAAAGAAAGAGGAAGTAAGTATTTGTGATTGTGAAAGGATATCAATTTAGTTTCATCAGTGCAACGCTTCACCACATTTGACACATTTTGTTCTTGGACCTGCAGTTGATGCACAGCTGGATGACGTGGGTTTGAATTTTGTGAAGAATTCCATCGGTGCCATCGAGACGAGAGGTGAGATATGAAATGTGAAAAAGCTCAGTGGAGTTATATCTTGATTTATCTGGGGAAATGTAACATTGTAGAATTGTTGAGAGTAATGAGAGTAAAGGATGACATGGGTGCAGTCTCACTTTGTGTACACAAGGGGGCAGACTTGCTTCAGTATTGAAACAAAAGCCCTGACTGCAAAATACTGCAGGTGTCCTGCACTGAATATAATATTATTTTCTTTCTTGCTTAGCACTAAAGTTTTTATTAATGTGCTTCAGTTTTCACTTGCTTATTTGACTCATTTTTAGCCAAAAGCCTCTTTTAGGTCCAGTTCCTCTCAACTTGCCGTATTTCTCTTTGGAATTGCTTAAACAGATACTGAACATGACATCCTTTGTGATAATGTTAAGCTTGGATTTTATTATCTGCTTTGTCTGTTGTTTTCTCATATAGAATTTGCTATAAAAATGAACTTTTGCTATTGCTACTACAGGTATTGATGATCAAGGCCTGTACAGAGTTGGTGGGGTAAGCTCCAAGGTCCAGAAGCTGCTCTTATTAATGATCGGTAAGTCTATTCTTTCCTGCTCTGCAAATGAAATTGCACACTTTCAAAGTTTCTGGTAAGAGCTGAATAAAGTTACAAATTAAGTATATATGGTTTTGCTCTTTTGCTGTGATATGAAGTTGCCCCTAGTTAAGTTGAAAGTGCTGATGCAATGAATATGTCTGTTGGGGCAATATTAAAAAGATGAAGTGACAATTTGCCCATGACTCAGCCTTTCAGAACCATGTCTCCTTAAAGTGCAACAAGTGCCTGGGCACATCTTTGCCTCGCTTCCATTTGGTTTTATGTCCCACAGAAAAACAGACAGGGTCCCTCCCATCCACGTCCTTGTACCCTTTGCGTCTTTATTAACACACAACATAGTCTCTCGTGTGCTCATCCATGGCAGTTGCCTTTCTTCGTTTCTTTTACGCTTCTCACTTATCTTGAAACCTTTTCACTCAACTTCTTTTCTATAGAGCTTGTCCTCTGTCCTTTCTGGTGCTCCCTGTCTGCTCTCTGGTTTCCTGCCGTCTCCAGCAGACACCAGCTCGCTTTCAGCTCTGTGTTCAGAATGACAACAAACTCAAGCAGCCGCCAGCCTGTCTCAGCTTCCTCTCCAAAACCCTTCCAGCCTCCCAACCTGCCGACTCATGCTGTACACTCCATTAACACTCTGCTGTGTACTCTAGGAAGTTTCTTTAAAGATAATCACTTCAAAAAAATTGCAGAAAATGTTGAATTAGTGATTGCTGATGAGGATACGTTGGATATTTTCTTATATTCTTATATTTTTTCCACTTACACATACTAATTACTTGTATGTGTGACAGAAGTAGTACTACTTCTACACACACATACACAAACACATTCACAAACATTTTGTGCATACAACAGTTCACTGTGTGTGGGTGAAGCCAGCTTTAAACCCTGAAGAAAGACTGGATCCTCCCACTCCTCCTCCTTTTCATCTCTCACCCACCAACATGGCCAGGGTCCAATCAGAGAGGACAGAGTGATAGAAAACGAGTCTGCCATCATATTACAGAAGAAACAAAGAGAGTGGCACCTATTGAATGTCAGGCAACAATATAACAGGAAGAAGACTGTAAAAGTGAGCTCCTTTCTGTCTCTGACCTGGCTGTTGTACAGTATTTGTTGTACAGTAATTGCAGAGTGAGGCAAATTTGAGGAATGCTGTGAGAATGAACTACTCCGTACATGCGGAAATGACCGTGACTATACTAAACATTGGATGAGGTGGCCAAACAGAGTGGTCCGTTTTTTCCAGAGAAGAGAAAAAAAGAGGTTATCGTTTCCTGTTTTTATTAAACAATAATTGAAAGCAACATATTCAAACTGTTTTTGGAGACTTTAAAGGGTTAGTTCACTCAAATGCAAGAAACATAATTTCCCACTGTGTCTAATATCCCTCACACTGTGCCTATTGGCCTGGCCCTTTGAATTCAGGATCCAAAAGTGTGATTAGCTAAGGCCATCCACTGATTTAGCTCATCTGGTTAGGACAAAATAACTCTTAAGGAGTCAGGACATGATGAAAAGGCTTGACCATTGGTCTACATCCACATTTAGGGAACAGTGGTGCAGTAGGTAGGGCAGTCAGCAATTGCCTATGAACCCCAGGGTTGGTGGTTCGCTTCCCGGTCCCTCCCCAATTCCTGGCCACATGTTGAAGCGTCCCTGGATAAGACACTGAACCCCAAACCCTTGGCACCTATGGGTGCAGCCTTTCCACAAAGAATTTCCCCAAGAAAATCAATAAAGTATCAGTTATTAAATTTACTATCTATCTTTTCTTATCTATTTTTTTTACTTCTATTTTGCATCTTCTTTTTCCACTTGGTTACCATTCCACACCTCTACAGGCATCACACATCCATGCCTTGCCTTCAGTGATTTCATTTTAACTTTCCATTACTTCTTTTTTGGGGTGTCATCGGACTTCCAACTTTAGCCACTATGCTAAATTAACCACACACTACAGTAGTGTCCTCAAGGGCGCTATGTAGATAAAAGAGAGGTAAAATAAAAAAATAATACACATTTGGACAGCAGTTTCTAAGCAGACTACAGAACCTGTGCTGGCTGCATCAATCTCGCACACAGAGGCAGACCTTTGGCTGCAAACACTCCACAAAAAAACATTTGCTTTCAGAAGCTGATATTGGACACGCCATTTTATGGGCAGAGCAGCAAGAGAAACACACAGTCCTCCTGACTGCCGTGAGCAAACAGATTAAATCAAAAAAATAAACTTCCCAGTTCAGACCACCTACCGCCCACAAAGTCTGTGTGGTGACCCAGGCCCTGTACAATACATGTGATGCAAAACACTTCACTGGCACATTGCACCTCCATGTTCTCTGTAATTCATCAAAGGTTACTTAAGGTGTGACTGAAGTCCCCTGAATTTTCTGCACAACACAGCCCTAGAGTCCCCGTTGAGCCACTGAAGTAATAAGGGATTAATTAAACTTGTAATGAGTATAAAACCAGCAGCCCTGTACAGAAGCTATAACTTCTTTTGATGTCCACTGGGGCCAGAATCGACCCCCAAGGCTAGTAGCAATGCTTTTATCCTCATATGACTAATTACAAGTTACATATTTATATTACATATTTAGACTTTCTAGGCTGTCCACAAAATTACACACAGTTCTTAACTATGCATAATATGAAAATAATATTTAATTAGTACTTTGTGTTAATTCCTCAGTCACTGAATTTTGTAGTAATGACACTGTATGTTGCATGATTGTGATTCATTCAGATGAGAAGAGCAATGAAGTGGATCTGTCTGCCAGTGAGGACTGGGACATAAAGACAATAACAAGTGCACTGAAGCTTTATCTGAGGTAAGAATCTATGTGATGAAAGGCTCACACTCAGAGGTATGAATATAAACCATCTAAAGCTGCATTAGTCAAGTAATCAATTTCTTGATTAACAGAAAATTAGTTGGCGACTAATGCTTCTCAGATGTGACTGAGAATTTCTTCTTTGGTTGGATAAATGGCAACCAGTAATACAGTATTGAAAATGATGAACATATTCATCAGCTGCAGCTCTAAAACCATCAATTTCTACCTTGTGAGCGTTAATGATAGTGGTGATTTTAATTTGGCAACTCTGTTGTCACCATTTTAATTATTACTGTCACTAACAACAAAACTTTAACATTTTGATTGACATGACACCTGAACACATTTTGAGTTTGTAAGTTAAGCTTCATAATTTGTTGTTGCTTTATTGACACGTTGGAATGGAGACTGTGACATGAATTGACTACTCGAGAGTAACCTGTGCTTGGTGCATTATTGATCATATAATGTCATAATCATTAATACATTTGCAAAAAAAAAAAAAAAGTGTAAAAATGTTTTTACCTTGCCATTCTGGTTCATTGAGTGTAGACTGATGATTAAAATCATATATATAATCCTTTTAAAATGAAATATATGATGCTAATATGTAAAATTTCAGTTAAATTTACTGCTGGTCTCCTGAATTCTTCCACATTTAGTCTTTTAATAAATAATGATAGAGCCCCTCTGTTGACTTGAATATGAAACATTTCATCCATTGTCAGCTCTATCTTTTATAAAATGGCTGGAGTTAATTATGCAAAGTGCCTTTGTATAATTAACTCCTTGCAAGGTCACATTGCTTACGGTATGCCTATTCTACATCCACCAGCTCCTTCCAGGTTGACAGATAGTGTGGGTGAAGTTCAAAGAATAAAAATATAGTTTGGCTGCAAGAAGCTGAGGCACTTTCATTTAAATGCCAATTTACTGTACTTGTAAACGTGCATTTTGCAACAAATTAAGTTGCCACTGATTATTTAAATTATTAAGGCAGTTTTAGTTACTGAAACACATTTTTCTTGCACAAACACAGTAACAATATTCACAAAAAAATGAGACTACAATACAGTAAATCAGTTATATTTGCACAGTAAGAGTGTCCATTTAATATTGTTGAATTTGTGTGATTGACTATACTAAAATAATATACTATACTAAAATAATAAAATATGGAATATTTGGAAAAATATAAGATAATTGTACCTAGTTTAATTTCTCTATTATTTCCTGCTGTTAACGGAAGTGATATCATGAAATTATAGTGTGGGTGTTTTGTTTTTTTCATCTTGTTTTTCTAGTATCCGGAGCTCCGGAACAGTATGGGAGCTACACTGTCATATCTTTACAAGAATTCTGATCAGGATATAAAAGTCCTCATCAGCAGGGTCAAAATTAGGTTACTGATCTAAAACTTTGACCTTCTCCAGAAAGTAGTTTCATGAATTTGGCTGTGGGCTGTGAGACTCCTTTATACTAATATTATTCTTTATTTCATCTCCCAAAGTAAAGGAGAGCTTTACTGTAATCATTCAGGCAATACTTACCACAAAATTTACTAAAACGGTAAATTTATATTGTTATGCTATATTAAACCTTGCTGAGTGTTGATCTGACTTGTCTTGTACTTTGGGTCTGGCCTGCTGGAATAAAGCAGGGTGAGTCTTCTCAATTTCCTCTGGGGCTAAGTACCTCTGGCCACTGGCCAGCTGCAGTGTGAAAGTACCTTCAGATGAACTTGGTTATCTCAATGTGTGCACCATCTAATTCCATGCCCCAGCCCGGCCACATTAATCATTGCTGTGTGCAGACCCTATAAAGTAGTGTGCTGGCTATTTCTGTCCCCCCTTGCTCACTCTCCTTCTCCATCCAACCCTTCCCCAACCTTCTCTGTTTCTCTCACTGTCTCTGTGAAGGAGCCTTCCTGAGCCGTTGATGACCTATGGACTTTACACAGAGTTCATCAGCCCTGCAAGTAAGTTTGACCACCTTCTGTACCACCACTTCATCTGAGTACACACCATAAGGAAATAAAAGTGTGTGTGATTGTGTGTTGTATTGGTCTGAAATGGACATTTCATCAGTTAAAGTACTGGAGTCCAATAATTGTTCTTCTTCACCGAATTATTGAAAACATGTAGTGAAGTGAAAAACAGTTAAAACACTTTTAAATAGCTTTTTCTAAACCAGTGAAAGTGTGATAATACTGGTCAGCTTCCCTTAAGTGTAAAGCATTCGTGGTCTGAAAAGTGCGGCTGTCTGTGTCATGAATTCAAATCAGAATGGATCTACATCCTTCCACATCTTTAGGCTTTTAAACACTCAAATACAGTTTTCTGTGAAAAATCATAATGTGTTTTTTTTCTTTCTATTCTAATTAAACGGTGACAGTGTAGAGACAGGAAACACAGGAAGAGAGATAAGAATATGGCACAGAACAGAGGTCCCCAGCTGGAACCGTACCATGTAAATTCTGATTACATAAATGGTGTTAACCACTAGGTCACAAAATCATATTGTGTAATGCTGTAATTTCTTGTTTCTTTACTCAGTTTCAGAAATTTGTTACACTGCACCTACTAATCTGTCTAGTAGCAAATCTGAACCATCTGGCGACTCTTGTTGAGCAAGGAGCCTTTTAACTTTTTCCATTCTTCTGTTTTACAACACTGAATTTCTGACATTTATTTGTGATTAAACAAACAAGACTGGCCATTTTATATAATTTCTACCTGTTGTAACATGCTACCAAACGTATTTGGCCAAATAAGCTATTAAAATATTAGGGGGGAAAGTTTTAAAATGATAAATATATTGTAATTTTCATGCCTTCAAATAGTCCAGTGACCTTGAACAGCAAAAAGACGCAACATGTTTTTCGCCCACATAACATTTCTGTTAAAAGAAATGTTTTTAGAGCAAGCCAAACTTGAATCTTATTACAACAAGTGCTATAATTGGATCAGGTTGACATTTTTATCAGGCGCTCGCAATGCCCTCATAACGAGGGGGAAAAAATGGATTAGCAATGAATATTTTTTGATGGATGACAGCATCCATAAGAAGCTTTTTCTGTGTTTAAATCCTTGTCGTTCCCATAGTAATGATATTTTGTGTGTGTGTGTGTGTGTGTGTGTGTGTGTATGTGTGGGCGGTCAGATGCCCATGTGTGAGGAAATGTTTAAGAGATGATCTTGGGGGTTTTAACACAACCCTTTTATACGGTAGCGACAGTAATGTAAAGCTATCTCATCTGCCAGCATAGTGGTTCCTGCTGCCAAATTCTGGGAGGCTTCAGACCATAATCACCATCACACCTCTTCTTCACTTATTGAAACTAGAATGTATCATTCTCTAATGCTTAACCCCTTATACTTAAGGGTGATAGTCTCTGACTTTAATTCAATTTTTAATTTTGCGATATGCCTTCAAATTGTTTTTGAGGGATTTTGAAGTAATACAGGATTCACTTCCAAAGAATTTACTGTATGCGTCTGTTGCATGCAATACTCAAGTCAACAGTGTATGTAGTGTATCATCATCTTGTTAAATCTGCCTTTTGCTGATGTTATAAAATATTTAATCTCAGCTGTGTTTGTGTTTTTTACCATCTGAGAAACACAGAGAAATCCTTGCCGTTTAATTTGAGTGCATTCCTGCTTCTGCATTTGAACAGAGGGCGGTAGTCCAGAGTCTCGCATCCAAGCCATCCACTGCTTGGTCCACAAACTACCGGAGAGGAATCGACAAGTCCTCGGGCTGCTTATGAAGCATCTGGCCAAGTGAGTGTTCATAGTTCCTTGGTCATAGTTCACCCAATCGCCACCCCCTCTTTCTCTCTCAGTTCTCTCTTTCTGCTCTTCCTGTCTGTCTCCTCATTCTCACTCCACATGCTTTTTCTCTCTCTCTCCCTCACTCCCACTCTCTTCACTCCCCCTTCCCTGCTGTCACTCCATCTCTTCTGTCTCTACTCACTGACTGCTGGGTAAGAAAATTAATCCCGCATAGCACCTTAACATTCTTTTTGCATTTTATTAGGTCATTTTGTTGTATTTTTAAATCTGTCGAAGGAGGTTTGTGTTGCCTACAGTATGTACCTGTTCAGCACACTGTTCTGCAGCCCACCAGTGAAATGAAATGACCCACTCAAATGAAGCCCTCTCTTGAGACTACTCTAGACACCCCTGAATGGACCACTATTGTGCAGCACTCCATTTGTGAGATTAGATAGGAGAAAAGATTTAAGAAATAATGTTAGCAAACATTACAAGGTTTTACCTCAGCAAGCTTTTTATAAACTAAATATGAGCAAATTGAAGATAAGTAAATAATCCCTCTTCCTTAAGGCAGTGAAAGTCTGGTGGATCTTATTTCATAGAAACCCGCTGCAGAATCAGGCTCTGGTAAAAAGGCAGCGCTATTGAAATTGAATTTGGATTATCCAGCGTGAAATTCTCCAGACTGGAGAGACTCGAATATTTTTCTGAAGTTGGCGTGTGTGCATGTCCTGCAGGGGAAGGAAGCAAAGCCAGAATTTCACACTAGTATCTGAAATGGTTTCAGAGATGTTATAAATGTGAGTTGTCACCAATGTTTTTGTCTTCAAAGGCATCCTTTGAAGCTATTTAAACTGTCTCTCTGCAGATGCACTGCATATCATCATATTTTGAGTGTGAAATCTCTTCACCTGTTCATATAACTTTTTCTTCAAATAAAGGTTTTTCTCCACTTTTTGTGACCTCCTAAGATAAAGTTTCATCTTCTGAAGGTATCCCAGTTTTGAAATGGATGTAGAAGACATGTAGAACACACCAGTTTAAATATCATCTGGTGAGGTAGACCAGCCTAACCTCTTTGTATTTCAGTGTTGTTCACATGAACACCAGTAGTTATAAATGAAATTACACAGCAACCTACAGAAACATGAAGAAGGTTCTAAGTAATCTTTATCTCAGGAAGATGACAGATTGAAACATGTCTTTGTACATTTTAAGTCGCTTATCGTGAAATTCTTTGGGGATTGCCTCCTTAAGTGAAGTTTATCAAAGTAGTCCTTTAGAATTTGTCATTCTCATTTGTCCATTTATCTCACTGTTGGCAGCAAGCTACTGTGTTAGGTGCTGGCATAAAGAGGAAATTTGGGGTTTGGTGCCTTGCCCAAGGACACTTTCATATGTGGAGATGTGGATTGAACCACCAACCATCTTATTAGTGGATGGCCTGCTCTAATCCATGTGCCACACTTCATAAAAATCTTACACTTGACTATTTTTAGACTTATCCACTACCTAAATTAAATACAAGATGGTTTATCACCTCTACTGAACAATCTTGAAAGTGAAAACTAGTATTGTATGTCATTGTATGTAATAAGTTTCTGCAATAGTAGTTATAGTACAGTAGCTTTTGCCTGTTTTCCTACCGTGATCTGTCATGTAAAAAGTTATATTAGCGAAGTAGAGTTAGAAAATTAGGAGTAAAATGTTTATAACTTGCTATCTTCATCAGAGTTGCGGCCCACAGCAAACAGAATCTGATGACCATGGCCAACCTGGGTGTGGTGTTTGGCCCCACATTAATGAGGCCACAGGAGGAGACCGTCGCTGCCATCATGGACCTCAAGTTCCAGAACATTGTGGTGGAAATCCTCACTGAACACCATGAGAAGGTAACATTCAAGACTGGGATTTACTGAACATGCAGTGCAGTAAAGATTGTACAACAAAAAGTAATAATTAGAAACGGCTCGCTACCTGAAATGTGGAGGAGTCTGGTCATAGCACTGTAACTTCCAGTGGCAGCAATTAGCACCATATATATAGGAATGGAGAAAACTCTTTCTGTGCTATTATATTTTATTTTCTCATGATTTATTCTGTCAATGCCACATTTTGTTTCCACTTGCCATCCGCCACTATTTACTAAAGGCTATCCACACTAGGCAACACAGTTTACAATGAAAGCATGAAAGTAAATCCGAATCAGGTGACATGACATCAGTAAGGTGCACATAGCACCTTTCTGTTTGCCAACCTGGGTGGCATGTAATTACCACTGAAGGATAATAAATGTGCAAGCAAAGCATAACACCTGATGTTTGTAAGTCCTGCTTTCTCTGCATGGAGCGATTTTTCCACTATTGTTGTGAAGTTTTGTATGTTGCTCTTAAGTTTCGATTTGGCGGTTTCTGTTGGCAGAGAAATGTACCTACTGTGCTGTACCTGACACCACAACTTCATTTGGGCAGAAAGTGAATGTGATGCTTTTCTCTTCTGTGTTTGTTAAGGGCGGTGTAGACTTGCATATATTCACATATAAATCTTGTCTAATCCACCTAAAAGTCAGCTGTTTAGAGCAAATGTTCTAGCAGTGAAAATTAAATAACAGGTACTTTATGGTCTATTTGGATATATGCATGTTGTATGTATTGCTTGTTCTACATAATAATGAGCAGAAATAAAGTTCTCAGATAATGAGACATATACCATATGTGAGTTAAACCCAGGGGACAACATACCCTTCAGCCAATTATTAAGGTACAGAGAAGTGTGACAGCAGTTTAACGTCAAATAATGTTTAAATCTGGCCATTAGGGGGAGCCCCAAGTGCTTATACCAGGATTAAACACACGGTATTGTCTTCATTTTCACTAGGTTGATTATTCTGTAGATTATCATATACATTTTGTAATTTTCAGAAGGTCCTGTTGCTGCTTAGCAACGTTTATTTTAGTTATGAATTGTTTCATAACCTGTAGTTCATGGGAACATGTAATCTCCCCAGAATGTCATCAATCGATGTCAATCCTCAAAGAGGGATAATTCTCCGTGTCAGAAGAGAAAAAGGTTTGAGATTAGTTTTCTAATCTGTTTGGAGGAGTACTGCACTGTGTGCAAAATCAGTAAACCAGGATCTTTTTGTGACTTTTGTTTTTCTCCCTCCAGCTTCATTAAATTGAAGATATGTGTTGTGAATGTCTCCACCCATGCTCACAAATCTAAAATGAGGTATGAGAGAATACAGAGAATGCCAACAGGGTATACACATGTGCTGAAATAACACCAGCAGCACGGTGTATACTGCTAGTCTTGGAGACTACCAACACCGTCCAGGTGATAAAGGATGTAGTGTTAGAATGCAGTGAGAGCATTTTGGAAAGTACAGCGTGTTAGAGCAGTGGAAAAGTTGAACAGACAGACAGACAGGCATTAACTTTCCTCACAGCTGAGTCCCACTTCAGACTGTTGATACCCCCAGATACCAAGTAGACTCTGTTTTACATTCACCTCCATCTGCAGAGAAAGGCGAGAGGGGGAGAGGGAGAGAGAGAGAGAGAGAGAGAGAGAGAGAGGCAGCAGAAACTCTCAGCCATATCAGATTTCTCACTTTTTCTATCTGCCTTTCTCCTAAAAACTTTCTCTCTCATGCCCCCTCCTCTGTCTGCCTCTCTCGTTCACACTGTCTCACTTCCTCTGCCACTTTTTCTCTTTCTCTCCTCCCTTCCCTACCTCGTCTGTGATCCTTTCTGAGGCTCTGCTGAGATTTCCTCTCCTATGCAGCCCTATTCTCTTTTAACTCCACATCTGAAGTTTATATGTAAACACGGCCTGGTGTAAACAGGCCTTGCCAGTTGGCCAGGCCTTCTTGAGGCCAAACCTGCTTATTTTACTCTCGTCTTTCAGAGCGTCTGTCAATTTCTCTCAGGAGAAATGTCTCCTTAACTTAGACCCAGATTTCTGAATGCGATGTGATTGCTTGGCTTATTTTGGCACAAACAAAATCTTCTCACATGCAGTTTTTAGGGTCCAATCAATGAGCTGCCCAGCTTTCCCTAGTAGCACATGCTGTGGCTACAAATGACCTTTTTTATTCATCTGCTGCTACATAAAATCTGGGAATTTTAAACCACTAAAGTGAGGTCAGTTGAGGACATGCTGCTGCTGCTGCTGCTCAACAGTGTTGGAGTCTGTGCATTTAGACTTGGTAGAGACCGATTCACATTGTGTATTCAGATCTTTGCAGATGCTCCTGAGTCGTGCCCTCTTTCACCTGCTACCCCAGTAGTCTTTGCTCCCACAAGGCAGTCCAAGAGGCTGAGTCGACAGAATCGGCCCCTGGCCGTCTACAATCCACAATCTCTGGACATACAGAATGGTAAGAGATATACATGTGTTCACCTGTGTGATGCACCAGTGTACAATTTCACACTTTTGGAAATTTTAAAGGAACTCAGTCTCACATAAGATCCATACAGTATATGATCATACAGAATTAAACTTTTAAAAACCGTAGTAATAAGAGTTTTGTGTTAGACTGATTGAACTGTTAGACTGACTTGCCCTGCTCCATTCGACTAGCTGAGACTATCACCACCTTTAAAAAACATTTGAAAACTCACTTGTTTAAAA
>JAUMHL010000001.1:8296941-8345658 GCA_032362345.1 Sandelia bainsii | reverse complement strand
ATAATTTACAGAACCCAAATGGTAATTGCTTGTGTCTTCTCCTTGTAAGTCGCTTTGGATAAAAGCGTCTGCCAAGTTAAAGTAAAGTAAGTTTTATAGATTGATTGAGAAAGTATTTCACATTCATTCATGTTTTAATTTATAGAGATGTTTTCATTATTTGTGCATGCTTATTAGAAGTTCATGCTCTTCAGTTAAGAAATATTTTCTAATACTGGTGCACACAGAAAAACAACATACATAACATAACGTAACACGTTAACACACGTAACATATGTTTAAGAAATGTCAAAAATGATACAATGAGTTTCACAGGTAAAAGTATATTGCAGTGCTGCATTCTTTCATTCTGACATGTCCTTGTTAGCCTGTCTGTTGTTGGCAGAGAGGCTTTTTTCTTTTTGCCCTAATTAGTCAACAAGCAACATACAGTGCTGTGAAAAAAGTATTTCTTAATTTTGTTTTTTTGTTTTTTGCTTATTTGTCACACTTAAATAATTCAAATAATCAAACTAATTCTAATATTACACAAAGGTAACCCAAGTTAAAACAAAATGCAGTTTTTTAAAGATGATTTAATTTATTAAGGGAAAAAGACATGTATCAGCCTGAAAAGGGTTACAAAGCCAAGGCTTTGTGACTTCAGCAAACCATGGTGAGAGCCATTATCCACAAATGGAGAAAACTTGAAACAGTGGTAAACCTTCCCAGTAGTGGCTGGCCTACAAAAATTACTCCAAGAGCACAACAACAACTCATCCAGGAGGTCATAAAAGAACCCAGAACAACATCTAAAGAACTTGCCTCAGTTAAGGTTGGTGTTCATCGTTAAACAATAAGAAAGAGACTGGGCAAAAATTTTGTCCATGGGAGAGTTTAAGGCGAAAGCCAATGCTGACCAAAAAGAACACAATGGTTCGTCTCACATTTGCCAAAAAACATCTTCATTATCACCAAGACTTTTGGGCAAATATTCTGTGGACTGATGAGACAAAAAATGAACTTTTTGGAAGGTGTGCATCCCGTTACATCTGGTGTAAAACTAACACATCATTTCATAAAAAGAACATCATAACAAAAGTCAAACAAGGTGGTGGTAGTGTGATGGTCTGGAGCTGCTTTGCAGCTTCAGGACCTGGATGACTTGCCATAATTGATGGAACCATGGTTTAAACTTGGTTTATGCAACTTGGTTCCCCTCTGAATGGCAAAACAAAGGTGTGGGAGTGGCCTAGTCAAGTCTGATTGAGATGCTGTGGCATGACCTTAATCAGACTTGCCAGAAAACTCTCTAATGTGACTGAATTAAAATAATTCTGCAAAGTAGAGTGGGCCAAAATTCCTCCACAGCTATGGAGGTGTGGTGAAAGACTCATTGTCAGTTATCGCAAACTGCTTGATTGCAGTTGTTGCCACCAAGGTCAGAACAAGCAGTTATTAGGTTTTGGGGGCAAGGCAGGTTTGGACAGCCTTTTTCCCTTAATAAATGAAATCATCATTAAAACTGCCTTTTGTATTTTACTCTGATTGTTTTTGTGTAATATTAAAATTTGTTGATGATGATGATCTGAATCATTTAAGTGTGACAAATATGTAAAAAAGAAAATCACAGGACTATCAGCAGATGTTATTGTCAGTCAATATATAAGCCATAAGTGGTACAAGTTCAGCAGCTGGCAGATTTTTTTTTGAAAAAAGATCAAATAAATATGTGTATTTTTATTGATTGAAAAGAATCTGCACAGCTCTGTTAATGTCATTTATGTTATCTTCCATTGATGTACCTTTGTAGCTAAGCAGTAAACCAGGTAGCTACCTAGCTAGTCTTGAACAACACTAAAGTACATGCACCCATCTGTTTATTTAAATTGTTTGGTACCTGGGTATTTCTGACTATTTATATTCCACATTGTGTTTTTTGCTGCTGATGCAGCTGAACTGTTTTTTTGTGAAGACAAGATACCATTTGTATTCATCTCGAAGCCAATATGCTCAAGTTTAAATGGTATACATAAGAAGGACAGCAGTGAAACAGTAACATGAATATCTGAGGTAGTATAAATTCTCTGCATATAATAGCAGTAATTCTAAAGCAACTGTGTTGTACACGAAATTGTAGTACAGGATACTACCAATGGGGGCTTCCAGAGTTTGACATTTTTAAATCCCACACAATGACTAATAAGTAGTAAGTATATTGAGAGTGCAGAGTTAGAATAATTCAAGGTTATACAGGTGATGGATGAGAAACTTCTATCCAGTAATTATCAAAATACACCATATTAGATACACTTTATTTATAAATAAATAAACAACAGAAACACTTCCATGTAAAAATAAAGAATAGAATAAATGCAATACAGTTCAACAGCACCGTACATCTTCCAAACTAACCATAATGTTTAACCTACACCCCTCAAAAAAACTGGAAAAACATCCCTGAATATTATACTATAACCTTTATGAATGTAGGATTTACTGCAATAATATCGCCTGCCTTGTTATTGTCGTATCAGACTGTGTTAGCTTTAGCTAGATGTACTGGCAACTTTAGTCTTGTTTCCTGCTGGGTTCATTCACTTGCTCGCTCTCTCCCTGACTGTCTCCAGTGACCCTGATGACACATTGAACTCAGTTACTTCTGTATTACTGTATGAAGTGATTTGCATTGCATGAATTTTCTTATACTTGTTTACTTTTTCACAAATACTTACTGTAAAATTATAGGTGAAAGTGGTAAAGGCCTTTGTGTGCATCAGGTGAGCTTGACCTGAAAAAAGTCTAACTCCAGCAAGTCTGGACCTGGGCCAATCAAATCTCCACTCCATGATAACAGAGGAGTATATATCTACTTACTAGGTTGCCTCTTTTGTGCTATTTTTAATATGGAGTATTTTAATATTACGTAGTGATGAAAAACATAATCCTTTTGTTAACCTTTGTGTCTTTTATATGGGCCCCCATTATGAATTTTAAGTTAGCTGTGTGGCCGTTTTTACATTGTCACATTTTTTACATCCTTTTTGATCTTCGTTACATTGTTTATTTAAAAAGTATTAACAACATTGGGAGATGCTTATTAGTGAATGATAAGAATGCTTGTCTTTGTTTATTAAAAACAAAAATATTACAAAATACACAGACATAAAACCGAAAAAACTCAACTCACAAAGTGAAATAATGTATGAATAAATGTTTAAAACAAAGTACAGAAATTACACTTACATCGTTTCTATAGGTTACATTAAGTAATAATTATGCTGCAAGCTCAGCACTAATGGATTAATTAAAGGGTTTTTGCGGGTCTTTAAAAAGTCTAAAATTGAAATTTAGCCTTTGAAAAGTCTTAAAAACTCCTAATAATTATTAAAACAGATTAATGAGTGAACAATTAACAATTAATTTAAGTTGGTTAATTTAACGTCAATTTGATATTGCATTGATAATATTGCCTTAATTTAGTTGCACTTTTTGTACTTTTGTTTTTGGGAAAATTGTAAAGTAGTGCCACCTATTAGCTCCCGTATGGTTGCCATTCAGAAGAAAATCTAGAGCAGGAGTGGGGAAACCATGGTTGTCCAGCTCAACATGAATACTGAACTTAAATTTTTCTTTGTTTACTTCACCCTTTTTTTCACCATGTGGATGTAAAATACATTTTAAATTGCATACATAATGGTGTGAAATGGGTCTTGTGTATGTGACTTGTGAGATAAATCCTGTGATTAACTGTGGGCTTTTGGTTTAAGTGCTTTGATGTGTTTTTTTGGGGGGGATGGAGAGAAGAAATTGTCCAACAGAACAGTTCCTTGAGTGTCTCCAATCTCCCAAAAGCAGGATCTTTACTTGACAGTAAAACAGAAATACAAGAGCTTGAAAGTCCCTTGTGTTTCTTAGGTTCCCCTCTATGACTGCAGGAGTGTATTATTATGAACAATACCAACTTGGCTGTAAGTCTTGACTGTTTTGACAGCAGTTTGATTTATAAAGTCCCCTGCTGAGGCAGTCTTGCCTTATATATTGATAAATTATTCAGCTGTTTTATCAGGCAAGCTATCATCATATCATCAGTTACCTGGAATAGGATGCATCTTTTACAGAAAGAAAAATAATGAAAAGGTGTAATTAATTCAAATAAACATTGTTTTGTTTTGTTGTTTTTTTACAATGTGTCAGCAGTGGGAGATAGTTACAGCCTAGCTGCAGATGAGACATCAATGGGCAGTAATGAGTCTGTATCATCCCAGTCGTCGTCAGCCTCAGCCTCAGAGATGCCTACAGAGAAGAGCGACCATGTCCCGCTTAATACCAGCCTCAGCTCAGGCAGCAACTCCAGGTGAGTGCTTCACGTGCTGAAGTCCAAATCAATATGTGACTGCACCACTCAACATGCAGGAATTGGATGTGTAGTAGTGTTTAGTATGTACGTTCAAAGTAAGCAAGTCCCAAAAGGGAAATGCAAGCTTTTCATTCAAATGTGGACCATGTACACTGCATGAATCACATATGTAACTGGAATTTAGGAAGTTCATGTAGTCAGGGCTCAAGTTGTCTGTAATAATAATAACAATGATAATAATTGATACTATATTAATCCCCTTGGGGAAATTCTTGTGGACAGGCAGCTGCGTTTAGGGCACCAAGGGTTAGGGAGTCAGAGTTTGTCCAGGGACATGCCAGGCTTCGAGGGAACAGGGAGTCAAACCACCAACCCTTGGGTTCCTAGATGACTGCCCTAGCAACTGAGCCACGTAAGGTGGTAGACTTTTTCATGAGTTGGTCATACATGCTTATCCCAGTTTGCCAAGTCCTGATCTCGACTGTTTACTGATTCTGATGATCACCACGGGATAAGCCGAAAGAGGGAACAAAAATTAAAGTTGAATGTTAATGCTGTTGTGTTTGAAACCATTTCACTGGAGCATCAGGTCAGTTGTATCACAGGTCTGAGCAATTGCTACTACTTGAGCATCTGAGCAGTTTTTGCGTGATACTCACACTGAATTGCTATTTTGTTAAACTCAATTCATTCATTCCAAACATATGAGACATGTTGGTGGTTTAGAGGTCTGGCCAATTACACTTTCCTAAACATTGTGGTTACTATTCAATTCTATTATTTTCTCTCTGGCAAAAAATCAGATTTAGGAAAGAAAAAAACATAATTATTAGCAAACAAGAATCAATATTTAAACATTGTGAATGGACTTGCACAATGTTTGGGCGGATCATTGCTGGTAACTTGTGATGGGCAATAGCTACCATTTTTGATGTCAGATTTTGATGTTCGATAGATTAAACAATAAATAGTAAAACACATTTTTTGTGTCAGCCTGATGTTTATGCTCTTAGTAAAATGTCACCGTTTTTATTTCCTTCTGTCTTTGCTCAAATATAAGATGAAAAATGATTTAATGGTTTGATTCTTTGTCTGCTTCTCTCTGGCTTCTCCTCTGTCCTCACTTCCTCTACTAAGTCCTTGGTCCTTTTTGTTGTTTCCACCCCACGACTTGTCTTGAATGCTGATGTGAGAGATGAATTATTGGGTTATGCCGCAGATGTTCTGACTCTCTGCTGTGTCATGTCTACACATTCACCTTGAAGTAGACTTTTGCTCATTCGCTGTCCCCCTCTCCTTCTCCATCAGCTGAAAAGAGCTGTAAAATAAAACCAAATTCACCTCGCAACTTGACACAGGACAACGACCTCTGTGGGTGCGTGCTCGCCTGTTTGTGTAGGCATGTTTGTATCAAGCTTTTTTCTCTAAGTTGGAGGATTAGACAGACAAGGCTCTTTATTACTTATGTAACTATCTCCTTTCTTTCCTGAGGGTATTTTTTTTTTTTGCGCTTTCCCACATATGTGATATCATGTTGGAGGACGGAAGGAGAAACCAGGAGGAGGTCGTAAATCTCAGCTCTTATTTGTTTGGGAGACAGGTGGCCGTGCGTTGGCCGTGTAAATCGTATTGACATTGGGGAGATATTCATCTTGTTTACCCTTATAGCCGCAGCCCCTGTCCCTTTATGAAGACTTGCGCCATATGTCACAGGGTGTCGCCCTGGCTTTGTTCGCTCATAAATCTTAGCATGTGAGATGGTGGAGACCTGTTAGCACAGCACCTCTCTGGCTGGGAACCCAGGGATTCGGCTTCAGGCCTAGCCAAAAAGAGCAGTACGGATGGCAATTGCTAGATTACTTCCAGACACTCTCAGAAAAGTATTATCTGCACTCTGGTGGGCACAAAAGCACACCTGGAAATCGGCCTATTTTAGTCACTTTCCTGCAGGAAAATCTGCCTGGTCATACACAAATGCATCCTGATTCACTGCATCATGCAATAACTCTTCGTGGATCGTGGCGTGATTTATCATCTCCGTCATTTTCGATGTCTTGCCTCATTTCTCCCTAAATTCAGTCACAGCTTCTCCCAGTGGCACTGTTGTCCCAAGCCTTGCCCAATAAGGTTAGATTTTTTGCCCTCTTTTTCTTCCTCCCCCCCTGCCATACCTACAGGCCTACAGCTGTGGATTGTAAAATGGTGGATCAGAGCTTATTTCCTGCCCACCCAAACTGGAGGTGGCTGGGCAGGCAGCTTGGCTTTATGTTTGATCCCACTTTCTACTAGAAACACTACTAAATCCCACCACTGCCCTTCTTCCTCTAATAAAAAAGTCAGTTGATAGCCCCATTCTTGCCCGTGTTAGTTCCACGCCAGGATCAGCAAGGCCTGGATGCTGCAGGGTTGAATTCCTGCAATAATGAGAAGCAGCAGTCTCCTTCTGTTGATGAATTTCTCCCTGCTACTAACCTGGCAGTGTATGATCATGTGTGATAACCCTGACTGGTGAAACAATAAACCTAAAAATCTCTTGTTGGACTTCACTTTTAAATGTGACGGGCTTCACTTTTTAAATGTGATGGACTTCACTTTTTAAATGTGATGCATATGTTGTTTCATACTTTGAATATCATGACTTGTTTATGTAATATGACTTTCATGTGATTTTTAATGATTCTTTCCCTCACACATCATGGTGAGTATACCTGTAAACATCCCTTACGACTTAAAATCTAATATTACCAGCATCTAGAGGGAGATTTTCATGCAGGCTTCATGTACAGTGCATTTTCACAAGCAAGTCCCCATTTACTGTATTTAATCATGTTTACAGAAGAAGCTTAGTTAGGCCTGTGATGATTAAAAACAAAGGATGAGCAATTTGACGCTTGATGCTATTTTTGTTGAAGAGAAATGGCAAACGATTCCCCTCGGTTTGGCTTAGCTGTAATTGTGAAAGCAATTCTGGGATAGATCCATTTACCTCTGGTACATTTAGCAAGTTTCTAGGGCAGCCATGTGGCGTTCACTGATTTTCCCTGTTTATTCTAAAATTGTTTAGAGGTCTGTTTATTTTAAAGATCTGTATAATCCTCTTCCAGCTGAAATACGCAGTTAGATGGATGTGTTGATAACTTTTCTCAAGTGTATGTGTGTGTGTGCGTGTGTGCATGCGCATGTGTATGTCTTTATTTACCTGTGTGGACAATTGTAATTCAAATACTATTCTTGTGAGGACATTTTGGTCATTTTGAGGACATTTTAGCTGGCCCACAAAAGTTCAAAGAGTGTTTTCCTGTTTAAGACTAGGTTTTAGGATTAGAGTGATGGTTAAGTTTAGGGGCTAGGGAATGCATTTTGCCAGTGTGTGTCCTCACAAGTATAGTGAGACATGACTGTTTGTGTGTGCACACGTATGCGTTTTCAGTTTTTAATATTATCGTTTGCGGTTTGCGTGAATGTGGGTTCACCCGCAGGTGGGTGAAGTCTTGGTGCTCCTCTGCTTTCCCTTCTCTTGGCTGTGACCCATGCAGACAGTGGTTGTGCCTGGACCCAGGTTAATGAGTGGATTTGCTGCACTGCAGCGCACTGTCCCCCCCATGCTGATGTGGAGCAGCTGAGCACCACAGTGGCCCCACAGCGCTGCAGAGCTATAAATCACCCACAGTTAGACCAGGCCCAAACAGAACAGCCACCGCTGGGGATGGACAAGTGCATAGAGGGAGGAAGCGATGCAGAGGGCAAATGAAAGCGTGGGCCTAGTGCTGTGTGTTCACCTCCACCTATGTCCCTTACCATTTTTCCTTTTAAGTCCATCTCTCTCTCTCTCTCTCTCTCTCTCTCTCTCCTCCACCAATGCCAACAAAACCACTATTCACAACATCCTCTCAACCTCCAGCCCCTCCCCAGCTGCTCCCTCTAATTGCCTTTATTAACGTCTCTATGGGAGCGGCAGCTAGGAGCAATTTGCTCATTATGTGCTGTATTAGCACTGGCCCTGGGGCAGGCATGGAACACAGAGGGACGCCTAGCTGAGACTCCTGCTTTCCTCTGCTCCACTCTGCCTTTACCAGGACCCCTACCTCCATCCTGTAGGTCAGCCATAGACTCATTGGCCCAGACAACTGCCAATGTAAACCCCTAATACTACTACTACAGGAACAGATCAAGCTTGTGGTCAAAGAGGATATGTTATAGTTTAAGATTACACATACTAAAGTTGTGTGCAGCCCTGTAGGGATTGAATGTACATATATGGGCCAGTGCGTTTACATGCGCTTAAGAAACCGAGTTCCTGGAAATCTGTGTATACATGCAGCAGATGAAAAATTGGATTTCTTCTCTACCTTTGGCTTATTTTGGAAGCACAGTTCACATATTTTAACTGTATAGAAGCAGAAAAGACCGCCTTTTTTATGTGTCTCTGGGAAGGTGTCTGACAGTGCTGTAAGAGAGACAAACAGTCACAGTGCTCCTTTATACAGCATCTGAATTAAAGAAATAGTGAAAAGTGATTTATTTAGACAACTATGAGGCCCTGTGTGTTGGTTTCAGCTTCAGTCAGATTATGGGTAGACTTAATTAAAAACCGAGCCAGTATTGCCCTGTAATAATCTCCCAGACGCTTCTCTCTGGTCAAAGAAGAGTGGCGACCTGTCTGCTACCTTTGTCCTGCACATGTGCTCTTCTAGAAAGTGTATTAGAAACCCGGCTGCGCATATACAAGGCTGAGTAATCTGAGTTTTCTTGGAAAAATCTACCTGGGGAAATTAGGTTTCTCTAATCCCCTGCCCTGATTACTGTAACCAAGTTTCCCGTTTATATGACAGTTAAGTAATCAGCTTACTTGAGAAAGCAGATTTTAACCTGGTTACTTGAGTGCATGTAAATGCACTGGGTGACTACAAATATCGCTGGAGTGTGGAAAAAATATTCCTTCATTTACTGTCTGTTTTGCTGATGATGGTGGAGAGCACTGTCAAATCTCCCATAGATGATCAATTGGGGTACTAGACCAGAGCGTATGATTCATATCATTTTCATATTCATTAAAAGGTTAAGTGACCCCTTGTGTTAGGTGAATGGGAGTAGATTTGTTACGTTCCATTTATTCAGACTGCACTGTTACACTCATTGATGACACTTACAGGAAGACTATTTTTTGTCTTTGTGGGCGGTTTTAAATGTGTATTAAGTGACCTTCCTCTACAGAAAGCAAAAAAAAAAAAGTCATTCTTAGTGGTTTCACAGTGGTTTGAATTACGGATTTACCTTTGGCTGTTCTCTGAACAGAAAAGAAAACAGCTGGCCCATATAGGAATATTCCTGTTGGATTTAAACAGACAGTCCTACTGAGCTTAGACTGAGAATTTGTTATTAGTTGGTCTGCTTGTTAGTATTGTAGATTTGTACTCAACAGAATGAATGGGGGAAAAAAAGTGTGTTCCTCCTTTATCTTGTGTATGATGTATTGTTTGAAAATAAAAACTATCACAGTATTTATGTTTTTAATACACAAAAAATATAATCTGGACATATTTTCTGCATTTTAATATTTTCTCAACATTTATTACTTTAATTACACCATATTATAATTTATTGGTTTGAAATCCCACCCTTATCAGTCAGTGGATTCTCCAGTATAGCTCACATGTTGCTCTGATATTGGACACTGTATTGGCAATACAGTATTGCTAATACTGAAATGCAGCATTTGTTAATAATAGTTCTTGCGCCTCTTCTCTTGTAACATTCTTCACTTTCTGAACTTAACTGCTTTTCTAAAATAAATGACAAAGTGTTTGGGGGGGAATATATAAATGTTCCCTGAAAACAACATAGAATCTGTGGTGACTAATGTGCGTTTTTTTTTTTCTTCTTTTTTTTTAATTTGTAGGGCCCCAACAGCAGCAGCACCCTCGTTGTCTGTTCCTGGAGCATCAGGAGAAAGCCGACCTGCTGCTGCCACATCTGTCACAGATAAAGAAATGCCAGAGGAGAGGTAGGACAGATCTTCTCCTCTTTGGTTTTTGTTTTGTATGATTGCAATTATCTACTTTTTCTTTCATCCTTTGTTTCGTTCACTCTTGCTGGGTAAATATCAAAATGTGAGACTCTTTCACTCTCTGTTTTCATTCACCTGTTCATCTCACGTTGGATGCTCGCTCCACACAATCGCCAACTCCCTCACTTGTCTAACGTCTACTTGCAGTTTTGCGCATCAGTATTTTCCCTTACTTTCTCATATATTCACCCATCCCCTAATTTGATTTGCTTTGGATAGATTTTAATTCAACACAAGTATTGGCTTTTGCAGGAGCAGCAACCTTCTCTTTCTGTCAAATACCACATACACACACAAAAGTGTGGAGGCATCTCTGCCCGTTATACTGATCTATTGCTCTGCTTCCTTCAGAATAAATGATGAACTCATTTTCATTGCCTTCCAATGCCACCAAAGAAATTGCAAACAGCTCGGCCATTTTATGGGCAATCTATAAATTATATTTTCATAGAAATACAAATCCTCATATTTCTAAATGTGGTTCCACTAGAGTGCATTCTTACAGGATCCTGAATTCAAGAACTCGGCTGAACATTGTTGTGTTGACAACTCTGTGACCGCAAACTATTTTTTTCAGTTTGTATATCTTCTTTCTCTTCTCTCATCCTACATTGTTGCTGCTCTGCAGAAAGAATATGAAATATTTATCAGGGCATCGTGTGTTGAAGGCACAATTTCTACATGGTAATGTTGCTGGCATTCGAGATAACAGTTTGCATTGGTGGGCAAAACAACCTTTCAGTGAAAACAGTTTTTATGTTTTCGGGGACGGAATGGCATAAAGGCGGCTTTTTGCTAACCTGCAGAGCGATGACTATGGGTTCTTGGACAGTGCCAAGAATCAAACTGATTTAAAATGCAGCTTCTAAACTCACAAATGTGAATTTAAAAGCTAACTCACAGTGGAGGGAAATTTCTATTTTGCCTCTGTTTGTGAGCAAACCTACTTAAGAGTCCCCCACCACTTTTTAATTATCTCACAAATAGATGGTTGTCTGCTGTGTGGCTGCCTTTTGGGTGTACAAAACTTGCTGCAAACAGCGCTGCATGTGTGGGTGTGTTTTCATTTGTTTGCTAGTGTGTCTAGTCCAGAGACAGGGCAAGACAACAGTGTTTAGTGGCCCGACTCCTCTCTTAGTACCTGGCCCATTTCTGCAGTTTCAGGCCAGTGAGTGAATGAACAAGCAGGCCCCGGGCCCAGATTGAACTGTGCGGTAATCCTCCCCAAAGCTCCGCCAACTCACTGATTGCCTTCATTTTTCAGTGTCACCGGCAGGAAAGCCATGGCAGTCTACCCATGTGAGGCTGAGCACGACTCTGAGCTCTCCTTCCAGGTCGGTGCAATATTCCACGCTGGTAAGTGTTATCGCCTACACCAGTCGCTCACTCAGAACCAACTCTGGCATATTGGATTTGGAGGAAAACCGAACACCCAATCTGGTCTTCAATCGAACAGAGAGATGAGACGAGGAGAGGGAGAACAGGGAGGGGGGAGCAGGAGACACAGATTTGCTCTTCAGTGAAGTGGCTCATCTGAGCTTTAATTACTCTCAGAGGAAATTAGCATTTTGTCGTTCCTTTTATTTGTCCAACCCTCTTTTGTGAGACACACTATAGTGGATATACAATACTTTAATAGTAGCATCTTAACTTGGGACACGTGACATTAAGATTCTGCTTTGCAGCTTATTGGTTGTTATGGTCAGGTATCATGTTATAAATTAGTGTCTAACTGTTTTTTCTTTCTACTCAGAAAGTCTGATCACATTGTTTTTGACACTGTTGATTTCTGCTGTGACTCCTATCACAGATATTATGATTTAAAGTTACGATCTAAATGTCAGAATCCTGATATCTGTCATCCATATATATGTATTAGATGACTGAAACCTTACCTTAGTCACATCCCAACACATGTACAGTATTTCCTGTTTTCATGTCTACACATTTAATCCATCACTGCTTCAGCGTGGATGAAGTGATGATAAATGCTTTACAACGGCAAAACTGAATTTAATAATAGAAAATGGATTTCCAAGTCTTATATGAACTCATATTATCTGAAATAATAAACAAATAATTTAATATCACCTTTTCATAAACTAAATTGAATTATGTTTTATATTCAGTCCATTTTTATATTCTGATATTTCATTTGCAGCTTAACCGTTTTGTTTAGTGGATGTATCATTGAATGATGTTGTGTGTTTCTTTTGGGTCTTTCCAGTTACGTCAGTACAAAGTTTGACTGTTCTTCTGCACTTAATCAGGCTTGAAATGAAGTGATGGACATGTTACGTGATGAGATTCTCATTAACTAAATATCTATAGTATCGTGGACCCTTGACATTTTGCATATTTTTCTGCACTATTCAGTTATTTGCAAATGTACTTGTGTGTGTGTGTGTGTGTGCGTGCGTGCGTGTTTTTTTTTTTCTGCCTCAGCTGTGTGCATAACAAATGTCTAAAAGGTCAAGAGGTCTGAATACTTTAGTAACAAACTTTATATACAGTTTGTGTAAAGAAGAATTCAACATATGTCGGTTTTTTCCTCAACCTTGGGGAAACTGGAAGAACAACTTTGCCTTTTCTTTATTTATATTCTTAAAATCATGATCTATACTTAATTGTGTAGATTTTAGGTGTGTTCACAGATCTAAATGAAAGAGCTGACTTGGTTTAGTTCAGCTATAAGAAATCAACATACATGACACACTCAGTTATATACTGTACAGTATATAATTAAACAATTAGTTCCATAAACAAATCTTTAAAAAACATAAGAGATAGTAACATCATAAATAAATAAATAAAAATCATTCAATAATACTAAAACTGCTTTATTAGTGAGCAGCATAAATGTTGTTTACTAAAGATTATTCTTCCATCATTAGGATGTGCCTCATTTTCATGCATCTGCACGTGCAACAGCTATGGCCAGAGGCATTATGTTTTTAGGTTGTTCATCCATGCATCACATTCTCATGAACACAATATCTCAGGAAAGGTTGGAGGGAATTTCATCAAATTTTGCACAAGCATCAAGGATGAACTAATTAGATTTGGGTAGGTCAAAATTTTGGTAGGTCAAAGGTCAAGGTTACCGTGACCACACGTCTGTCCCGCTCTTGCCAACACAATATCTCAGGAAAACCTTCAGGTAATTTCATTACATCTGGCACAACTCGACACTCACGGATAAAGTGAGTAGAACATCAGTCTGGACAGATATGCATGTAAACTACAACTTCACTAGTTGTTGGAGGCATACAACCACAAGGCAGTGATTTCAGTTTTACTGCAGTACTGATTAATAAATAATATATGTAAAAAGAACTCTATTTGGCAGTAAATGTGCAGGGTGCTGTGCAGATAGGGGTGGGGAGTTCATAATGTTAAATATAAGTCTTAATCTGATGTTATTAATGTTGTTCTATTGGAAACAAGCATTGCTGGTGTAAAACATCTGTAACAAAATGCAAATTTATTTGTTTTCATGCGTTAAAAATTCTGCCAGTCAACTTAGGGATGATAACAAGTTTAAATCATGTGCCTTGAATTTTGGTGGTGTGTTTACACCTGCATAAAAGATTGTGCTCACATCAAGTTCAGTTCAAATGACAGACAAAGAGCTTTGCCAGACTTGAATTATGTATTCAATTAGTTTATGTATTTACCTGGGCCATATAAGTTTTCACTAACAATGTATCCGTGCGTTCGTTGTCTTGCACATAGCCTAAAAATTTTAAATTGGCTCGTTTTGCAGACAAATCAAGAATCCAGGGAGGATTTTGAAAAGACCTGCCACGAAAATGTTATGTGCTCTGACACATCTGCCAACAGTTTGTGAGAGCTCCGTTTTGCTGAAGACATTCAGCTCCTGGTGAAATTCTAGACAAATTGAATCCATAAACTGACTGGAAATTTACAGTAGAGATAAAAATTGTAGTTTAAAATTTGTTTAAAAATTGTAGAGTTACATTGTAGTTTAGTAAAACTGCATAATAACTAAAGCCTCCCTCAAACCTCTGGGCTCTCCAGTCTGACTCATGCACATGTGCTCACTCGAGGCTCTGTGTCCTTTGTCTGTCCCCCACCCTCCCTGTGGTGCTGTCCCTTTGGTGACTCTGTGTCCTCTCCTGCAGTGACCCAGTCGAGAGAGCCGGGCTGGCTGGAGGGGGAACTGGAGGGAAAGAGGGGCCTCATCCCTGAAAACTATGTGGAGATGCTGTAGCCCTAGATGGAAATATACATGGACAAGTTATCACCTTCCCGGGAAGAGTGTGTGGAAATGCATGCTCCTCAACTCTGAAATTCACAGCAGAGCCTTGTTTATCCAAAACCCCTGAATCCACTCAAGCAAGTGACAGTACTGTATGTTATTACTAGTGGACTATTCTCAATACATACATGACATACTGTACTTATTTTGACAGGAAGGTAGACTTATGATGCATGTGCAGGCATGATTCTATGTTTGAATTTACTTTGGTCAAATATTCACATGAATTTTAGCAATTCAGAAGAGGGTTTGCATGTGCAATGTTCTGCTGTGTACAAACATGCTGTAACCGCTAAACATCCAAGTAACTTTGTAGCAGCACTAGGGAATGAACGTCTCTCCGTTGAAGGCCTCGCTCTCTCCTCAGCCTAGTTATACATGGTGTTCATGAGCTCCCAAAGTCAAAGGATGATTCTCAGAAACGGAAAGGTAGAACCTCAGCACTCAGATCACTGTAGATTTTGACTCTCTTGACAGTGATGCCCACAAATTAGTTGCCTTAACCACTGGGACACCCAGTGTAAATGTCTGTACGGGTATGTATGGAGCTAAATTAGAGTGTTACTGCTTTCTACTACTTATATTTAGTTTTTTTTTTCATTTTCAGAATATTTACAGTAGATATTCAAAATGATTGATTGCTACTGTAATGTTATTTTATTTAATTGACACATTGATTGCATGACTTCTGAATTTTAAACACACGTACTGTTTTATTCTATGTGCACTCCTTTACAGAAACACAATGAAGCACCTCTTTATTGCCCGATGAACCTCTTGTGTTAAACACTAGCATCAGTCATGTTCAACAGAGGTAAATTTTAGTAGGTAATAGACTGAAACAAAGTGTTTTTCCTGTCAAATGACCTGTTTTGTTTGTTTTTACTTTAAACGTTGCTCACTTTCCTCTGAGCAGAAGAGACAATGAGACACTCCCACAAAGTTGAAATTTTATTTTATCTTTATTTTATCTTCAACCTCAGTGGAATAAGTGATTAAAAATCATTTTATTACAAATAAGAATACAAAGTGCAGTATATAAATGTTTTACATTTGTTCACTGTATATAGCCTAAGAGTTATGACGGCCAAGTATATAATAAAAATCTCCGTTAAGTGATGGACAGAGCTTGAGTTTTCATTCAGATTAGTTTGAGCATGTGTGCATATCACATTACAAGAAGACACTTTCAATTTTTCTGAAAGCTTTGGTCGAGCAGCTTCTATTTTCAGCTGCAATTACAATAATTTAAAGACATTGATTTATGACATTTGTAAAGGGCCTCAACTTCTTTCATTTTTGTACCTTTGGGTATCCTCATGATCAATGTTAAGCAAATAAAGATTTTTTTGGTTGATTATTGTATTTATGTGTTTTTGCCCTGAAATGTAATTGATTGAGACTTTAGTGTTATCTCAGGCACTGATTTTATTTGGTTTCAATACTTGGCCACATTCTTGGCCACATCCTGTTGACTGAGAGATTTAATAATTGTCTGCTGTTTAAATTTACATTTATTTTTTTTGTGTGTGTCTAGTTTTACCAATGTGAAATCCAGTACTATGTCTAAATTTTGATGACTCATCCGTTGTGTCACTGAGAAGGCCTACAGTTTCCCACAGAGTCTAAGAATAAAGTGACTGGTGAAATGAGGATTCATTCTGCAGCCAGTGCTGTTACACAGAACCATGTAGTGTAATGTAAGCCTTCTTCCTAATAGTGACCTGCACCAGTCCATCTGACTCAAAAGCTTATTTCCGTAAGGGGATGAAAAATACACAAAAGTACACTAATAATTCTCCACCTCCCTCATCCATCAACATCTCAGCCTCACACGTGTTAATTCTTAGACTACATCTGTGTAATTAACACATCAAATGGCCTCCAGACCCAGTGCTTTGGCCTCAGTTACATAATTACCATCAGTCCACCACCACACTCAACCCTCTGGTAAGTGGGCCAAAGCACTATTTAAAAGTACAAACGCTCCGTTTGTCCAGTTAAAAAAAAACAAAAAACAAAAGGTTGGAGCTGTGGTTTCAGTGCGACACATAGTATATGTCCACCGGCTCCCCGAAGCAACAGCAGACGCAATGATTACATAATGAAATGAGGCAGAGCTAATGAGATGGGCAAAATATTCCCTTACTACCCCCACCACCACCACCTCCACCCCCGGGTCCTTCATCATCTTCCCTCTTCTCTCTGCCAGAATACTGCTGAATCATAGAGACATCTACTCTGCTTGCCTCTCCGTCTGCTTTGGACTGTCTGTCAGAAAGCGTGCCATGTTGCTCTATCTGCCATCATTTTCTCTCACCTACCTGTCTGTCTCTAAGGAGTATTTAAAACTCCTGTATTGCTTCTCCTTACAGTACCTGCCTTATTTTTCTTTTCTATTCATCAGTCACTGCTCCAGTTTTTTTCTGCAGCTCTAATAGCAGTTTGTTGATGGTATCATATTCACAAACCTAGGAGTAAAGATAAACACATGGTTTTTCTTTACTCCTAGGTTTGTGTGCAATTAACAGTGGTAATCTGGGTGGGTCTGACTAATATTTGAGGCCTTTCAGCAGACTTAATATCACTTGTGATTGAGGTTGCATCACCCGTGGTGATCTCACTATCTTTCCATGCATTATGCATCAGTGTCTATCCGTTTGGAATGATGTATACATCAGTGTCACAGTTTTGATTGGTGTGTTGGAGTAAAAATCAAGAAGAACGTGTTCAATTCTTATTTGCCAGAGTCCTGGCTGTGTGCCAGCTGTCCTCCACCTGCCATGACGCAGTGTCCTTCAGCCCCACAGTCTTGCATCATGAGTCAGCTTAGATCAGTGCTGTACAGCAGTTTAACTTTAACTATGAGATACTGACACGACTACTGTGAGTGGCACAAATGGGTCTGAACGTGCTCCACCACGTGTGGAGGTTGCAGTAACTTAACAATTTCCTGCGTCTTTATCTGGTTCTGCTTCTGAAATATAATTATGAGACTTGATGTATTATTGGGGCTGAAAACTGAGTGGGAATTTGGAGAAAAGTGAATTTCAAACATAAAGGAGAGAGTGGAAAAGGGGAAAAAAACCCTCAGCTCAGAAAGTGGGCCACAGAAGCTGCCATGTGCGCGGGTGCAGCCGTGAAATCAGCCTGATCCAATAGATTCTGTTTATCTGGCACGACTACAAGTGAAAGCAATTGGAAATCTGGGGGAGATTTGGAGAGGGTTGTGGATTCGGAGAAAGAAAAAAAATGAGCAAAAAAATAATACTGTCTGCTCTACAGTCTGGCAAAGCAGGCGTGTTTTCAGATCAGCTTTTAACAAGGTTAATGGTGATTTTTCTCCACAGGCACCGTTTTACTGTAAAAGTCTCATCTTTGCATGCTTTATCTGTGTCATTTTCACTCTATTCTCTTTCCATTTCTCTTTGTTCTCTTCATCTCCTCTCCCCACGACTACTGTACCTGCTGCTGCTTCACATCATTTCTGTTTTTCCATGCTAACTCCGTGTTTCTTGGCTCATTATCGTCCCCAGCCACCAAATGCAGCTGTTTTGAATTCATCCAGATTCAAAACCCTTTTTTAGGGCACCTAGCTTCCCTCTCATGCTGCAGTTTTAATCGCACACATACTTTACAGAACATACATACGCAAAGAGATAAATTATATCACAAGTTAGCAATTTAACAGTTTTATTAGAATTTTGCAATAGTATTTTTCAAGCACAAATATGGCAATATCTGCATCAAGATATACAGTAGTAACTGGTTTCAAAGATGTTTTATTGGTTTATGTTGAAGGATGTCTACTGCATGATGTTGGATAGTTGCTGAGAAATATTGTACAAAGCATTTAAGTAAAAAGTCATTGTTGGAATTGGAAAAAAGCATTTGTATATATTTATATGTTAATAAGAAATATACTGCCATGGCTGTGGAGATATGGCTTAGTCTCTCTGCACCTGATTCATCACTCTGAACAGAAAAATGGCAATGACGTGACTCCACTTACAGTGACGCAATGGTGGACCGAGAAACAGCAGTTACACACATTCTGAGTCATTCATGCCTGAAAGGAGATTTCATTTGCAGTAGGTGGGCGGTGATTGATGACCATTAAATAAACAGTTCAGTAATCTTGTTCCTTCAAAGTATTGGTTCAACATTTTGAAGCTACAACCAGGAGACAGTTAGCTTAGCTTAGCATTAAGACTGGAATCAAGGGGAAACAAAGGTAACTAAATAAATTAACTTCTGAAGCTCACTAATTGACATGTTATATCATGACATGTTTAATCTTTTACAAGAACAGCAGTAAAAAGGAATAGCTGTGATTCATAATAGTATTAAGATATATAATCTATAACTTGTAATTGTAGAAATGCTGGTAGGCGGATCTTTCCTATTTCCTTTTGGACAGAGCTATGCCTGGTGTCGCCTGGCTGTACCTTCGTATTTAATGTACAGATATGAAATTGATCTTCTTTTCTGACTCTCAGCAAACGCATTTCCCAAAAAGGTTGAACTCTTCCTTTTAAATAGCCGTAAAAATTAAAGTACCAGCAGTCACATCCTATATGTCTAGAGGGCACAAGGGACTTGATAAAGCCACTGAAAACATCATCCTTATCAAGAATCTAATGTATATATATTTTATATTTTTCATCATCATCATTCTTTGTGACAAATTTGTTTCTTTTGTAATTGAAACTTGTTTTGTCAATTAGTGCAATGCATCCAGTTGAAATTGGACACTAAGTCAAATTTGAACTGGCTAAACTTGTTTCTTATATTCTCTACATCTATTGTTTCATTTTGTGTGTGCAAAAAAGTTTATATTTTCAAACTGAAAAGTCAAGAACTTTCTTTCACGTATCTCAGTTTCAATAGTTTGTGACTTCTTGATTTTATTGTGGTGCTCATCAACAAAACCGCCATGGGTTAGGAAATCATTTCAACAGCAACAATTCAAGGACCCATCACTTGACACCTGTACATCTTGTTACAAAATAAGAAATAGTTTTTGATTATTATTACTTTTTGTTTGAGCCACATGAACAATGATGAAAAAAGTAAAAAAAAGAAAAGATGCCAACCACTTAATAAGAAGATAATAAATGTACTCTCTCTAACATTCAGGTAGTAAGTTCCATAAGTCTCTCACAATGTATGATACATTCATTTTTCTATTTGGCCCTTTATGGCGCCAACCCTTACTGTAAATTCTTCTCTGTGATCCAACACACAGAACATGGAGAGTGGGAAACACACATTTTTCCAATATTCCAACGAGATGGTTAAAGTAGAAATGTTTTATACTATACTCAACGTAAAGACTTGCTGTATTATTTACAATATATACTGTAAAATTGTAAATCAGGTGAGATAAAAAGGCACAAGTTTCTCTTTTTTTAAATACAATGTAAACATCTCATCAAAAAGCATGCATTAACATTTCATTTTACAAAAAGGATATCATTTTTAGACAAAGTACTTAAATATTGTTTTCCAGCAAAATATAATTCTCTCAAAAATACTTTCCCATTCATCCTATGAACCTTTTAGAGAGATTTTTTTTTTTTTCCATAAGGACAAAAATGGGGCAAAATAAAGAAACAGTGAGAGATTAGCTTAAGAGTCCTTCACAACTTGAACACAATAATGCACAACAAAGACAGATTGTAAAATGAGGCCTTTCAGATCAGGGACAGAAATACCAGGGTGGGGAGTGTTATTAATATTTCCTTTAGGCCCAGCCCAGTCTTAGAAAAAAAAACTGCAGTAGTCTTCCCCAGTATCTCAAAATAATATGGCAAACATGACAAAATAGTGACAATATAGTCAATGTCATAATTTTCAGTATAGAGCTGTTAATCAGGTAGTCCTATAAAAGCCTGCACTGAGTGAACTGGGCTGAGTGAACCGTGCGCCGCTCACTGAATATAGGCTAACCTCCCTAAAGCAAAAATTGAAAATACACAACCCTCCCACTTTTCTCATCCCCTGTCCCGCCTAATAATTTTCGTACTGTCCCTAATGACAGTTGTGCTCCTGCTACCTCCAGCGTAGCACAGCACCATCATTACGAGAGCTGAGGCTTCAAATACAGTTCACAACCACCCTGCTGTGCTAATGATGTCATGTTGTCTAACTTTAGGCTGGGTGACCATGCAGAAAGTCTTTTCCCGCATCATCACAGTTGCTTATCTAAATAGACAATTCATTCTAGCTGCACTAACGCCTCATTTCACATTGTATCTCCTCTGTGCAAATCTAAATGTGGAAATAGGATATGGCTAATCCTATAACATAAATGCATAATACCCACGCTGAAAGAGCAGATCAACTATGCACATGCTTACCGGGAAAACACACACGCACACACAAACTTAAGCCGTACGTGCACCATACACACATGTAAATACACACTCACAGGGCACAAAAAAAAACAAAAATCACACGCACTCACTGTTTTTCTTCCCCAGCAGCTCTATCGCTTTTCAGTAGCATCATTGTAGTGTTCCACAACCACCCAGAACCTAGTAGGGTGTGAGACAAGTTAATGGTCCAGATGACTGGGCCTGCCATACCTAAAATAGTAGTACTTGGCCCAAAGATAAGAAAAAGGAAACAAACTAAATTAGGAAGGGTGGTCATACCAACAGCTCTTCATCACGCATTCATCAACATGTACCTTAAAACATCTTCTGTACAACAGCTGAATAGAATGTGTCTATGAAGTTGTTAATACCTGTACACATTTGCCTGTTTTTGATACGTTAGCCATTTGCTGTAAGCGATGCAGAGTAATGCTCCATCTTGGATTATATCAACTTTACAGAGTATGTGTGGTTAAACTGTAGGTCCATATACTCTATTGTATGGACTGTCTATGAGTTACTGTACATGTTATGCTTTGCCTGGCTTTGTAGAAATGAAGCACCTTAATGTAAAATGACTGGCTAGTCAAAAACTAAACCTTTGCAACACACTTTTATAAAATGCTTTTTATTATTTCTGGGAAGAGTAGATAAGTGTTGGTTCACAAAGGGCTGGTTTTGCTTCATTGTGAGTAAAAACAGACATTTGAACAGCTGCTCTGGAGATAACACAAATGACAGCAATTACTATGGATGCACCTCAGTCAAATCCATTACCAGCGGACTCTACTGAAATTGTTTCCATAAATGTACGATGTTTTCCATCCTGCAGCACTCCAGGCCATTTCTGAACAAAAAAAAATCACTCATCAATATTGTCTTAATTTTGCACCACAATGCCTAAAATAGTGACTTTATGACGTGGGAGCTTCATTTTTATTTCAAAAGAGGTTTAGCTTTGGACTTTTGCATATTCGTTTTGATTGTTTTACTACATATTTTGATCTAAAAAGTATGTGAATGCTAACAATGGCTGTTATGACACCGATTGAGATTCAAACTTGAACTTGTTAGATTTAATGTAATAATTCAGCTTATGATGATGCTTGTATAGCCCTTTGAACATATTCAAATAGACCTTTTGCTTTACAGTCTAGAATTGCCTTCTCAAAATATCTTTCACCCTGTAATGTTGCAGCATGTTGCTACACTGCAAAGCAAAATCTAAGTATTGGCATATTTTTTCGTAGTGCTATTATTTATGAAAGACTGCATAAGCCAAGTTAATATTTGCAAAACTTTTTTTCTCTAGATTTGTACGGGACGTTTGATTTTAGTGCATGTGGAGTGCATCTGTGCATTTGTGTGAAGGCATGTGGACAGCATGTGTATCTATTTTCCTCTACGTGTATGTATGTGCGTGCAGTGAATGTATATGGAGCCTTCTAAGAAAGGTATGGCTTTATCTCCATAGAAAATACTGTTATCCTCTTTGGGGCAGGGCGACACGAGGGTGCTTCGGGTTGCTTTGTCACATTTGTCACAAGTCCTCCTCGGGCATGTCGCACTCAACTCCACAAACTATTCACAGCTCTGACTCCACTCGTGGTGACTGCAGGGTGAAATCCTTCTCCCCTTTTTACTTCTGCCGCTATGTCACGTAATTCATCCAAAGCGAAGATGCTGGCAGACTGGGCAACAGGATGCAGGCCAACTGGTCAGGCCTCCCTTCAACCTATTCCAGTTTTTAATGCCACTTCTGTCCCAACTGTTTAGTGAGTCACTTCTTGTGGAAGTAGATTGTGTGAGTGAGGCCTGACTCCACCTTTGGTATCTGGTCACTGATGATCTCCACCAACATTTCGGGGAACTCCACCTTTAGGGCCTGGGACTCACGAAAAGTGTAGAAACAGAAGTCCAGGAGATTTCCCACCAGCTGGAAAACAGACACACATGTAATGAGTAACATTTACTGTGTATGTGTTTACACCCTGTTTATACACTGACCCCTTTTCAGTTCTCGTCAGCTCACAACTTGGGGGTACCACTCTTTTTACTTATTGTGCAAACCTCCTTTAAACAAGGGTCGTCTGTTCAGCACTAACTTAATTCACTCTGTCATTAGGGTCACTGAATTTCCTTCATTTATCTCTGTATCCTCTCTCTTGCTGACTTGAACCTCTTGGGGTTTTGCCTACACTGTCGTTACGCCACATACTGGTTGACCCATGCATAAAAAAAGAAAAAGTGATTTAGCACACTTGCCACGGTGACCACTGCGTACTCTGATCCAATAAACTGCGAAATGGCATCGATCCCCTTCTGTTCCATTCACCAATACAGCCTGGTCATAGTCTCCTCCAAAATAACTTTTCCCTCAGGGGTGCAGTAATCCTTATTTCAAGCCACCACACCATTGAACCACTAAGTAAATGCATTATCCAAATCCACTATGCTGCTATTTTGCTCAAAACATTTCTAGTGATATTAGAGGCCCAATCTGCCACTGGACACCTCGCTCCATGTGTGATGGCATGGCATGCAGAGAGGCTGCCAAGGGAAGCCTGTGCTGTACTGTAGGCGATTGGCGCACAGGAGGCAGACAGGACAAGGGTACTTACATCATGCATGGAGTCCAGTAGCTTTGTGAGCTGGAAGAAGCGCTGCCAGGTTTGGCCAGAGTTGTTGGTTGCTTTTCCCACAGAACGCCGTAGCTCCTTAATGTAATTAACTCGCATCTCCTCAAATGCTGCCTGGTTCTTCAGACCCTCTTTGGGAACTGGGAACAAGACAAATATCACTAACATTAGCTGGACTGAATGAGAGCACAGCAACACTGGTTTAAATGTAACTAATTTAATATTATACGAAATGGCGCAAATCAAGCACAGAGCATTTTGTTTTCAATTTACATGCATACTTTCTGTTCATCATAAGCAATACCGGTAACATACGATATTTACTCATTGCCATTGAAAAGACACAAACTCACTTTGATATTGAATTTATTTGTCTTGTCTTTATCTCTTCAAAAAGATAAACTAATATGAATATGACTACCCGATTGAATAAAATCTAAATTTAATTGCAAGTTACAGATATAAATTAATTCTAATTGAAAACACCAAGATGTAAGATGTTTTTGAAACACTTAAATGTCGAAAAATGCATTTAAACATTAATAACACTGAGGAAAACCCATGTTACTAAATGATTGTAATGATTTACTTTTCTCAAGCAAGTTTCTCTGAGTTGATTTTCCTATAATAATGAAGTACAAACTAATGGCCACCTAGAATACAGGAAATAAGGTTGGTGGTTGGAAAATGCACATTAAACGTGATTTGCAGTTAATGGGTTAAGCCATGCACAACCACCAGTATGTTACTCTAATGCAGAAATGTGTAACTGTGTAGAGGGTAATTAGAGGTGCTCAGTGAATTACACTCTGACTCCCACACAGTAGCCTTTTTTGGACATTTTTCCTGTGTTGACAACCTAAGCCTATTTAGCAACTCATTACAACCACTTTCACCATTTCAAGTGGTAATTAGTTTTCATGTGTAGCCACTGTTTCATGGAAGACGACTGGTTCACTGGAAGGATTTGATTAAAAGTTATCTCAGCGAGAGCGACAGCAAATACGGAAAAAACAGTGCTTATGTGTATTAAAGAGCTTGAATCATTTTGTCAACCAAATCTCATTCATAAAGCAGTTTGTTCATGACCAGAGCTCATAAATTATCTTTACATTAACATTATAATGACTTGGGTGGTAGCATCAATGCCCTTACAGCAAAATATATAAATATATAAGACAATTAAATGGGAGAGATTCCGACTGATGTGAAGAATGAGATCCAGTAACTGCATCAAAATGTCTTCAATATCTATGTCTCTCCCTCCTGCTCCCTCCCTGTGCAAGAGAACAAAGTCGCAGATATGGAAGTCTGCCAAAGCTCTTCAATGACATTCAGCTGCTGGCTACCAGATTAAGAAGCACCTCGCCTCTCAAAGAGCACACCTCAAATCAGTCTGAGGGAGCGCCTTCGGTCGTCCTTCAGCCAAGACTAAGAAATTCCGATATATATATATAGTACAGTGAGAAGTTTGTCAACCATTAGAGATTCTGCTACATCTTTCATGCCAAAGCAGCTTTGCCTTTAATATGTCTGGGTCTATTTGGTCATTATAAGCAATGCCACAAATCAAAGAGCAAGACTGTTTTATGGTAAAATAGGATTGCATCAGTATGATAATGAATGAAGACTTGATGATACCTTGATTTCTGGGTTACTTCATTTTCTGAATTGGTAATTAGTAATTAGTGATATAAATAGGGTGGACAAAATAATGGAAGTACCTGTCAGCATAATTCATTAAATACAACAGAGCAACAAACAACATTCTCCAAAAATGATCACAGAGTTGAATCAGCACCTCTCTAAATCGGTCTGTTATTATCACCTCCATAAAGAGATTTGCTGCAGTGCTGTTGTCTTAGATCTTAGATTAGTTTTAGATTGGTGTACCTAATAAACTGATGAGTTATTTCAACAATTATTATGATCATTCTTATCGATCAATCTGTTGATTATTTTCTTAATTGTTTATAAAACTGTCTAAAAGTTGTAAAAAATCATCACAAGCATCACAACTTTTTAAAGCTGTGTTAAACTTTTAATCAGTTACTTAAATAGTTGATTAGTCAGCTAATCTTCGCACCTTCAAACCTTTAATGCATGGTGTCCACTACAGTGGACAGATATTCAGAAGCCATTTTCTTTCATATGCATGTGTTTCGGTGCTATAGTGGCATATCAGCCAACACAGTGGACGTTTGTGCACCATTCCCTGTGTTGCCCCTTATTGGCCAGTTGTGAGAAATGCAATTATCTGTCACATAAGTAATAACACATGTTCTTTCATAGTTTTTGCAAACATAGTGTTAGCAAACATTTTATGATATTGTTTATAAAAATAGATATTTTCTTGGTTAACAATTCAAACACATGCCGTCCAGCTAAGTGGACATATAAAGAACTTTATGAAAAATGACATGTTCAACAAAAATTTCACTTGAATTGTTCTTTTCATGTCTAAAGGGTAGTAAAAACAGTTATAGAAAAAATGTTGACTGAAGGGGTCATAATTCATGCATGAAAGGGCTAATGTAGAACATCACTAAACTGAGCATTCTGCAGTATGGGCCACCTCTGAAAAATAGCTTGTAGTCATGTTTTAACACAGAGGTCAAACAAGCTCCTGATCACATGTTACAGCTGTAGATAACAAATGGTCATCACCACAGGCTCAGTGACCCTGTGCATTTACAGCATGGTTAAACAGGTCTAGATTAGGCAACAGCTTTAATTTCTCATAAATTTCTGTACTAACCTTACAAAAAATACCTTTTACAGCATAATGTGAAATTCTGAGCCCCAGTGGTTTAAATGACTGAATAATGTTATTTCCTTAGCACTTTTGAGCAGCCGTTATGCCTCACATAAACCTAAACCAGTTAGTGACACTAGCAAAAACCAGCAACTGACAGGAGCTGTTTGAGTTCTGCAGAATGAATAGCCATAGGCAAAAGCCTACTGTACTTCTTGTCAGTTAGGATTGTGTCGTTGCGGGAACAGAGCATTGTAGGTCAATAACTGAGAATGTGTGTTTTTGTGCCTCCCTCTTGTCCTCTCATTCTCTGTACTTCTATGTATGTTATTCACTTCATTGTACCTTGATGCACAAACACCTTCCTGCATGAAGCTGAGGAAAACTGATATGAAAACAGATTGCACTCTTGTGTGCAGGCAGACTTCTTTGCTTTATGTCATGGCTGATATGGTGAGAATGTGCTAAAACCCAGGGCCACATTTGGACCTTTTGTTTTTCTCCCACTGACCCACATAACGCATGCCCTGATTAGAAACTGACCTGGCATTTAGGGGCGTTACCATGACCTGCCCCAGAATAATGCATTTATACCACAATAATTGGTGTCAAACTAATTTTCGCTGCAGGTATAGAACCTTTTCAACTAGGCCACATTTCTTATGTGGAGGACAGCCACATTAAGGGCCCTTTTGCACATAAATAAATAATCAAATAACTCTTGCAGTAGCAGATGCCATTAGCATGTGTCTCGTTTAAGGACATGCAGCTTCCTGCTCTGGGTTGCTGGTGCATACCTAACTGACACGGTGGCTTTCATTCTTGACTTAAAACCTGATCCTGTTAATTATGGAATTTTACAACAAGCAATACTACAATAGCGAGTGAGTAAAGTTTAGGGTGTTGTCTGGTAAAAGACTTTGAACAAAAGGACTAATCACTGGTTACAGTAAAAACTATGTCAGCACTTTAACTATTAAAGCAATTATTATGAACAAGAAAAAACGCTTAGAAATAGAACGAATGAACGAGATAACCTAGCAGTGCTATCTCTGTTTGTGTAGAGGTGAGGACTGTAACTGGTTTGAGCAGGCCACTGCTCCTGTACCAAATCCAAACAGGGTCATGAGATACCGCAGGCTCAGTGAAACCTTAGCCAAGGTCAGAGAGGAATAACAGTCCCCTCATCCCTCCTTCTTTCTCTCTCTTTCACCCATTCACCCTCTCACTATTAAACATACACATTTTTTCAAACCAGCCTACAGGCACACACACTCTCTGACTCTGTAGTACGCGCTCAGCTGACAAGTTCTGACAACTCTTCTATAAACATTTCTGCTGCTTCCACGAGGCCCTAGAATTATCTCTCAATAACTGTAACTAAGATAGCTTCCTGAAGTGTCTCAGAAAATCCAGACATGGACTGCGTATTTCTGAGTTATTCACAAGTGCTTCTGCTGAAAGGTTTGCAGAACTTCCATAAAGTACAGTCGCTCCATCCTTTGTACTCTGGAATGGACAGGTACAGCTATTTCTCTGCTGCACATAGAAACTAGACACCAGATGATCATTTTCTTCTCCTTCCATCATATTTTACATATAGTATATTTTGACTGAATTCAATAACAAGAATAGACTGAAGTTCCCTCTTTCTATTCTGTATACCTGCTTCCTTTATCCACAACCTCTTTTTTAAAATTCTAGCCTGGGTTTGAAGGAAGTGGAGAAAAATAGCAGGTCTTGGAGCACTGCCTGGTGCTTGACTGGCTTTTATTAAGTACAGCAGGGCTCTCTGGAAAACCTCCAGAGGACCAGTGAGGAGAGGAGAGGGAGGCCACAGCAACAGAAGGACCAGCTTTCCCAACCCCCCCACCCCCTTTGTCTTCTCTTTCTTTCTCCCTATAGCTCTGCACCTGTCTCTTTCTCACCAATGCAAGCTCTCACTATCAACATTTGTCTGATTTCACTCTCTTAATCTCCCTTTCCCCTCTTGGTTTTTCATCCTCTGAGTATTCTCAGTCTCCGTTGCAGGAACATCCAATTGCTGACGTCCAGATGGAGCGCCCTTGCTCTCAGATGACTCAAAACCGCTTTACATAAACCAGTTAATAGCAGGGAAATGCTTTCACACTGGATTTTCCATATGTCACTGTACTATGAAGTCAAAACCAACTACGTACCACTAGTCAGAGCAATGGTGTATTGATAGATGTATTTGTTTTCCTATATTAAGACTGCTTCTTTGTAAGAGATCACAAACCAAAAACAATAAGTACTTGTGTAAATGCACTGTATGTATTTTGCTTATAAAAGCGTAGGACTGTATTCAAATTTTGATATTTTTAGTTTGCATCGCCTTTTCATGACCTTTATCATGACCTTTAACCAGGATTCAAGAGCTAAGTTCTGCATGCGTTTTCTGATCAAATTTTATATTTAATTCAATAGAAATGTGTTTAATCTATAATACATGATTAGTTGAAATACACAGAAATGTCTTTTTTACCTGGTAATTGCATATCATTAAAGCAATACTAAAGCTAATTTTGAATAATGATTAACTAAATGTGTCCATGTGAAATGGGTTAACCTGTAATTCTAACATGAAGTAAAGTTGACCGAATATTCACCACTTTCAAAGATCTCAGTTACTTAAAAATAAATACTCTGCCAATGAATATTTCCACTGTTTGGCACTGGGGCTGAAGTTAAAAGAGTTTGAAGTCAGGCCAGCACGCAGACTCTTCAAATAGCTCGCCACAACTCTGCTTCATCCCCGTTATCGTCACTCCTCTCTTTCTCTCTAACTATCGAACCTCTATTGACGCAGACACACACGAGATCCCATGTAGACATATGCATAAAGACTGCAGCACGTCTGCTGTGTCCCAGTGTAACTTTAAGCATTGCGGTTATCTTCTAAACAGCTGAAAGTGTGGACGATGAAGTTATGACACAGCTGCCATCACAGGATTTTTAACTGTTACTAGTGAACTGACAGCAGCAGCTCACATGTGTTGAGGTGGTGGAAAAAACACTGCTTTCACTTTCCAACTAAGCAACGTGGTACTAACACATCTTCTGTGTGAGGCTGCAGTGCCTGTGGGCACAGTTTGGCAGATAGTTGCAACACTGCGAGACCTTCTGTAAGGAGTGATAGAAGTATTCTGTTTATCCATGACCAATTAAAAAATTAAATAAAAAAACAGATCAGCTTTCACACAGAGAATGGAAAAATGAAGACACTGCACCGCTTCCCACTTGCACATACTGTATGTTGCTACACTAACAGGTGCATGCAATATCAAGCCTATTTCCACATTTGTTATGCTTGTCAACGGATTACTAAAAATTAGATTAAAGCAAGATCTAACAGACTTTAAAAAGGAATGATGTGGGTGGGTGCCAGAAAGGTATGTCTAAAAAAATGTGTGATGGATGGAACAAAATACGAGATTCCTTGCCAATCTATTTCCTAAATGAGAGGCAGTCATTTGGTTAAGGAATGCTGAAGATGTTAAGGAGAGGTGGCTCAAGTCATAACAGTGCGACAGTAGATAACATAATACAACTGTGAGAAGCATGCTAATATGAGAATACACAAAGCATCACACCTTTGCCTGTATGTAGCGTAAGAGCAAACACATACACACCTGTGTGTGTTATCTGTGAACTCACAAAGCGTTGGTACTTTCAGCTAGAAAAAAACCTTCCTGTCATAGTACAAGAATTGTCCCCCAGTATTTTAAGGGACATACTGGTGAAAGAGCTTTAACAACCAGGCTATAACAAATACAATCAGCTCCATCTGAACCATCTCAACCTTGGTAGTTACTTAAAGCAGTGATGTTTGCAGATGCTTGTGGGGAGCTTTCAAACATGGTGCAGGTAGTTTTGTGCACAAATTAATGTAGCAGGTGGATATGGGATAAATAAATCAAATCCTGTGCAAGCCCATAGCTCACTACCTACTTGTGCTGAGAAGCAGAAGGACCTTCATGGAGAGAAACTCGTCGTAGGTTAGCTGCAGTCGTACAAACTCCTGGCTCACGTGCCTCATGCCCAGACACAGGTCGTACATGGCTGATTGCTGCATGCGTTCCCTGAAGAAAGACAAGACAGTGGGAGGAGGAAGGTAAGAATGACAAGCTTCACATAAAGTAGTATTTCTCCTCCTGTTTTAGATCCTATTCATATTAACTGGTGTTAAAATCTCTCCTCAGTACTCACTCAGCCATACACATTCAAATATTTCTTCTTAGTTCACTAATTATTATTATTATTTATTGTCAAAATGAAGTCACTGATTGGCCTGCTCACTAAACTCAGCCCAGCGAAACAATATTTCCACAGTGCAGAGGAGGATTCTGCTAGTCTGGGCTAAGAGCAGAATACCAAATCCCCTCAGATTGCAGAGCGCTGTGTACAGTATCACAGCACAGATGCACCACTTTTCTAAGGCTGTAGCAGGCTATGAAAGACCCCATAACTAACTAGTCACTATAGAAACCCTTATAAGAAGGATATGCAGTTCCCTACATATTTATGTTGACAGTAATAACACACACATGAACACATGTTAACTACACAGAGATGTACATGTTTACAAAACAGGCTCATGTACACAGACGTGTTAAAAATACATCATTAAGTGTACATGCCAATCACGCACACTTATCATGCCTAACACTTTCTCACTCCCCTTCTTTTTCACACACATTTTATCAACAAAATAATCTTGGTTACGTCACAGAGTTCACAAAAACAGGAAAGAAACACTAGAAGAGATAAAGCAAGAGCTGATCTTGAACGTGCTATATATGCCACAGATTCAAGGGAATCTCTGGTTCTGGCTCTCTGAAATAAATCACCATCCCATCGAGAGTATGGTAATTAAATTCAAGTGGTGTGGCCTGACTTGAAAGAGGCTGAAGTTGTACCCACTATACAGTGAAACCACATCGTTACATACGCAGCGAGGGAGGAAATTTCACTGATAACAACTAGACAAAACATTCTGTAGAGGTAACCAGGAGCAGTCAATTTGAAACAAGTACAAAAATGTTCTCATCAAAGGATCAGACAGCATAACGCTTTACAGTATTTACTGTACAGCTGTGTCTGACGGCCCAACTAAATAACTGCTAAACAATGTCTGAACACACTGGTTTTCCTGATTAGCAGCACTGTGTATGTGAGCAGTTTCGCAAAGTGCAGCATAACATTATTTGATAAAACTTTGGGCTGGAGTTTCTAAAGTCTCCACACGTTTTCTCTCTCTCTCTCTCTACTTCTCCCGCACTCTCTTCCTGAAATGAATTTTGCTGAATCACTGCCCAAAATGAGCTGCTGGTTTTTAGAAGAGGGAGAAACTGGCAGCAATCTCTCCCCTTCCTTCCCTCACTCTTTCTCCTCTCTATAGCTCTCTGCCTCTGTCTTCCTCTTACGCTGATGCTCTTTCTCTCTCCGTCTTGAACTCTCTCTTTCTCCGTTTCTGTGGTAAAAGATTCAAGAAGGAGCACAGAACTAAAAAGTAAGAAAGTTCACATTCACCTTTGGTTGGAAGAAGCCAACAAATTTTTAGTCTGAAAAACTTGTCCAATCAAATCTCTTAACGTCTAACTGAAAGCACAATCATTCCAGTCAAATATCATGCTGAGATCATTCTAACATTTATTGTTATTATTCTAAATAATGAAGCAGGATAATGTAGCTCATCAGAGAGACATCAAAAATATTCCTTTAGCCTTGAAGCGCCCAAGTGGGTGGGCCAGTCTATGTGTTTGATGACACAATGAACATCATCTTGCACTCGTAGTTTACAGGTAAAGGACACACACTGTGTTGTGAGGAGTTGTATTGAAGAATATGGACCAGAGCATAGAGCATATGAACTGACTAACACTGATATTAACAGCTAAAGTTTAAGCTGTTTAGGTGCTACAGTTGACTAATGAATTGGCTGTCTAGCCTGAAACTCGACTTTAAAAGTGCACCTTTTCACTGACTGAGCCGGTGGTAGAACAGCTGCATACTAATGTCTATGACTGTAACTGTGTTAAGTTTAAAATCTAGATTAAAGTGAAAGGACTTGATGGGTCATAGGAAAAAAGTTGTCACACTACATAGAAAATCACGAGTGTTCTGACTTGACAAACTGTCTGTTTTCAAATCAAAAAGTATGTTGTTGTTTTTTCTGTAAACTTTTCTCATATATGTTGCATTTTATTTCCAGCTTTACACTCAGTAGATCAGTTTTGCCTGTCATGTACATTCATTCACATTAAATCACAAGTGAGTGCATCTATTGTAGGCATTTACCACACATGAAAGACTAACTGACACAGCTTATACAGGCATACTTTGTCTTTAAAGCAATATGCACATTTGTCTTTGCAGTGTGTACTCTCAATCGGTGACAGTTTTCACTCTAATAGCTGAGTGAGTGGACAGTCTATTCAATAAATGCCTTAATGCCCTGGGTCAATAAGCACTAAGTAGCTTAGGAAACAAGTTTCACTCCCCCTAAAGGCGGCATGCACTCAGAAAAGTTATGAACCAATTCTGCCCTAAATTTTGAATCATCTGTGAACAACTGATACTGTACATTAACATCAAGCATCAAGCAACACACAAAATGCCTTTGCCCAGAAAGATGCAGTGGGGGGTAGCAGTGATATCTAGGCTGCCCTGACCAAACAGCGAGCATGTGACCAGCATCCAGGCCACCACCATCTCCAGCCGGTCTACATCTCGTCTGCTCTGTCAAGCTGAATGCCAGGTCCATCCATCAATGGGACAGGCCTGGTATTCAGATACTATGTCATATATAGCAACAGCAGGATACTGTTCAGTAGAAATGTCTCTTCAAAATATACGTATTCATTTATTATCTAAATGCAACTGCATTTAGATAATAAATGCAATATTTTTCTTTGTCAGAACTTATCCGGGAATAAATCTTTTTTCTTGAAAAACTTTTAAACAAACTGTTATCTGCTTCTTGCTAATGAGAATTAGTAAGAATTGGATATCTGGCGTGGAAACGTACTGTATGTGCTCTGTGTATCTTTACCAACAGTTCACGATGATATAACACACAGACACAGAGAGTCTGGAGCTGTGTTGCACAATGGCATTTGCGCCGTTGTTGATTTATTTATTTATCTACTTGGGACAAACTGACCCACTGACATTATCTTACACAAGCTATTATTTGGAGCTTTTAAACCTGCACCTGACTGAACTTGCTCCTCTACAGCAGGCTGCCTACAGAAGCTGCTATTCTCTTTTATTAATTCTATATCATTTAATTCATCGCCAACCATGCCCTGCAGCCCTCATTTGCATTGCCCTGCAAAGGGCCCACATACAGTTCCTCTCCACATGCTCTCCTGTTGAAAGAATCAAGCAAGGGTTCTGATGGCCTTTAAAGAAAAAACGAGTTGAAGATCATATCCTTGTGAAGGGCCAGAAATCAGGCATAAGATTATGACCTTGTACGTATGCAATGTCATTAGCACAAAAACACATTTTGGCTCTTTTAATTGTTTTCTGGAGTGTTAATGAAATGCCTAAAAAGCTACAGTAGGAAAATACTTAATCCCTGTTTCTAGTTAAATTTATGTTAATGCATAGAGTTGCATTTGATAAGCAATCAAAAACAGCAGAGGCTACAAATCACTAAATGTCAAAGCTCAACCCAATTACCGTACCTACTAATCATCTACTCCGAAAACCAAATTATTCGTTTATCATCTGTATTTGGGATCCAACAAGCCATTAGACAACATTAAATGTATTTCATATGTGCCAAAGTGTTGACAGACATTTCTTTGACACATGTGTCAGTTTAACCTTTGGTGCTTTTAACTATAAAAACTGTTAAAATGGCAGTGGCGTGATCTCCTCTCTTTGTTACATTTTGAAGACGGAATTGTATAAATTATGTCTGGCAAAAAATATTTTATATCTGTGCCACCACTATGTGTCAGGAGCAGTGCACTTTATTATCATCAGAGCAGTGTGTGTGTGGTATTCTGCGGATATGAAAGTGTAGACCTACTCATCAAAGATGAGGTCAGGGGCAAAGTAGAGCAGCTGTCCATTGGTGTGTTTGTAGGAACGCCAGCTGAGGCAAAAGGAGGACAGACACATCCATGAGTACTGGATCAGGGTGATTTGGTCCTCAATGGGCAGGCTCCGGAAACCTAACGGATACAAAAACACACACACACACATAGCACAGACACAGATGAAGCTGATGAGTAGAAAACACTGTTCTTAAAAGTAGCTGACAACACTTGGTTATTGATTTAATTTGGACTTAAGCACCATCTTAAGAGGCATTTATTTATCTAGGTATGTGTGTTTCTGTGTCGACACATGTTGCATACTGTTTATCTTTGCTACAGTGTACTTTCCGTGCCAATATTTGTTTAGACATAACCACTGAGAGGTATTCACCCATTCTTTTTTAATGAAAATTCCACAAGGCCTCCAGTTATTGGCATGTTGTCTTTGGAGCACCAAAAATAGAGTCAAATAGAAAACTTGCCAAACTCTCAATCAAACTCTGGCAAGAAACGCCTCTTCATTTAAAACATAGGCCAACAGAGGATACAAAGGTGACTTATCAAGGCTTAAAGACTGTTTCAGTCTATACGCATGTCAAGCTGCATCTAATTTTTTTTTAATGTGTGAAAAGGTATGTCGAATATCTTAACTGTTCAGTCAGCTAATTTGAAAGATTTCGTTTTTTAGGTCACTTCAAAACATAATTACACATTACGAAGGTACATACTTATAACGTCGTTTCCAATGACTAACCTAAGACGAGTGAAAGACTTTCCATAAATACATTCCTGATAAAGTTAGTCCTAATTGCCCTGTGTGTTAGCCTCGCCACATCCAAATGTAAGCTGGATGCAGGTAGTGGCATATCTGAAAGTCAAAGGTACACATTTTGACCCTTCTGTCTGCCTCCCTTTCTATTTATATGTCCGGATATGGCAAGCAGACACCGTGGAGGTATCAAATATTTGCAATACAGCAAATTAAACAGCTTCAAAGAGCTACCTGTGAGGTATCTTTCAATGTCTCCCACTGACTGCCATTTTAGGGATTTTTTTTTTCTTCCTGTGATATGGCTCACATGTAATGAGATTGACATCAGACCCTCTGTTCAACATAACATCTGACAGCAGTGATGCAAATGAGTTCTGTTTGGAAACCTTAATCTTGATTATATTTAATGGTAAAATAGGATTCATTGCTAATCGTGTTGAAGCTTTGCAGAATCAGTTCCAGATCTAATATTTAAAATTAACAGAACCAGAACCAGCAGTGTTGCATTCTCAAAAATACAGAGATCATAAATTAAGATGTGTACGTGTTATCTTCATTAAAAACACTTCTAATTTATTAGACATATGATTTTACCACTTACCATTTTCTTTGAGTCATCCATAAATAAAAATGACAAAATGTAAGTTAACAATAATTTCATTAGAAATACAACATGATAAATGTAAAAAATGGCTGAAATCTACATGGTTGAATACATTATATTGCTATTTTAACCTAAATAACTAACTCCAGCCTTTTCAGTGCCATTTATAATCTACCAAGGTGAAAAATAATTTGACTAACTGTACAACCTAAAATACTGCTACCATCTCTATTAAATATAACCTTCAGGAAAATGCTTCGAATTTTCTTTATTTTGTCTGTAAGGGCACTGTGTCAATTTGTTTCAAACTCTGGCTTAAAAACATTATGAAAAACATAGCATTTAGTACAGTGACCCTGAGAACTCAATGCACAGCAACAGAAAACACATGCAAATAGACAAAAAACAAGAAGATTAAGAAAACATCTTCTTGAATTTGACAAGCCAGGAAGAGTATTTAGAAAAAATACAGAAACATAACCAAGTACAGAAATGTTCGACTTAAAAAAGTGAAAAAAAACTTGACAACACTTTCACTGTGTATCTACAAATTCCACTAAAACAATAGCATACATGTCATCCCAAAACTTCTGTTCAGTGGCAACTGGACATTTTTATGTTCTTGAAAACGTTTCGCCTTAATAAGCATGACGATACCACGACCATAACGACAGACATGAATCTATGTCTTTATCGCCATCTGCACTCATTTTCGTTCTTTCTTTTATATTCCTCCAAATTTTTTGTTTACTTTGTAATATATTACATTTTTGTTATGTTATTAGTAGTGGTAGTAATAACACTATTAGTATATAGTAGTACTGTTAGTACTACTGTACTATATCTTATCATTAAGATTTTTTGTTGATGTTGGAGCTATTGTATCTTTAGTATTGTTAATATTATTTTTATATCAATATATCTTTTTTCCATGACTTTCTTCCAATATATTGCTATATTATTTCTCATTATTATTTGTTTAACCTTTTTAAAATTTTGTTTTGAACAAATAACTTGGGTTCCACTCTTTGGACTGGTGGCCCACGATGGCCCAGTTGACAGAGGAACGTGGATATATCTGTACCAAGTGATCAGAATATATTTAAAAAAAAAACTTATTTTAGCTCACTCTCCAACACCACTGACAGACAGTGTGGACTTCAAATTCATGAGTCACCATGACAACAACAAGCATGTCCACAGGTCTCAGTTGTGTTCCTCACTTTTTACTGTCCCTTTTGTTTTTGTACTTGCAAATCCTTTGATTGTGTTTTCTCCAAATGCAACATTTTTTTCTAAATGCTATACATGTGTTGCCAAATTGGTGAAGATGTTTTCTTACTTTATTTGTACTTTCTCTATTTGCACATTGCAGTATGTTGTACTCCCACATCTACTGTAATTTAGGCCTCAGCCCACCACTCTAGTGGTCACTAACCTGGAAGTACTTTGGCCCACTTCACCATGCGTACCATCTGCTTTCCGGCCAGGCGGTTGAGACTGGACAGCAGGTGGTCAGTGGTGTCAGGCTGCGTGTTGTCATAGCCAGAGTACACTTCTTCAGGCTCAATCAGCTCCAACACACTGCAGATGGAGGGTGGCAAAAAAGGTGTGACCACCCCGGGCCCATGGGGTACCAGTGCATTGGCAGCGCTGGCAGTCAGGTCTTTCTCTGAGGACAGGTAACCGCCTCCAACACCACCTGTGGCAGTTTGGCCATCTTTAGAACTCTGCAGGTCGTCGCTGACTCCTTTCAGCTTCCCTAACTTCTTGGACTTTCGTGCTGTGGGAAACACAACAGCCCTTATTAACACATTGTTGACGGTGGCATGTTTTAAATTCATAATCTGAGGTTATAATTTCAATGCAGCAGAGTTATACCTCTACAGGTAGAAAAATGCAAAATGTACATAGACAAAATGTAGTACTTGTAATGTTTATGCCTGCTGTATGTGTTGACAGTGCCCAGTTTAAACTGTGGAAATTGTGTGAGAAATAGAAATTGCATCCACAGTGCAATTTTTAAAGAAATATGTTATCTCTGTGAAGGTTGTAACTTTTGTAATGCTGCAACTGTAAATGATATATTATGAATCAGGATTTAAAAAGTATCCGTCTTGAATGAAGTCCAAGAAATTCAGAATTAACTAGGCCTACACTAAAAGAACTGTTTGTGTTTGTGTGTGTGTTACCTGTGTATTTTTGAAGTCATACACAGAATTGAGACATTTGGGGTTTTATAAACAAGCAAATAATAATACATATCCTGCTATTGTTAAGCCAATCAGCTTGCTCCCTCAATCTGCTCAGGTGTGCTAATGCACACAAGACAGACATACTTTACATGTAACACACCTGGTAAAACAAAGCCTCTTTTTAAACTAGCTAAACACCAGTACTTTGCTATGTACGTACTGTTACTGCAAGGCTTCATTAAGAAACTCTGCTCATTTTGATGTAGCTGTCATTTCATTAACAAACTTGCCAGCTCTTCCTGCTTTGGAGTACTTGGTGAAAATCTTGTTTGCTAATGTTAGCTGCTGCTGCTACCAAACCCTTTTGTCGCAATTTGTCCAAAAGGTCTTCTTCAAGACAGAATCTGGAGTTTTCCTATCCTGTTCACTGTGATCTCTGCAACATCACTTTATCAAAGTAAGAAATGCTGCTGTTGCTAATTATCATACTAAACAAATGAAAGTAGCTAAGCTAAGCTAAGCGGCTAAAGCTACGGTTGCTAGCTGTTTTCTCAGGTTTTTCATCTTTGTTGCAGGTTAGCTTAACAAAAATCTTTATACAGTTAACATGTAAAACTGTAAAAATTAGTCATGGCATTTGTTGGCTGCCACATTTCTACTGCCTCTTTTGTATTGTTATTTCTGCTAATATTGACCAAATTAGCTCTTTTCTTACAAACTTGTGTTTAAAATACCATTTATCTCTTGACATCCACACTAGTGATGTTGTTGTTTTTGTACTTAGTATGTGGTTGATGTGGTTTGACCTAACCCAAGTTTGTAGTATTTAATAATAGGTTTTAGTTATTTAATATGAAGTGTTTAATATTAGGTTACATTCAACAGAGCTAAAGAAATGCAGTTAGCATCTAAAGAGAAAGTTTAAGGATATAGTATTATTTACAGATAGGGTGTAGACGACGATTGATGATTGTCTAGTTACTACAGCAGGGATGTAATAGGAGCTAGAGTATATATATGGTCACAGGTACAGTGTAAATAACATATGTACAGTTGGTCATATATACAGTATGAATGAAGTCTGTGCAGAGATGTAGAGCGACTGACAGCTCAGTGATGAGCATCACCATGGTATACAGTTCAAAGTACATTGGTATATGATACTGATGCCATACACCAGTATATGATACTGGTGTATGGCATCAGAAATATAAACAACTAATTAATGAAATTAATTTTACATTGTGCCATCAGTTCATCTATCTATGATATAAACAACAGAGCTCCCATTCAATATTTTTGACTGCTGCTACTCATTGCCAACCTTAATCTTCCTATACATGCCTCATGGTCATCTGCTTTTCAACACTACATAACATCTCATTAGACAGAGATGTGTCAATCCCAATTCGTTATTTTGTGCTTTTAAATATGCTTCAGTTATTAATTATCTGCTGATAAGCTGTTGTGTCTGTATATGATTGACACATGGCAGATTGCTGGGTCTAGACTTATCCTTTTCACTTCAATAGATAGCAGTTTCACCCCCAGTAGGTGCTTTGTCAGATGGAGTCCTGCTGCGTGTTGGCTGGGGCCAAGTTCTCACTAGAAAGACTTGATGATGATGATGATGTCAGGTTCTGTATCTATGTGGTTTTCAAAGGCTTTTTATAACCTCACTCCCAAGACTTCTGGAGGTATCGACAATCCAGTCCTGGTATTACTCTTTTCATCTATCCTGTTTTCTAACAGCTCTGTACCTACATGTGTTGTGTGCATTTATGCTACTATACCTATTCTTTTGCTCTGCCATACTGCTCCAATTACCAGATCATCATAGTTGCTTGTGCTCAAACAGTGTGTCAGAGGACCCACCTTTACCCTCAAACACGTCTATAGACTCTTATTCCTGTGAAGTGATTTCGGAGACTGATTTCCCAATCAGTGCTTCTTCTATTTATTTTATACTGTACTGTCAGTGTTATGGATTGGTTCCAGGATAAACTTTCCCCCACATGTTTGTTGTAATATTTAGAGGCACAGGCCTTGAACCAAATGCAAACAAAAGAGTGTCCTCTGTTACCCTGCTTATTCTGACCAGTTCATTTTAAGTACCAATACTCTTAGTGTAATTTATGTATTTGTTGACAATAACCAAACAATCTGATTTCTGGAGAAATCTCTCCAAATGACACATCACACTGCACTGATAATAACTGGGTATTTATATTGCTTCACCGCAGTAGTTGGATATTTATCATATTTTGTTAGTTTTTATTACATATTAGCATAATAACAAGTGTTTACATTATTACAACATCATTCAATAGTCTTTTACTTCATCAAGGACTCCATTGAAGAGAGCCTGAGTTCAGTTTGAAGCTGTTACATTTTTATATGATATCAAGCTATAAATAAATAAACTTGATTTTCAAGTGCCAGTTTTCAGAAACCAATACAGTACTTTAGAGGGGAGGAACACAGAACTTGTGCAAAGTGCTATAAGTGTCCCTGAGCTTTCACAGTATTCAATCTTCTCAGCTTTTACACTGTCATCTCATCGCATTTCCAAATAAATAAAAACACTCAAATGTTTTATGACAGAAAAATTGAGTAAGTCTGTTATATTATTGTACGCCGCAGCAAACTTGCTCAATCTTGCTCATGGAACTTTGATTTATTGCCGTTTCAAGCTAACCACAACAGTTGAGCTAGTCTGAAATACAAATTGTGCTATATTTTTAGGTCTGATTGAGTGGCTTTCCATGTGCATTCATTAGTTCTTCTTCCCACTGCAATAACATACTGAGTGCCAATTTATAAAGATTTCAATTTGGATTAGAGGACTCCAGTAACAGTAGCAGTTCGATGTGTGTGTGTGTGTGTGTTGTGGGCCTTTAGCCACCTTTTTGTTTTTACGTTGACAGCATCACTCCATGTCCAGTGTCCTACATGTAGAATTATTCTATGCATTTATACATTCATGCTGGATTTTATGCTCATTTGGGAGCATAAAATTAAAAATCATTTGTAATTTCAATCTGCCTAATGGACAAAAAAACGTATCAACTGTGCTTTTAGCCATATGTATGCCACAGCGACCCTGAATTGGAAAAGGCCAGTGGCAATAAATTAATATATTAAGAAAAACAAAAACCCTGTTTCCCTTCTGAATCAACCACATCCCTCTTAACCCCAGTGTCGTCTTTCCTCATAAGACAATACTGTAATTCTTTTGCAGGCTTTGTCAGCTGGCATCATATAGCGTACTGTAGCCTACACCTACTGTAGATGCATTATGCATATTGCGATCAGATATACTATGTACACACAAATCCACAAACATCCAGTGACTCAGCATCCCCAGGCCTCCTGTGACTACAGCCAGACCTACTTTTCCATTTCTACCATTTCTTATAAACAGAATGAAGCTGACTCAAATGTCATATCTGAGACACGTGACAGGGCATATCTGTAATGAGGGTGTGATTCCTCACCTCCGAGGTTCATTCCAGCCTGGAGACACTTCCGTACCCGACATGCCGGACAGTTTTTCCTTCGGATTTTGTCAATGATACAGTCATTTCTCCCGGCACACAGGTAGTTGTGCTGACCTACAGAAAGACAAGACACGGTGTCAGTTTGATGATGAGCCGTAGGTGCAGCTTGACACAGATCAGCAGTGATATTTCCAAAGTGATGTGCAGCAAAGAGATAAAAAAGATAAGGGTGATTGAGGCCACTTACCTATGAAGTAAGGATAATAGCTTTTACATTTAATTTCATATGAATTATACATTTGATTACATGAAAGGCAGCAAATTTTTGATTCTACTGTTGAGCCTCTGTTGGCTACTACTTGCAATGTAGGTCAGCACAGAAACCTGTAAAATGTCTGGCAACATCAGTGATCTACATTTCATGATTATCACTGTGAAATGATTGAAATTGTGATTATTCCGCTCTCATATTCTACAGCGCATGACTAATGGTGTATTATACAGTGTATGGCATGATGGTATTAGAATTTGCTGGAACCAGGACACTGGCTGCAGCTAGTCTATTCCTGAGAGTGATGCTAACATGGCGAGAATCCCCCTGCCTCCTGCGTAGCCGTTAGCTAAACCCAATGATCTCCTATTTCAGAGTGCCTCCTTCCGCTCCACTAGCTCTTCACTGTACAGCTCCTCTCCTCCTCCTCTTCTCCTTCTCTATGATTGTGTCTCAATCCCCCCTTTTTCACTTTTTCCACACGTCCGCCAGCCTCAGAGCGCCATACGCCCACACACAGACAGGCTCATGCTCGTGCACACATACAGTCATTCACTCTCTCACTCTCATATACATGCACGCATGCTCACAGCTAAAGCTGGCAATTTAAAAAAAAAACTGTCAAATGTTGTATCTGCTTTCACAAACAAATACACAACACACACGCAAACACAAATCACGACCTTACCCAGATAGAGTGGTAATCTATATTGTCATATCGTGACTCTGATGACCCCTACACGTTGACTTGACCAGGGAACGTCAGTTTGCATTTTCCTACAGCTTCGTCGCGCACATTTTCATTGAAAGTATCCAAAATTTGTGGCATAGACTTTAGTGTGGTGGCAAGCGAGCTTTTGTGCAGTGTTTACATACAGTTTGCTCAACATAACAATTTCCGTTGCTCATTATGCATTGCCTTTGTTGCATCTACAGTACAGTATTTGTATTTGTGTGTGGGACTGAGCAGAAGTTGTTTTCTGAGCTAGCAGGAGTAGTGCGCAGTGTGTCTGTCTGGCTGCTGCCAAAAGCCAAGGAACCAAGCTGCAGGAGGAGAGGCAGCAGCTGTAGCCCCACCACTATTTCTGGCTAAATCACATGACCGTTACATAAGCCCATTTTTCTTGCTCTAAAAAACAGTAAACTGCGACACAGGAAACACAACGCAGCCATCCCCTTCCCCACCCCCCCTCATGCATTCACACACACATCTATGTACGTACACAACACACACGCTTGGATGGGCTGGACCAAATGGCAATTCTGAAAAGTCTGGAGCCTTCCTGTCAACTGCTTTGCTCATTCCTTTGAATCTTGTTAATAATTGTTAGAGTGAAATACACTTTATGAGACAGCTGAAGTCGTAGTTAGATGTTGTGTGTGCACGCGACTGTGTGTGCATCTGAAAGGGGGCGAATTTATTTATTTATGCGCCGTGTACGTGCACTCACACAGCATGTTTACCTCTGAATATGTGCATTTGCTTATCAACTAGGAATGTGGTGGGCTCACTCATGAATGTTGCCTTTTCAATCTTACCTTGGAAAACTTCTTCTAAAATCAAACAAAAAAAATCTCTTTTCATCTCTTATGAAAGTGGTTAATTTAGATTCATATTTCTACATCTCTTTATCCAAAAATCTACCCCTGCTATTTTACTGTAAAAACAATCAATAATGCCAAATCACTACCAATATATTTTCATATAATACTTCATGAAAAGATAAAGATTCCTCTGATACTGTATTAATTTGGCAATCAGTCCTGTCTGTAGTACAATGCACACCCTGTCAGCATTCTCAATTGCATCAAGGCAACTCTCAGAGCTCTTTAAAGGACTCCACTCACATCTACTTTTAGCTAATGATCTCACAATCTGGCAACAACCTGCTGAGTTGTCTGTGTTGTCTGTCAACTTCAGCATACATCAGTTATGATGATTTTCTTCTACAGGGGAAATACTCTTTCCTATAGGATCTCGCTTTAACAAGCCCAATCTGCCCTGCAGTCCTCCCGCCACCAGCGCAGATATATTTATTTCTTTTCTAAACGAATAACAGACAGACTTCAGGTCTTTGCTAGAATACTGCATTTAACCTGACTGATTTAAATACCCACTAGACATACATGTGGTCATACCCCTGTAGTCTGTCAGACAGAGTAACTGACCTAAATCAATAATACTGCTGTGACTCTCTGAGTGGCATTTTACTGTGGAAGTAATTTTCTTAGTTGCAAGCCTGTGCTGCAGACAAAGATGGCATTTAACTAAAGGATGTCCTGAAAACTATGTCAGTCTCACAGATTAATCCCGTTTAATTATCCACACACAAAGCATTTCGTCGATTCTGTGATCGTCATTCATTGGCATTTATGGAACCTAAATTACATAGCCAAAAAATACCAAACAACCAAAAGACAGGCCTCTCAAAGATGTAATTGCTGTTACCACTGGGCCAGAAGTATGCAAATCACTGCCTTGCAATAGCAATGCTGCTCAAGTTCTCTGGACAACACATAAACAGCTGTGTTGGATGGGGCTCTACACAATTAAGTTTCCCTGTCTGGATCATTATAACAAGAGCCTGGACAAGTTAAAATAGGATAGAAGCTATTATTGTGTTTACTAATGTCTCTACTTCTGTGATAATGCTCTATTTCTAACAGTTGTACTGTGCATTTCCTTCTCACAAAAAGTCTCCCCATCTGCTCCCATTGTACTGTACATAACACTTTTAGTCATTCTTTAGGCCTCAATATGGTGTTTGGAAGTATCTAATGTACAAAAGCAGCTAGTTATGGTAATGTTTACGATAGAAGCAGTTGACACTATTATCCAGAGCAAGTACGTATGCACATTTAAAGCGTACTGGCATCAAAATGTAATGCACACTTTCTTAGCTCTCTATCTTAAACCAGTCATCAGTGATAACACTGATAAAGTCCATCAGATTGGCACTGCTTATTTGGTTCAACATTGTCTATGCTGTAACCTTTTTGCATTGATGTCAAAGAACAAAGGGATGACCACAGAAGAGGAAGAGATGAAGGTCAGATTATATCCACAGGAGAGCCATCAGGTCTGCAGGTCAGCCCGGGCCAAGCGAACTGCGGGCATGGAGGAAGTGGTGTGTGCATATTAGTGACTTATATCATACATGCACGAAATATATTGTGTACTTGTTACTATAATAAGACGCTGCATACACAGGTAAAATGGTGTGCATATGTAGTGCTGAAATGATTTCTGCATCTCTGTTTTACATCATAGTAAATTAAGCATTTTGGACTGTTGCTCAGACAAAATATGTGATTTCCAGATGTAAGCTTAACTTCAAGACAAGTGAGAGGGGCATGACGGACTAAACAACTGATCAAACTATTGGCACATTTGTTATAAAGTTGCAGCAGAATGTGTCTATTTTTAAAGCTGTAATTACACACACATGTAACAATGAATGTATCTAGGCTATATTAGAGAAATCCTTCCTCAGGCTGCGTTCTCCAGCGTAAATGCCTGTTAGCAATGTGGGTCACATACATACTTACAGTGAGCTTTTCAGATTTAATTTCTACCTAATGCTGTACACCTGAATGACTTTACTACTATAGTTATGAAGTATGTGCCCACTCTTTTACCTGTGATTCTGTTTATTTGTTGCATGCCATTACTGATAAAAGAACATCTGATAAGACTTGTTGGGGAGCTGGGATCAGGACAACACACCTACTAAATGGCTTCTCTCCAGCTGCGGTTACATGAGCCTCTCACACATACACAACCTGAAGCATTCACTCTGGTACTGAAGGGAGGTTCTTTTTCCTCCAGCCTGAGCTGAAAAAGATGGGATTGGATGCTAGAGCTGCTACTCATAGCAGAAACTATGCAAGACGTGTCCTAAGATGACCTCTCCCACAGAGGCGGTACCGGAGAATAGGTTCTTAAACTGACACGAGCACCATGGAAACCACGACACAGTCACATTGCAGAACATAGTGAGGCCATAACAAGGTTGACTAATGTCTCTGTAAATGTCTCAGTTCAGTAAGAGACCAGCAAAAACAGCTAGTGAGCTAAAAGCAGTACTTAGTATTATTATGAAGAGCAGACATGCCAAGCCACTGATGACATGACAATAATGAGCTGGCATTCAACTCTTCAGATGTGCTCCACATGGAGCCGTTTATTGAGTGCAGCTGTCTTGTATCAACAAACTAGTCTTTAGTGGAGTGGATTCAGAAGAGAAGCACATATGAATGCATTCAGCTATTTCCACATTTCATTAGCATCGATCACACATGTTTACAAACTGTTGTGTGAGAAACAATTTTTCTGCAGAGCTGGATAAAGTTTATATTGAAGAATTCATTCATTTCAACAGGGCCTTTAAATTGGCTGCATGGTCGTACATGACAATTGAGTCAACAGTAGCAATACAAGTGTAAAACTTGTAAGCTTCATAAAAGTTATTTCCTCTCTTCTGTGTTTGTTTACTATACAAGGAAATCTGAAATGTCACAGTAAATGCGTTAGAATAATAAGAGCTGCCATACTGTACAAAATAAACTGGATGACTTGTAGCGAATAGGAGAGCAGGTGGATGAATGTTTCTTTTATGAAATAAGTGTCTGCATGTGAACTGTTGTGAATGCTTAAAGGATGAAATGATGGCATTTTGAAAAGCTCACAGCCAGAGAGTATGCAGCAAATAATTTAATATTTATATATATATTTCTGGGACCATAGTTATAAACTTCATTGTGTACAGTTGGCTGTGCCTTCTGGTAGATATGACAAATATTAAGTGGAATGAACATTCAGCCTCTTGAGGAGGACTGTAAGTGAACAGATTTACTAAGTAAAAGTCTCATGTGGCCAATAGGTATTTCAAACAGATGGTATAGATGGCCTAAACCGTACACTTCAAAGAATAACTGTGCCAAGTGCCAGTTATGTAAAATAAAGCTACCTAACAATGACCTGTCTGACTTGGATAAAGGGGAAACCAGACCCTCCACAGCCAGAGGACTTTATCTGATTTGTTGGTGACTCCAGAATGCTAACTAGCTCTGTAGTAAAGGGCTGTGAGCCAGTTAGTCGTCTAATGAGCTACGGTCGACCGAAAAGTTGTGTCCCCCGAGGCAGACGGTGCCAAAAGAAATTAAGCATGAGCTGGATTATCCCCCTTGTACAGATGCCCACTCTCTGCAGTCTTCTTTTATATCTCGCATGCCGTGTCTAAGTTTTTAACTTTGAAAGAAAAGAGGAGGAGAGGGGAGGAGTAAAACATCTTCCCGTGTCCTAACTTACACCTCTCCGGCACTCACTGCTGACACATCATTTTCCATCCCTCTCCCTGTTTCTTACTCCCTCTCCTGGCTCCTCCTCTCTTTATCTCTCTGTCTGCGTCTGACTTTTTCTTTGTCCTTCCTCTCCACCTCCTCCCTCACTGTATCTGTTTCACTGTCCTCTATCTCTCTTCACTTTGCAAAATCCTTCTCTCACTATTTTCATCCTTTGCCTCCCTCCACCTTACCTCTCTCTTTCTAGCTCAGCAGCAGCTGTGGAGGAGTCCAGTAAGGTAACAGCTTGCCTTGCACATCAGAAGGGCGCATGCAACCTTGATAACATCACATCACTGTATGAGTTGCCCTTATTACAATTATATTCTGTAGTTTGGGCAGTTGCAGTGAGAGCACTAACTGACGTCCACTCACACAGAGTCAGAGCTTTAGCGTCTACCAACAGTTCTCTGCTTGAAGCAAAAACAATGGCATGTCTGATTCGATAACCCCAGACACATAATCTGGTTTCAGGTCTCCATAATGTTGGTGTGTAAATATTATCAAATTAAGGAATGGTTTGATTGGGAATGAGTGCAATTCCTCCAATGGTCAGGAAAACACCCAGAGGGGCCAACAGTCGGCTTAAAGGGCTTGTTTGCTTGTGTTTTTTTCTTTCTCGTCTGCACGAGTGCATTTTGCATTGAAACATTCATCAAATAAGTTAGGCCAACACCTCAGGCAACAGGCTCGAAATGAAAAGCACATTATGGCTGCTGCTGATTTCCCCCAAGCTAAATATAACACAGGGCTACTGCAGAAGAATTACCTAGTGATTTTTTCCCCCATGTGCCACTCAACTGTCTATAAATGTAATGCCCACTTTTGGATATTTTAATGATCTATTGGAAAAAATAAATGTGCACAAGATTGAGTTTAGACAGTACTTTCTTGCAAAACACAGTGTAATGCAAATAAAACCAGATAAACTATTAATTACTAAAATTATCAGCACTGTAGTCTGCCTAAGTGGAAAGAACAAACAACTTCAATGTTTTCCACCATGTGCTTCTCTACCTGCACCTTTCAAACTGTGTTCTATCAAGAAAAAGCTGATTATCTGAAAAAATGTGAAAATTACTCAAAGCAGTTACTGGATTTTTCACTCACTTCACTTCAGTTTAACAGTAACAAAGAAAACACGTGAATAGAGGAAAAAAACATCTCTTGACAAAAAATGCAGTTGATTAGATATTATATGAGTTATTGGCGATACACCTAACATCAGCCGTTTTTCAACTGTCAGTCATTTTTTACGGAGCCCCCTAGGGGTCATGTGGTAGAAAAAAATATTTAGGTGAAATAAGTGTTAGGAAAAAAAAAATTCAGACGAGGTGGTAGAAAAAAAATTCAGACAAGGTGGTAAAAAAAAAATCTGACTCTCCGCCCACATGTTAATCAGGCCGGCAAATGTGACTATAGATCTGTGGCATTACTGTGGCTTTAGCTATGGGCGACTTGGGCAGCCTCCCAGAGCAGCATGTCGCGGGGGTCG
>JAUMHL010000001.1:8280398-8296841 GCA_032362345.1 Sandelia bainsii | reverse complement strand
TGTGCAACGTTCTGGACAGTTGTGGCTGTTGGCCAATGTGTTTACATCCTGCGGGTCTATGGTCACATTCACCAGCCTGTTTAACGTGTGGGCAGGGAGTCTGATTTTTTTTTCTACCACATCGTCTGAATTTTTTTTTTCTACCACCTCGTCTGAATTTTTTTTTTCTACCACATGACCCCTAGGGGGCTCCGTAATTTTTAGCTCCAACAGAAACTTTATTTTTCCCATGTCATTCTGTTGTTGTGTACAACTTGCCACATTTATCTCTCTTTATGTTTTCTGTATTTGTAGTGCACTTCTTTGTGCTATCTACCTACAAGTTGGTTGTAAATAGGTTCGTTGATTTTGTATTTTACTTTCATACTCTATGCAAGGAGGATTTGATCTGTACTTGCATAGCAAAATGTGCAAGCGTAGTTTCACGTGTTTCCAATAGGATTTATCTTGTCATGGTCAATATGCTTTTTGTCATTTGCAATATATGAAGCTCTCAGTTACCTCAGAAAAGCCTTAAACTGTGACATCTTGTTTGAACATGCGGCACATGTACCTTCCACAGCTCTTTTGAAGAAGACTTTGCAGCTTCCACACGTCACGACACCATAGTGGCATCCTGATGCCTCGTCTCCACAAACCAGGCACACTTTGGCTGTCGAGGACGGCTGTCTCAGTGGTGAGCTGAAAGGACACACACACACAGGTTTTCAGACCAGATGTAAATCAACAAAGAGTTTTCAAAAGTCAACAACAAAGTCCCCTTCCTAACCATGTTTGAGCATGATGCAGATTGTGAAACATTCTTCGGTTTTATGACCCCACAGTACAGTAGCAGCACAATGTGGCTGGCCATAAAGATGTCTGCCAACCAAGAGCAGAATACTTTACATCTCATCTGATTTATAGCTTCACCAGTCTTACAGAGATGACAATGACAGAATTATAGGGGAAATGATTTCAATTCAATAACCAGAAAGACATAAAGCAGGATGTCAAATTTAAGTAGGATCCAAAACGCTTGTCTCCTTCTGCTGCATGACAAGTATGAGGCACTGGAAAAGGGGATTAGCGGTGATCTTGAATAACAAAAACCATGAACATCCTACTGTGAAATAATAAAAGCGGTTTAGGGTCAAAGTTCAAAGGTGAGCATCAGTTTTGATGTGAGCTGTATTGTAAGTACCATAGCTTGTGTCATTATTTACTCAGAGCCACACCCAGCAGCTAGCGAAACTGATGACTGCTGCAGTTCTACCTGATCAAAAGCATTGCTTACTTTGGCTTCATTTCCTGCTTTCACCACTGGTAAATTTCTACAGTTATATGACGATTTCAGCTCAGGTTGTCCAGGATGTTCATATTGATGCCACGATGAATGGGAGAATTTAAGAGCTGTAGTTTACCTATACTTGAAAATGAAACCACAGTGGTTGTGGGTATGAGTATTGAAGGTCAAAAGTAATAAATTATGTCAGTCTAAAGTTAATCTCAAGGCATTGTACTTTCATGTTAGAAGGACTGAGGAAGGCTTGCAGTGTATATACAGTAGGGCTGGCCTGCTTTAATTACAGTATGATCAGGTAAAATATACAGGAATGTTTAAATTCTGGTTGCATGTCTTTACTATTTTGTGGCCTTATCAGTTTATACATTTTACTGTGCAACACCAGCCAACTTTAAAATGAGACGTCATCAGGAAATTTGTTACAACCCTTGTGGTACCAACAAGTTTATTTTTCAACTACAAAATATTCTGCCCAGGTTATCGCAATGATTTAATAACTAAACTTAAAGATTTCTTATCAAAAATGATTCTTTTGATTTTTTAGGTTGAAATGTTTCACTAGTTGCTTAATCATATCATATTTTTTGTATGTATGGGTAAAACACTGTGACCCTTAAAATTCTGTACGATACACTTTTGTGGAAGTCACTGCAATTAAGCACTTTATGTCCTGTGTCTCTTAATGGCAACTGGACGGCTCCTCGTTAGGTCGATCTAAGTGTAGTTGACATGACTCAACTTCCAAATAACCTCACCTGGATAACCGAAAATCTTCACCGACGCCTCAGCTAGTAGTTTGGCACACTTCTCTCAGGTTTGAGGAGTACCTTATCACAAATGTAAGTTTCCATAATAGTTCTGACTGACAGAATACCACTTCAGTACCACTTTATTCATTTGGAAGAGCCATGAACTGCAACTAAGACAGAGTCCTCTGACACTGGGCAGTATGTGTCTCTCCAGAATGCCTTGATAATCTCCTGATTTCATTGTACCCTTCACAGATTCAATGCTCCCAGCGCCAGACACTGCAAAGCAACCACATAACAAACTACTGAGCCAACTCCATGTTTTACAGTTGGGTTGGTTTTCTTTTTTAAGCTCATTGTTTTTCTGTGAACCAGGACATTGTTGCAGAAGCTCTGTGGGTTGTCAATGTACATTTAAGCAAACTCCAATCAATGTTTTAATCAGTTTTTCTTTGCTTTTAAAAAAAAGTCTTCTCTGGAGCTTGTGACGCGGTCTTTCGTGTTTTGAAATGTTCCTTGGTTCCTTTTCCACCATTCAAAATGTCCATCTGTTCTAGTGAGGTTGGATACGATCCTGTGGTTCTTAAACTTCATAATAATATTAAAGACTGTGGTCACTGGATCATCAAGCTGCTTTGAAATGGTCTTGCAGCCTTTACCATGATATATCTATATATATTTATATGTATAGATATATATATATAATCTCCTCATACATCTCTGCTTTTCCTTCATTTCCCTATTTACGGTGTGGGGTGCTGTGATACCAAACAACACAAGAAGTAACTAGGCTGAATGGCTGATTCAGAAGATTAAGACACCTGTGACACTATTTGAAGAATTGTCTACTTGAAATATCACTACAATCCAGTTATCTATTATTGTGTCCAAGGGGTTCCAGTAATTTTTTCCTTGCCATTACAAAAGATTTTTGTGGAGAAATCAAGAATCCAGCTCTGTCATAGCTGTTTTTTGTGACTGTGTAGCGAAACAATGGTATGCAGATAATCAACTATTGTGTATATTTTAATATTTTTATTAATCTTCATATTTAGCGCACACCCAGGGACTTAAAAACTAAATCTATTTTGAAAACCAAAGTCTGGTTAATGGAGATATAAAGCAAAAGAAGGCATGAGAGGGAAAACAGAACAAATCACAAAACAAAATTTTGTGTGAAACCTCACACAGTTTCAACATTTTGTTGAAGAAGCATTTTCTCTGGAGGACAGTGCAAGACATGTAGCCTGATGGTACGAATGAAAGTAGAAGTGGCCAATTATATTACAGTATGCTTGTTATTTATCCTAAATATTAATGGCTAAGTTACTTCTCAGAATAACACTTTGGATGTTATTTTGTAGCTAAAAGCTTTTATGGGTAAGTCTATACAGTACAGAAAAATGAAGATATACAGTAAAATCACTGATAGAACATCTCCCATTATGCACATACTCACAAAACACACATAGAACACAACAGGGAGATGGGTACAAAGAGAGAACACCTTGTATCAAAACATTAAAAGTGGCCTCAGCTTCCCCTTCTTTTCTGTGCTAATTACCTCTCTCCCATCTCAATCAATAACACGCAAGGTGATTGTCTGGTTAACATTCTCCTTACACCCTTCATCAAACCAGCTGCCAAGCTCTCTCTCTATCTCTGTGTCAGTCTCTCTCTCATCCACACACATTTCCTCCAGGGGACTAGCTGGAAAGGGGTACAGCAACAGCACACTCAGATACAATCAGCACCACTGATCTAATTCCCTCTTGTCCATCTACACACACATTCAATTTGTTAGGACGCTTAGAGGAGTCTCTGGTGATGTGTTTGTCTGACTCGATCTTTCTGGCATTGGGCCCTATGGTTTCAGCTAATGCAAGTGCGAGTGGGTGTATGTATGTGTGGATGCACAAATTTAATTCATGTCAAGATGTGTTTTTCAACCTGTTAATCTACTGTATATTCCCCCATACATTGGCCTTTTTTGCACCATTACAAAGCGGTGTTAACAAGAAGACAGTCCAGGCCAAGAAAAACAGCCCCGGAAAGTATAAGGCCAAGAACAACACATATAAAATGTCCCCCTAAGTATGTCTCTAATATCAACTTAGTGGTCAACACTTTAAGGGTGCTGCACATTAAAACCTTGCTGCTGCGTGCCTCCCTGCTGGTCCACCAACAAGGTGACTTCCCCTCCCTCGAACTATATAGGTCATTTACTCTCTCTCTCTCTGCTTATGAAACCAGAGCAGACAGACCAGGCTGCAGTGACTGTGCATCAACGACTGCCAGTGTCCCAAAACTAAACACAAGCAACCAGACATTCCCAAATCAGGCGGTTTCAGCAGAGATGTTATCCTACAGTTTGTCAGCGTATAGTATGTGCAACAGTAATGATGGAAATATGTTTTAATGAGCATGAGAGAATAAGGGAATGACATACAACAAAGGTCTCCAGTCAAACTCTGAACTGGGACACTGCAGTTAAAGTGAAGTGTGTCTTTGACCTCTAGGCCACTACGCCAAATTAATGTCCTTTTTGTTTTGGAAGTTGCAATTTATGTATGAATAAATATTTGTATGATGTACCACTGGAAGTAAATGTTGTTAAGGCCAGCAGTTCAAACAGTTAATTCCTGGGTGCAGAACTTAATGTCACCCTTCGTCTTGTATTGAAAACACAGAGCTAGATGGCAGAAGAGGTAAAGAGATAGAACATGTTTAGGTAGAAACTGCAGTGTGATAACAAAAAAAGTTCTTTTACATATTTTTACATGCAGAAAAATCTAACATCTCTACCAGCATGTCTAAAAATAATGTACTGTAAATTACTATACCAAAAAGAAGTTCTGTTATCATGTGTAGGCTACTTCTGTGAGTTGGGTTTTTGTTTTTTTTTACCCCTGTCTTCTCTATTTCTGGGTACAGTCTCAGACTCACTCAATGGGACTGACTGCACAGATCAAAGGTCTCATTCTTCGCTCCAGTTGTTGCTTTTTTCCCTTCCTACAGAAACCCCAGGGCAGCGGTTTCATTGTTTTCAATGTCCTTTCATCTTTAAAGATAACACAGAAAGCTAACAACTGATTTAGTTGCTGTTTATTTCCCATGAGGATACAGATGAGTGCATGTACACAATGCCTGCTTCTTCCCACAGAAATGTACAAGCAGAAATTTGCTGCCCCTTTTGCTGCTTTTCATAGTGACATGCTGTTTAGGGAAGATATTAATGAAATGGCAAAAAGAAAAGGAGCATGAACTTGAAGCTAGACAAAGCCCACTGTGCCCATTAAAATGTGTGAGGGCCAATCCACAGGACAGATGTTTGTGCTCAAATTGGCCTCATGCTTTTCTACAAGTAATTCAGATGTCACACTGGGAGCATTCTTCAAATGGTTCAGATATCTCCACCCTCACTCAGCTGCAGGAGGAATGCTAAATCAGCAAGAGGTAAGATCAGAAGGGATGGTTATTTAAGCCAAAGATTTTCTTAGGGACTTGTTGATTGTAGAGTTCATAATCTCCATTAACCATAAACGTGTCAATATAGGTTACGAGAAAAGATCAGAGGTTGGCCGAGCGTGGCAATTAGTTGCCATAGAAACAGAAAGAAGGAGAAAAAAACTGACAAATTAGAGAGACAAAGGAAGTCAAGTGGGCCATAGTTATTCTGAGGTTAACATCATTATGGGTGAATAATGGGCTGTGAGGAGGCTGTATGATAGAGGACAGCAGGACCCACGTGGTAGGAATGAACCCTGTGACCTAAATAAGTACATTAGAGTGACAGTCCGTAAACAAGCAGCTGAACCACAGAGAGGGTTTTGTTGTATAGAAAAAAACAATGTCCTCCACATGTATGTAGCACAGCCACACACACACCGTTGTGTACTGTACTGTACTGTACTGTATTTACACTGCTGTACAGCCAGACGCCCACCGCGAAGATAAATTTGCGTGTGTGCGTTTGAGTAGACACTGACTCGTTCATTCTAGAGGCTGTTATCATAGGGATAGTTCAGACAAGTACCACAGCCTCTGTGAACCTGCCCTTCATGAAAGAGAAGCATCCTTGACTCGGGGGAAAAAAACAGCTTTCACAGTACAGTGGCTTTCTACAGTCTGTCCTACATTATTTATGTAATACACACCTTGGCATGCTGAAAAACCTTAAGCTAGACCAGCTCAAAGAATATTTATGTAACACACAGTTTGGCCTGTTGGAAAGGTAAAGGTATATTAGTTTAAACAAGCTGAGGCAGATGGAGAGAGAGAAAGAGAGGACAAAATGGCTTACATAACCATGAGCAGACAGTATAAACATTAGGTTGACACCCACTCACCGCCTCTTAACAGGAGAGAGGTCTTATGGGTAGCGTTAGAGAGCCACCAGGGATTTATTTTTCCTGGTGAAGGTGACCCCTGGCATTGGGCACAGTACCTGAGCATACAGAAATACGAGATTTCCTCTTAGGTGACTTGGGTTACACTTTTGTTATGGTTACAGTATAATCTACTCTGACTAGCTGCATCATATGACTAAGAAAAAAAAAAGTAATCTTATAATGTTTTGTATTAGTGTTTCAAACATGTGAGATCGAAAAAAATGGTCATATTCCCCTTCAAAGTTTGAATTTTGATTAAAAACTTAAAGAAAATGGGGTGATTCCACCATCAAACAAAATGTATTTTACCATAGAAATGGCTAATTTGCTGTCTGATGGAGTCTGTTAATCCTGGCTGTGATTGCATCCCTTGTTTTAAATTCCAAGCTGTCGCATTGTTTCCCCTCCAAGGCTTATGCCTACAAACTTTAGATGACCTTCTCCATGACAGCAAATCATGATTATCTTTCTATAAATCCACTGTTTCCAGTATAAACAACAAAATGAGACAAGTCAAGATATGCACGTGCACACACACAGCCCTCTGTAGGGAGATGATAGAGGCTAGGTCTATGGGTGGATACAGACTACAGTATCATTCAGATCTACACACAGTCTCCAGTTTGTACTCAACATGTCTGAAACTGTACCTGCCTTTCAATTCAATAGACAATAATAACAATGTCACAGCAACTCTTTGCTTAACTTTAACCTTTCTGTATGCAGCAGCAGCTGGAGGGCCCAGAGCCTTGCGGAGACAGTGGATAACTATTACGGCATCAGGACTGTAACCCAGCTGATTATAACCACCCCAATCTGTCTCACCTTTTTAACTTCACCTAAATCACTCACTGTCTCACATAAGGAATGAAATAATCACCTGAGATATTTTGGCTAAGTGGTAAAGCACACATGCATGGAATTTCAGGGAGATATGGCAGGGTATTATTATCTGGTGGTGAGGATTATCATGGCTGGAAACTCCCGTAATTCACGCCTGTCACATCCTTACAGTATAAAATTAGTCAGGGAATACCAAAGCTTTGTTCATGGTTTCTGTGCAAGCACAACATACTTAAAAGTGTATGTGAATACCAGTGTGCTCTTTATTAATAATCACACAAAAACTTCAAAATGTGTAGCAGCGGCGGTTTAAAATTCTAGGTGTTTTGTTGTTGTTGTTTTCATAATGTCACAACAAGAAGATCCTATACTGTACAATTTGTGGGGTCAGTGCACCTGCTTGTTCACTTGAACATATGTAACCCACAGAGCTAATTACCAAACAAAGCAGGAACCAAATCGAAGATCTCCAATACTGCAAGGAACTCATTGTAAATCTGTGCAACACTGAGAAGCTCATGGGTGCAAATCCCACACTTTACCTTGGTTAACTTAAAAGCTTTCTCCATTTAGAGAGACTTTTATCAAATAAAAAAGTAGACACAACTTCAAACAGCTGCAAAATGTAGTGTAAAAACAGCTGTGTGAAAACTGTAAAATGTACAATAAATACATTACAATACACAACTACAGACTTTACTATGCTCAATTCATCCACTTAAAACAATCCTACTATTCATTTTTGTAGCTATGTAGCAGCCTGATCAAATATCATGTCCTGCAGTGCTGTTTTAATCTTTCTTGTGGCAAAAGAACTTAGATTCTCAATTTCTGTCACATCTGTTACTGATCCCCAACGTTTCTGTTTTTAGCAACAAGTTTCCAAAATCCTTTGCAGAAGAAGCCACAAAACAGCTGGGAGCACAATTCAGCACATTTTGAGAAATACAATGTTGGGCATTAGGTTGATTTCCAGGCATGGGAATGAGAGAAATAATGCAAACAAGAGGGCGATGATCATCACAAAATGTTTAACACATCAAGGAACATAAAATACCAGCTCAGTGAGTCAAATCACATTTCACTCCTGAACATAAACCTACATGACAACAATAAAAATACACACAGTAGTTGGTTTAAATCTAACTAAATACACAAAAGAGAGCCAGTTTTCACCACCTTTGTGAAATATGGCTCAAAATTTACTCTAATCTGGTTTACTGCCAGGAACATAAACACAAATAGACCACTTCAAAGCTACGCTGCTAAAACTGGTTTTGTTATAGACTCAAATCCTTTGATTTCAGTGGCATGGATGAACTGTAGACCTGACCTCTCTTTGCATTCATGTTTCTACTGTATTACTTTGCTTTCTCCCACCAACTCCATGCAATACCTGACTCCTTACAAATGTGTCTGGTTGCCTGTACAGCAGGTGACCTCCAAGCTCAGCTTAGAGGCCCTAGGACACATGAGAAAAACAAATCCCTAGAGAGGGAGATTATCTTTAAGGGATCAGCCCTGACCTCAGCCACCTCCATGCCGCACACTCCTTTCCTCCGTTCTCCTCTTTCTAGCAACAGTTAACACACATCCAACTCCTGTTTACATTCACCGTTTAAACTACAAGAAGGGTCTGGTCGGTAAGATTACTGCATTTATAAGCTGGAGGTGGACTGGTAATACCAAAACCTCTGAAACTAAAGAAATTAATTGAATTAAGCTTATGGGTCCAGAGAAATGAAACATGCCAAAATATATCTTATTCAAAAGGCAACCTTTTCCTTTCCTGTGTGATTCAAAAAAGCATCACTCTGAATGTAGGTTAATGTACACTGGCGCTGACACATGTTGCCAGCAACCCTACGCATTAGCTGTCACATGTGATCATCCTCAACGCCCACCAGTCATTTACAATTCTGTTGGGGCAAACATGGAGGAAAAAACAGGCAGGGAGTCCAGCATGCGTGAAGGGGAAACACCGCACACACATACTATAGTACATTAACATTCATACTTCGGGCTAAAGTTAGCCATTGGGCTGCCAAGTGGATCTGCCAGGGGTGTTTATTGTACATATAGTTAATAGTCAAGTGGGTCACTAAAGTCACAGGGTATGAGACCACAACCTCAAGAAGTGGGTTGCACATGGGAGCCAAAGCCAAGTCTCTGTTTGGCTAATATCCAGGTGGTTAGCACCACAGCAGCACATTCTGCATGTTAGCTCCAGAACTGCTGAAAGCTGCTCCCTAGTCAGCAAGACCCCGTTAGATGCCATGCCTTTGATCAGCCAGTTAGTCCAAACCGCTACTGACGTCTATCAGGTAATGAACAAAACATATCATCACATAAATAGTCCCACTAACCAAACTCAAGACTGGTTCAATAGGAGTATGACTGCAGTTTGTCAAGCGGCATCAGGCATACTGATTGTAAAACTCAACATAATTTTCCTAAGTCAAGTTCAAGATTCTGATCTCAAGAAAAGGTCCCACACATGTGGCTTAAAATGCTAAACAAAAAGAAGGTTAGAGGGCACAGCCAGCACAAGTGTACACACACACGTGTTTGGCCAAACTAAGTGTGGCTGTGCATTGACCTTTTTCAAATTCAGTGTGTGTTCACCTCCAAAGGATTACAGACCCAGATGGCCACTGGATGAACAATGCAACACCTGCTGAGGGACATAGCGCAATTGGGTTCTCACAAAAACTGAACCTGCCTATTGAATTATTTTTAGAATAGAACCTAAGTCTTAAAGGTGCATGTGGAACCTACACTTGCAGCGATAAACGATAAATTAGTATCTACTTATTTTAAGATGTTTTACTTTTTCCTGTCTTCCAGGTAAACTGTTTTCAACCAAACAGATGAGGTGAAAACAAATACTGTAATAAAGTGACAAAGTTAGCCAACATTGACATTGTCATTTAAGCAGGTGCAACTGAACAAACCTGACCGACATTTTGCAATTGTCTCATTTCAGACAAAGCATGCAAACCTTGAAATTTGACCAAATTGGCCTTTACAAAGAGGAAACAGAACCATAGACTGATTTTTGGTTAGCACTGCTTTCTTAAAATGGGATATAGAGAGCTGAATTTTTCTACAGATCAATTTCCCTATACAGTGTCTAGATTTGCTTTAGCACCAAAGTCTTTTTATGTTGTGCACAAAGAAGAGTTGGCTATGTGCAGAGAGAACGAGGAGGAAGAGGGAGTTGGGAAGAGAAACAAGAACATAAACATCAAGAGGGAAAGCCTGTTTTTACTTGATACCTCTCATCCACCCCTATCATCATTGTTGTACTTACATATAACACATGTTGTAGCCCTAAATACAGTTTTCTTCAAAACAAGAGGTTAAAAATGACATCAGTCTCTGTAACCTTGGCTCAGGTGATAGCTGCCTCACAGGTATGGCTGACTATTGATGTATATTTAATAAGATGAAAGATTTGCAGTGGTGCATGTGGCTGCCCTTTCAGAGTGGGCACTCATTTCACCTTTTTGGGCTGGCCACTTCCTGCGATATCAGCACTGGTGAACTAGACTGCAGAATATTGGGAAAAAGAATGGAGTGAGACAGGATGGGGTTATAATCTTACACCCACTGATGCTGACATATTTGGTGGCTCATTCTGACATACTGCAAAGTAAATGCAAAATTAATAAAAATTAATATTAATGCACTGCTTAACCCGCAGCCATCTGAATGAACTGTCCTTGCCCTCTTTCTTCAGCAGTCACATGCACACAAATATATTCAACATACAGTTAAAGACACACAAATACTGTGTGTACCATTTGTAATTCCCTTCACACTGCACTTTTAATAATCATAACATCAGACTTTGCCACTAAGACGCCCTGTTCAAACAAAACATTCGACCAACCAAATATTCCTGAGGCTCAGAATATCTCCCACATTTTCCATCTGAGGGAAATATTGTCGATTCAGAGGTTTCTCTCTTTCCTCTGTCTCTCTCTCTCGCTCTCTCTGCTGCGCTTCCCTCCGCTGCCTTGTGTACACACTGCATCTCATTGTTTGAGGTGTATGAAATTCTGAAGATTAGGGTAAATACATGACACGTTGAGCTCATTGCATAAATATTTAAAAAGGAGAGACAGGTCTCAGGTGGAGAACGGAGGAGAAATGTCTGGTCTATGTACAGTATCTTATTTGAAGATATGTGAGTGTGTTGTTTTTTTTTCTGAAAATATTCTTAGTCTGAGAGGGGTCTGGCTTTTTTAAAGATGGATCTCTTTCTTAAAGGAGACTATTTGTGGTCCAGCCTGAGTGGATTTTAAGAATATTTTAATTACATTTTTGTGAGCAGGAGTTTTGTCTCAAGTGACATACTGAGCTCTTAAACGGGAGGCAATGGGGATTTACACAGTGAACAAAGGATTCCCTATTGAAACACAAGCTTTGTGCAGCGGAAAAGCAGCTTGTAGCTCTACATTTTCTATCTATTCACTGTTCTGCTTCATGTTGCGAAACCCGTCAGCACTAATGAGTAGCTTTAGAAGAGGAAATAGAGCGTAATTGGTTTTTCTGAGAAACACATAGACGGGTGGAATTGGGAAAGATATCCGTCAATCTCGCATCAAGCATATACCTTCTTTACCAAGGCCTGACTGGCACGCTACATCTAGGTTTCTGACACCATGTACTGTGTAGCATGTTGGCGGCCTCTCAAATGTGCCACTGACTCTTCTTTATGTACTCTACCCCCAGGGGCTGTCTGTCCACAGAGGCTTTATATGAGAAACCTTGTCATAACAGCCATGTTAGAGTGTGAGGCATTCCCAATTCACTGGGATCTCTGGCCAAAGCATACAAACTCTGGTTATTGTAGATTCAGAAGATGTGCCAGGCTGCTCTGAACAGATGTCACCACCTAATCCCATCAGTAAAACCAAGGTTATAATTTCTATTTACCTACTACTCATGCACATACATGTTACGGTTTATAGCCTTGCTCATGTAAATTACTAGATATTTAGAAGAAGCATATTTTTCAACACAATTAAGCCTCAACACCTGAAGATCTCCTGCTGTGCTTCACAGTAGACACATCACCTTCACAGTTAAAGATGATCATACAGTTTGAGCTCCTCCTCAGATTATTTCCTCTGATTTGATTCAGCCCTTCCTCTTGTGCCACTTTTTATTTCTTTTTTTGTGGGCTCTGGCATGCTGCTGAAAGGTCCTTACCCCAGCTGCTGCTCTTTTACCGGGATCCTATGAACACTTCTGCTTCCTCAGCCATTTCGTCTGAGCCTCTCTATTCCTTCACGTCTCCCCTCTTTTCTGAGATGCACACACACGGGGAGTGCATTATCCCTGTAATCTTTGCCTCCTGCTGAGCAACTTCTTCTAATTTATGTGGATTAAAGCCATTTGTTGCAGCAGGCAAAGTGTGCCATTGTGGAGCCAAACATCAACATTAGCCTCATGCTGAAGACTTACATCTTCTATTGTATACCAGAGGCATTTAAAAAATCCATACATGTTAAGTTGAACTGTCTCTTCAAACTCATAGCACCCCAAAGCCTTTTGTGCCTGGGTTGAATGTACAAACAACTATTTGGAAACTTGTTTTTGTTGTGATAGCATCAGTTGTTATTAACAAGCAGCAAATGCTGCGTAAATGAATCTGTCTGAGTTCCTCGCCCTCGGCCATCAATCAGAAGCAATACACTCATTGCTGATTTAATAGAGTTAGAATGACTGCCATACTGCGGTACAATGCCATCACGCTACATGTCATTTACTGAAAACCATTTGCTCACAGGGCCCATTCCATATTATTTTGTCCTTTTCTCTTACAGTACCTGCATTAGAAACCTGATGCACATGGAAGAGGGGTGAGAAAGTTCAGCCATTACTTGCAGCCAGAGCTTATGAAGCTGTTCCAACAGTCTTGCACCCTAGGGAGCCATTCTACTCACACTAGATCTATCCACAGACAACAGTGGACTAAGAGTAAGCATAGGCTGTTTCAGGCCTGTCTGTGCTGCATTGGCATGTATTCCCTTGGTCTTTGGCCAGGGTAACAAGAGATTCAATTTCCCTTTTTCTGGTCCACTGCAATCAATTGGTGCCATTAGGAACATCAGAGTGTGAATGATACAGACTAATTCTCTTGGAAAGGGAGGTTAATGTGAAGTGCACAAGGTCAGTGCATTAATAAAGGTAACTTTGGTTTTTCCTGCAACTTTCTCTTCTTTCTTTTTCCTTTCTCTCACATGAACACACATGGAGCCTCAAAGTCCCTTAGTGGCTTGTTTCTCCTTCACTTGTTCACTCTTCCCTTCTCCCTCTGTCTGTTTCTCTCTGCTGCATAGGTTATCTCACACAGTCTCCCCGACTCTGAGTTTTCTCTCGTTCCCACATTTCTTCCCCTCCTCTCTCGCTCCTCTCCTTCTGCAAGCCAAGGAGGTGTCTCTATACACATCACAGGGGCTCAGAGTAAGCTGAGCTGCAATAATTGGATTATTGAGCAATCTACAAACAAACATAAGACAAAGTGCAGGATCAATATGGAACACTTGCATCATTTAAGGTGGTCAAATCAAAAGCAGTGAATAAAGCTGTCAAACAACTTGCTGTTCAGGATTAATGAATTTAAGAATAAATTGTGATGTGATGTCAATAATTATTTATAAGACATCAAAGTAATTTTTCCCGCATGCAGACACCCCCTTCCTGTGTAGCCTGGTGAATGTATGTTATGAGGCTTAAACAGAGCCCAGCAGGTAACTACACTGTCTGTCTGTGGCCTGTAATATAGCTTCAGGTTTCTATTGTGTATTAATGTCCAGATGGATAGTTGTGTAGTAATCTGATGCACTTCCCGTTTACAGCCAGGTAGTGCTATAATCTGGCTAAATATAACAGTAGCTTCATTGAATGCAGCACAGCATGAGTTTCTGGAAACTGAAGAAACTACGTTTGGTATAATAATGGAATGAATGATGGTGATTAAAATAAGAGTACTTATGTTCAGTGTTAATTTGTTGAGTTCAAAATGGGGAAAGCTATCACATCTCGCTAATTGTCTTGCAAACCTGTTCCTATTTAATCCTTTACTGTCCACAAGAAGTATAGTTTGAACATTTGTGATACAGGAGTTGATCATACAAATGCATCAATGCAGTGTTGAATAAACTTTGCAAACTATTATCTTGTCTAGAGACCAAATAAAGAGTTTGCAACTTTTGTTTCCCTTCAGTAATCTTTTTGTTCAAAAAAAAAAAGTACAATCCAGTGAACAAAATGCCAAGTGGAGTAATTGGCCCAGTACACTGAAAATAGAACCTATAGCTATTGTGACTGACTAGTGCTAACTTGTCCCTGGCTGTCTAGTATGTTACCAATTAGCTCGTGAGGTACAGTGGTTTACCATCTAACTCTGCAAGTAGATACCAAGCTTCTAAAGCCACATATTGGAAAGACTGACAGATGAATTTGCTGTGCCACTTTTCGGTGTGACAGGTCTTTAAGAAAGTCAGCAAAACATTTGCGAAGCTGCAAACATGTCAATTTTGGCAATGTTAAAAATGAGAATAAATTGATGATTACTTTAATGTTTTGAAAAAACTTAACTAATTGTTTCAACTCTGAATTTGAGCATTTTGTAGTTCACAACTTGATTTTTGGCTCATGCACGAGTCTACAAAAATGCAGTAATGGGAGGTTAAAGATTAGTACCACAAACAAGGTGAGAATATTTATTTATTCACAGTTTAGAACATCACTATTTCAGCACACTGCCTAAAGTAGAATCCTGAAAACCCAAAACATAAATTTTCCCCTCGAGATCCCGTAAAACAGCAAATCATGCAGTAAATAACTTATACAGTACACTGTGTATTCACACACTGTATACAGTTCCACTATGAAATCAAAAATGGCTTGTGAATTCAGTGCACAGTTATACCATGAGCTTTTTCTAGGTCAAGTGAATAAACATTGCCAGTCTTGCATACTTCCTTAAGCAGCAGACAACATGGGAAAAAAGAGACTTCCTCCAAAGTTTGCCAAGAGAACCAGTTTCACTAACCCTGAACTTCTGGTGCGGAACATAAAAGTTGAGCTTCTGCCCGCCTGTCAGGTTGCAGCGAGGAGGGTGTCGATAACAATGTTACATTGGAATTGACATGCTGGCAGTCTTTCGAACAAAAGCCCTGTACTGTCATTCTGCTTTACTGTCTCTCTGAGCACATAGTCACTGAGACCCTCTCCTAGGTTTCTTTCTTTTGCTTCTTCACCCTCTCTTTCTCTCTCTCCCCCGCTCCCCCTTTACTCTCTCTCTCTCTAAAACCCTTGTGACATCCTCCGGATTTAAGAGCTTAAATGTCAGTCTCATGATACCAGTGCCATTCACATTAAGCGCCTTAAATACTATGTAAATGTATAAATGTAGGCCAAGGAGTGGGCACCATTCAATCCAATTAGCTATAATAAAGGCAGTCTACATGAATTTTGAAAGCAATCATTTCTAATCATTTTCTGTGGCTTATTGACAATTATACTCGACAGAAAGACATCTGAATATATTTTATCTTTATATATAATTTTGGAGATTTAAGAGCATTTTAGTTTTTGCTTATTTTTGTTATTTAGAAGGCAACATTTTCCAAGCACTTTGTCTTAGTGTTTTGATTGCGAAAACTCAATAGTACACAATAACAGCAATTGCATCCTACATGAAAAGGCCAAGTAAATAAAGTCAAGAAATAAAATAAAATTTATTTTTATTTTTATTACTATTCAGCCATTTATGTAGCTTATGTGTATTAACACTGAGTAATTATTGTTAGTATTACAATAAGGATGTTAATAAGTCATCAGTAATCAATTAACTGCCATTAATTATTTTCTTAATTTTGTTGAAAGACCTCTTGGATCTAATTTTAGATACAGTGAACTGCACAGAGGACACTCTCATATGGTAGAGTGATAATATATAGGTGAATCTGGTATAAAATCAGTCCACTGAAGACTGCTTATGTGCTAGAGAACTGTATTTCATAAATAAAGAACAAACAATTTACTACTATTTACTGATTGTTAACATTGCTAACTATACATACACTACTCACAAAAAGTTAGGGATATTTGGCTTTCGGGTGAAATTTCAGGATGAACCTAAAATGCACTATAA
>JAUMHL010000001.1:8250862-8268857 GCA_032362345.1 Sandelia bainsii | reverse complement strand
CCCCACCCCCAAAAAACCCCAGTCTGTCTCGTTTTCAAAGCAGAGTGAAACAGGGAGCTCTGGCCAAGTCAGAGGAGAGGAAGGGAGCTGAAGCAGACATTGAAAAGGGGAATGTTTAGTTGTGCCAGGTACAATGCAGTCAACTCTACAGGGAGAAGGACCAGAGTACTTCTCAGAGCTGTGGACAGAACCAAGCTGCCATCATAGTGTCCTGTCAACAGTCTTACTGTGTTTTTTTTGTTGAAACTGGTTCATTTCAGACAGGCCAAGTTCTCCAACACATGACCACGTGCAAAGTTATTTGTACTCTGTTTGATCAAAAACAACAACCTGCCATTCATTAGAATAAAATAATGGCTGCCAAGTGGCCATATCTCTAGATATGTTGTGTGAAATCCTGTTTCTGGGGAATGTTGTCTGTATCTATACGTAAAGAAATGGTCCAATCCCATAAAAAAAGAAAAAAAAAAGTCTTAGCTCAAGTAATACCTAGCTATGCAGATAACTTTAAATTGGCAGAGTTTTAAATCTTTCTATGGTTTATTATTGTTTGAAATTAAGTGATATTGGTGCAGACACAATAGTTTATTAAATAACAGGAATAACAGATTTTTTGATGTAAACAGTTAAACTTATGAAATGATAAAATGTTCAAACACAAGCAGCCATCCAAGAACTTTCAATACACTGTGTTACTGTCTGTCTTTGAGATTCGTACAGTTGCCTCGATACAATGACTGAATGACTGAATGACTTGAATTTCACTGTTCCTCTGAATTATCCACAGAAGAATCTATTAGCTGTTACGGGAGCTAAAAAATATTTTCAATGAAAATTGTTCATAATGATTATTCAGAGTAACAGAGACATGTTCTATTTTTAAGCACCACAAAAAAATTCCATTCATCCCTATTGTATAGGAGACAGAAATCTCAGAGACAGACCTAGACAAGTGGAGCGAAAACGATATGCATGACCAGACATAACCCTTTTTTGTTTTGTATGTCTGTTGGTGTAATATGAGAAAACTGACCCTTTAGTATCCCTTTAGTTATGACTTTTATTTTCTCCTCTACTGAAGACTGAAATCATATTACACTTCCTGCCAAACATGTTTAACCTTCTGCCAGCATCAGGATAGCAAACGATCTTTCCAGTCTTAGTATGTATTTTGTATTTTGAGCTGCCTCGTTTTACCTGTCGGGTCTGTGTGTGTGTGCCAAACTGTAACATACATGATTTGTGTGTTTGTAGGAGCTGGACCCTGTATAACAGGGATTCCATGGGATGATCTTCCATGTATTCATCTAAATGCTTGACAAAGAACACAAATCATTTTGTTTTTTTCACACAGCAGAGGAGAGCAATGTCTTTTCTAGGTCACCACCATGATGGCCATGTTTAAAAATTAATTATTATGTGTGTGATGTTATATGAGCAGATGTACATTATATTTGAATTTTTTTTTTAAAGAGCATATGATATACAATATAGTATGTATCAGTATTGATTCAGCTTCGCATGTTAGCTGCGTAACGTAATAAAAATGGTTCTAATACTTTATGTATGATTGAATCAATAAGTAATTAAAGATCTTACAGAAATTAAATTACTAAATAAACATCTAGGTAGCAGAACAATTAGACAACAACTGCTAAAATAATACCTATGAAGGTGCATTAAAAGTCTCCAAAAGGAGACTGACTTCAGCATTGCTTAATGGTGTTTTTTATTTACTACACAGATCACTTCTTGTGGTTTACTCTGCTTTTCAGGCATATCCATTATAAATTAACTTATGAACAAAGTTAGTAATGTATTACATCACAGTCGGTGGCAACACTTTTCTGAATCATTGTTTTTGCTGTGGAAGTGTGGATTGGCGTTGTGTGTGTATGTCTGTGTTTGTGTTTACAAGACAATGGAAGCTTATGTAAAAAGGGCCTGGAGTAACCCTCATACTGACACAGAGATACACACTCTTCATTTTATCTGAGTCAACTATGCATGACCTACTTTGGAAACCTTTTAAAGCTGAACAATTAACATTTTTAGGTGTCTTCCTTTATGGTCTCCTTTCCATGGAGGAACTGACAAGACAAACATTGGGTTTGAGTGTAAGCGGTTTGGCATGAATACTTGGAAAAACTGTAATTAAACATGAGTGATAAAGGCATGTCTTGTTTGCTCAGTCAAGTATATCAGCATACAAGAGGAAGACTATAATATGTGGAGAGTGAGTCGAGATGGGTTTCTCTCTGCATCCTCTCCACCAAAAATGAAATATGGATCTCACTGCTTTTTATAGCTCTGGATGAATAATATCCAGCTGATGAATTAGACATCTGCCTTCATTTAACTCAACAAACAATTCTTTCTTATTTATGGTACTGTTGATAGGCTGTTATGACCAGTTAATCTTTGTAAATTGTGATTTAATATACACATATTTCCCTGCAGACACTCTACTGTACAGTACATTACCACGTTGCTGTATCATCTCAGATGACCGTACATTTCATTGACTTTGTCCTCCACAAAAAGCTACCAACAAAGCTCATGACTCAGGAGATCTGTAACACCACTTGCAAGAGATTTTTAAGGCTGTTTGCATGCTAGGTAAACAAAGAGCTTCATACACAAAAGACCGCCATTCAACTGCAGCATTTCACACAGCAGCACACTATAAAAATCAGGGCATTCATCACCACACAGAAGCATGCACTATGCTTTGTTGCAGCTCTGGTATTCAGTTTCCGCCTCCTTTATGCAGTTTGTTAACGACCTCAACAACAGAAAGGAATGTCAGCGGTAGGTAATAGAGAGTAGATCTCCAACTACAGGTCTGGCCTAGCGGAAATCTGGCCCTCTGTCACCAGTCTGTGTTACAGGAAGAAGTTCAAACGAGGACAAGACAAGCATTTCAAATCCCAGGAGCCCTGGCCAGCAGTAACCACACTTTTATTGGGGTGTCAAGTCCGGCCTAGAATGTGTATTGCTGCTGTTGTTGTTGGCGGCTGGGGCAGCGGGGTTGTGTGCCTGTGTGTGTGCATGGCTCTGCGTAGGAGAGGCATTGTGGAGACTTTTAACATGGTTTCTTTTCCATGCAACAAAAGCATCCGATTGTGCCGTACTGTATCATCTATTTTTTTAAGATTACAGTCACTGTGGGCATTCTCTCTTGCACTCTAGGGGCACAAGAAAAAAACAGATACATTCACAAAAAAAGCTTCTTTATGTTCTGAATTTAAACTTTTTTTTTCTGGTTTCATGCATGACATCAAAATCTGCCAAAACGTTTAGTTGCTGTAACTGTCCTTTGCCAGCAGAAAAAATCTATTTCTTGTATGGTATTTGGTGACAAATGTATAGAAAAAGCAAGAATATTAAAAAATAAATGTTAGCAAAACCATATCTACTAGAAAGGCCAGAAGAATAATAGTGATGAGAAGCTTTCACTCTGTATTTTAATAAAAACTTTTACTTTCTCTTTAAAACAGCATAAATAGATTTTGACCAGAGGCACAAGCAGTAAACACAGCACTGACATATTATCACCTTGTAAAGTTTTTGTGGTGAACTTGTTAGCAAAATTAGCCTATTTATATATCCAGCCTGCATAGAGAAAATCAGCATTCATTTGGAATCATGCTTCTGGGCACGTGAAATGATATTAAAGTCCAATATTCAGTTTTAGCTCGATTTTGGTCTCCACCAACTCTTGAGTGAAACTGCTGTTCTTTAGCTGCTAAATGCTCCACTGTGCCTGGTGCTGCCTTTTCTTTTTTTCATGGAAAACATTTGCATGGTGCTGCAGGATACAAGGGCAATGAATGTGTTCAGACCAGAAACCCACAAAACAGGCATAAAGGAGAAGAACAGTGCAGTCTGAGATGGGACTTAAACACAAAGAAACAGGTGCAACGCATTCAAGCCAAGTGATCTTGACATGCTCAGAACTTATTCTGGTACAGTCACAAGAAAAAATTATGGCACAGATTTTTGGTTTTCTGCATAAATTGGTCAGGAAATGTGGTCTGATCTTCACCAAAGTCTTAAATATCAGCAAACACAATATTTCTAAGCTGATAAAAACACAAACACTCATAATTTTTCATGTCTTTATTGAACATACACAGTAAACGTACAGCGTGAGGTTGGAAAAAATAATAGCAACACTAAGCTTCTGATTTCAATAAACATCAACTGAAGTCACCAGGCGTTAGCAAACCTGATGTCCAATGAATGAAATGAACATGGAAGTGTGGTTTAGAGCTACCGAGCCATTGCTCTGTGGTGCACAGATATGAAACATCATGACTGTTTGTGTTTTATCACCTTAAAAATATTGTGTTTGTTGATGCTTGTGACTTTGGTAAAGATCAGATCACATTTCATGAGGAATTTGTGCTGAAAAATAAGCTCCATTACATTTTCTTGCAACTGTATTTATAGGCTTATTCTTCCGATATTCAGTTGAACATTGGTCAAGAAGAAATTCATCATTCTGAATGAAGAGGGCAGGGGGGTAGTTTTTCACCTTGTGAAAACAAACATTTGCAAATAGTTTGTGGGAAGATGAAAAATTCAAAATTCTGTTCCACTTTTTCTTTTGATTCTTGGTCTAACTTTTTATAATGTAGCAAACATTCAAATAAATTGTTTATATACCAAAACTAAAGTAAAAAATAGTTAAAAAAAAAAGCAAGGTTTATTCATGTTGGGAGGGGCACCTTTTACTGATTTGGGAAATGGTTATGGGCTTAAACCCCCAGAACCACCCTTTCTGCACTTCCCTGTTGCACAGTGTAGTCTATATAAAAGTTTGGTTTACAGATATTGACAAAAATGTTTTTAATGTCTGTGTAGTCCAGGATGACACAACACTGACTTCTCTATCAATTGTACTAACTAATTTGCATTCACAAGCCTTCATTAACAGAGCTGTTGAACAAGTCTAGTCAATGAAATAAGTCCCATCAATTACTCTGACCAAAATTGACAAAGTCTAGAATATAAATTGACGTTGACTTGTCGGCCAGCAAGGCCATCTGAAGATGAAAGAAACTGTATCCCTGTATCTGCTGTGAAATAGCATTAATGACATCATGCCATTAAGCAAGTTCTCTGTGGGAGCACTGTGAAAAAATCACTAATGAGATCAAGATCTACCACAAATATTATCTCTGCACAATCTAAACACTTAGCGGTTTAGTAAATCTCTGTATCCATACTGTATTAACATTTAAATAGAAGTGTGTATAGAAGTCCTTTAATCTATTCTTTACAGGTTTTCATCTTCCAGGCAAAGTCAAAAATTCCTCACTGAGAGCTTTTTATCTTTTCAAGACATTCATTTTGAGGATAATGTTTTAGATTTTAAGAAGTAGAGGAGCTGCAATTGAGTATCTAATCCTCAAATACTGCTTCTCCACTTGCCTTTACATAGCCTCCAATCCACCCAGACCAACAAATGATGGTCTGCCCAGAAGACAGGAAAAACTGGCTGTTTGTTGGTTCTATGTATTAATATTTTTCCATTCAGTTTTATTCATTTAGATTTTTTTCAGCAGGCAATAATCTTCATTTTCTGTCATGTTTTTATACCAATTCAGAAAAGATATAAAATAATAATTTAATTTAACTATTTGTCTGTTTTTAATAAAGAGAAATAGTTTATGACATTGGGTTGGCCCAGGTACTACTTCAAACCTGTCTCGGGCATGACAAATCCTACTGTTTTAAAATGCATTCTCATTTCTCAGTCAGCATAGAAGTAGTTCTTGAGCAAGACAGTACCACTGTTGGACTGGACTGCAGCACTGGAAGGCATGTTTGAAATGCCAAAGAGTCCCATACACAGACAGTGATTTATTCATGTTCTTGTCCCAAAGAGGTATTACAACACTTCAGAAGATGTTATATTTCAGAACAGTTGAAATATGTGTAACTTGAAAATGTTGTGCACTTTGATCATTATTCAAATCAGTTTGTGAGTATAGCATATTCTTTAGGTGTCTATTGACTTTCACAAAGCATTCTACTCTATGTCCTGCCAAATCCTGTAACAAATATGGTGTTTGACAAAGATTTAGATAAATTCAACTAATCATATTGCAGAGTACTTCGATGTTGCTTTTACATAATACCCTGTACAATATGTTGACCAAAATCAGGAATTCCAAGCATCCTTCAGTGTGCTATTAATTATGTTACAGGGTTTCAATCACACTGAAAAACATGACCTGTTCACCTAATGTCATCTCACATTGCCTGAGAGTTTGGATTAATCCTAATACTTTTTGAAACATACAGTATGTTGACATACGGAATGAAATAATTTAATATATACATGTTTTCTTTTTAAATGAATTTCTAGTCCTGCAGTGAGAGTCAGCACTGAATACCGAGCACATGGTGGCTTCAGTCTTAAACTAGCTGTACCCAGTGTATTCATTAAATCTGAATACATCCTGCAATCCATGCTGTATTATCTGTGTATGGCATGGTAGTCACATACATTCAGTAACAAGTGAATATGATTTATTATGTTTGCACTATTTTGCAGAACCAGACCCAGATTATATATCTGAAGAGCGCATTAAATGACTCATACTCAGTGACTGTCAGGTCTGAACTTGACATATCATCAGCAAGAGTTTCTACACATTCAAAACAGCAAATTAAAAGTAGGTTCTCATGTATTTTTCCAGTGCTACCCGACATTCATTAAATGCTATTGAATCAAGTAAGTTATATAATGAAATGAAGCAACACTATTGGTAGAAGAATATGAATATGTTAGTTGGTGTTTGTCAGCATATGAGCGTAAGATAAAAATTTCACACAATTAAATTATTTTATTCTTCATCTAATTACTACTGTCTGTTAAATGTTCTACACACATCAAACATCACACCAGAGAGTGCACTAATTAATGCACTTGAATGCAACATAAAACAATGTCTTCGCCACATTATTATGTCTGCTGTGTAGACAGATGAGACCCACAGCCATTCCCCAACATCTTCACCTGTAGCATCCTTTTCACAACCCAAACAAGCAGCTGCCCGCTTTATAGTTAGGAACCCATAATGCACTGGGAGCCCCTGTGCATGCTTGGTGTTGAGATTTAATTGGATATTAGTATCCAGCAGTGTCTGAATTAATCAAATCATTTCCATCCATTAATTTAGTGGAGGAACATACAATTAAAGCCCTATTAGAGTGCTCTCAGGAGTATGCCTTTTCATCCCTCTGCAGAACATTGAGAGTTGGCCAATGTCCAGTGCAAAGCATTCTCCTCACTTAAATCTGGTGCTTCCTCATGATGAGCACTCTATCAATCTATAGCAACTGACTGCAAGCTTAAAGCAAGGAAAATATGAGGCTATAGTAAGGTGCTTTTCCCATGGTAATAGGAAAAGCTTATCTAAAAATGTTCAAGTGTAGTTTCTCGTCAACATATGTCAGATTATGAAATTATTAGGCCAGAGGGCTGAAAAGTTTAAGAGTAATTCTATTTGGTGAAACATTCACTGTGAAAACAAACACAAAAATGCCCTAAATAGGGTGAAAAGAGATTTGGAGATTTATGCAGCAAGCAAACATAATCCAGTGCACAAATGTAGGTCATTTAATGATCATTTCCAAATGTATATATTCCATTTAAAACAGATTTCTTTCATAATGGACTTCAAATAATAGTGCACAGCTTTATATTATTTTTCAAGAAAATAATTACAAGAATTCAACTTTTTTTAATAGCAAAGAACATTTTAGTATCATAACCTATAATTGTGTACAGGGTACTGTCTTTACCACCTGGTTTACCTAAGCAATAAGTTTAAATAACACATCACATAAATATAACAATTCTGGTTAGGGCAACTCTTTTTCCTCTTCTTCCTTTCTTGTGAATCTGAGTTAAAAGGTTTTTGCACAGAGTAATCCAGACTGCTCAGATGAGCAGCCATTTTTAATTAAGACCATTTACAGAGGAAACCAAAGTGAGAAAAAAAGAGCCACGGGATTTTACACTCTGTCATCCAAGGCTTCAGTGGATCAGAGAGTTTTAGTTGTGCTTTTTAATGGTTACGTAACATTTTTGCCTATGAGATGATGGGCCTGGGCACCATGTATTCAGTCCAAAACTTGACGGTACCACAGATTTCCTGCAGTGCACTTTCAGATTTCAGGCAAGATACAATAAGCTTATGTTTATGTCTAAGTATAGCTGTCAATCAATACAATACTAGTGGTGTAAGTTTACATTTTAAGTAGGCGCTGATCTCTAAAAAATGTTAGAGTCCTGCATTGTAAATGAGACTTTTCTGAATGTATATTTTTGTATGTGTGTGTATGCAGTAATTGTATGTATATGTACAGTATGTTTGTGTCTGTCTGATTCCCTGCCTGGCTGGCTGCCATGTGGCCCACCTCTTCCTGTCATCCTGTCTGACATTAGGGCTAAGCTGGATCTCATTAGGACCAAGGTGGCAGTGATCCCGTCAACAACGCTTTGGCTCCTGCCATATGGGTCGCCTCCAAGGAAATGGGGCTGTATCAGTCTCCTCAGAGCTGCAAGCCTTGTTATAGCACACACACAGACAGAGTATCTACTCTCTATGTGAGTGTACCGTACATATAAAGCTGAATAAACATGTCAAACAGTAGAGACATTAAAAAATAGGAATCAGGTCAGGTCTGTGGGAACAACATAGAATCACATACAGTGATTCATAGACATAGAAATATACACAGTACACAGTATTTACTATGCATGTTCATAATAAAATATCATAATGACAGCAATCTAATGTTTTTTATGATTAGTCATAATGATCAGTTCATCTTCTCATAAGCAAAAACTTTTGGTTGTAAATCTTGGTTGTAATTATTTATACTAGCTGGGTGTGACCAAACCACACTACACATCTTCAGTAAACAGTTAAAGTTTTTCTTTTAATATCTTGTTAAATAATAAAAGTATGATACATACATAAACTCTTAATGTAAAGTTTTAAAGCAACAACCAACCTGTATGATCAGCATTTTTTTTTCCATTGCATTAGCAACAATAAATCAGCTTGACATTTGATGGCCTGTGCAGCGATAAAACACTGTAATAAACTGACTTTTCTCCCAGTCCCTTCCTCCAGCAGAGCTGAAGAAAATGTAAGTAGGCAACTGGAAATAGCAGAGCAAATCAGTGCAATCTGCAAAGTTGGGTTAAACAAATTCAATCAGGAAAACTTTTGATCTAATAAATTTCCATTTTGAGATTCTGTGCAACATCAATGCCCAAACTGACTCTGGACTTGTCATAGTCAAATCACAGTTGAACATAGCAGAGCACCACACACCAGTGTCCCAGCAGCAGCAGTACTGTACCACACTTTACTCTGTGTGAATGTGTGAGTCTTATCATGCAGATAAAAAGGAAGCTGTTGACTTTGTTTAGTGCTTTGTTGCCCCTTCTCATAAAAACAGTCAATGTATATCATATGCATAACTATGATATCCCTTTTATTTTATAACGACACCAACAGTTATTTATATATATACAGGTACTTTGTATTTTCAACAATGTTTCACATTCTAGGCTATATCTTTGATATTCATCATTATTAATTATGCTGATGATAATTTCATTGCTTCAGCTCCACATGCAACTAGGACATCAGAATACACTGGAAGCACAACAACTGTTTCAAAGTTGCACTTTGCCAGATTGGTGGCTATTATAGATTCTTTTCCCCTTTGGCCTGTTTGTTTTGTTTTAGCCCCCACCCTTCCAAAAACAGCTACTTATTTCATCAGTTTGGCAACAAAAGCATGTGATCAATCATTCATAATTTATGATTCTGCCAATGGCCTAGAGCCTATAAAAACAGATATTTGCATTACACTCAAGGTCTTAGTTGAACCTCCTGATAACAGGCCAATAATTTTAGTTGCTGTACATACACACAGGCCCCTGATAAGAGGTAAACTTTGCCTCTGTGTTACAGTAGAACAGAGGGCAGTGCTAGCAGAGATGATGTTGTGATCACATGCTACTATAACAATGACCTGGACCCCGTCCTTTAATTCCTGTTCCCCCAGCCAGCATCCCGCTGCCTTTCCCAAGTCCTGCTGTTATTATTTTGCACTTCTCAAAGCAAACGCCCTAAATCCCTTGTGCAACATGAGTCTGACAGTAACAAACTGGCCCTCCATTTATCTGATCCTCAAGAGGGACAGGCTATTATACAGGTATACTGACACCAAACATTATTTAGAAAAAATGAGAACTACTGATATCTATAAAGCCAAGGTGGAATGTTTGTCAAAACATCACAGTTTTTAAGCCAACAATCTGATGCACCCATTTATACTATTAAAGATGCCGTTCTTCTTACCTCGACATGCTGTCCGTGATGCAGTTCTGACCTGGGTATCCTTCACTCCTTGCTGACAGCGATCCCTGTGACATGCCTGGCCGAGATTTCCATGACTCCATTAACGCCGTTACAGGTGAAATTAGATTCAACAAAGGGTTGGACTGGTCCCTCACATCATGCCGTGTGAAAGACATTGTTCCTTGCGCTCCAATCTGGTAATGGAATGAGTGTCCACCGGAATTAACTCCAACAATGGCAGATGCCGGCATGCTGTTATTCTCTTGGTAATAGCTGCCATCAGTGGACTCCTGCTTAACCCCTTTAGACAGGACATTGTTAGAGAACACATCAGGTTCATAGTTCCCATTCATAGTGGAGACAGGGGGCCCTAAGATACCAGAAAGACTGTATTCATCAATGTTATTCCTCAGGGACAAATAGGTGGTCTCAGACACAGGGAAGAGACCAAGAGACGGTGACTGCTCACCATAGCGCTGTTGATTCATACATCCCTCATTTTTGTTGGGCTCAGTCTTAATTTGTGTGATAAAAGGTGTGCTACTCGCATTACATTTGGAGCTGCCTAAACACATGCTTCTGAAGTCAGTTCCAGGCTCATTCTTAATGTACTTAACCATGCCCATCTGGTCTAAGCCGACATTGAACATCTCTCCATCCACCATCTCTACTTTAGGGAACTCAAAGTTCTTGAAGTCTGTGTCTTTGGTCAGACCTGTTGCCTCTGGACTGTTGGTGTCATTCTGCACCAAACCCAAACCACCAGAAGGACTGGATACAGGAAACCCACCAGTGGACAGGTTCTGTGGACTGCTGACAGCCACATTGCCCCCTGTGGCTGGACTGGAGATGGAGGGCCTTACTGTGTTGCAGTTGTTGGTGTTACCGGTGCAGCTGCCACCTGCGGGGCTTGAGACGGATGACCTAACGTTACAAGTAGTGCTGCAGGACGGAGGTGATCTCACACTGCTCATACTCTGAGGGCTGGACATAGGGGACCTCATGACATTGAGTGGGCTGGTGAGAGGTGGTGAGCCCACTGTGCTGGACTCTACAGGGCTACATGTTGCTGAATTCCTGCGCTTGATGTTGGCCAGAGTTGCAGCACAAGATGTCTGACTGACCGGACTACTGACGGATGAGCACACTGCTCCAAAACATGTAGGAGGACTTGTGGTTGAAGACACCATATTGTTGCTACCCCCAGGACTGGAGATGGAGCTGGAGGTCTGAGGACTGCAGGACAGCGATGAGGCCAGCATAGATGCTGAGCTTACTGGAGTCCCGGCAGTGCATTCTCTGGGAGTCTTGCTGGACTGCTGGAAACCAAATGGCTTTAACTTGGGGCTATTTCTGGAACCACACTGGGTCTCCTCCAGAGGGAGTCCACACACTGGATACATCTTCCCAGGGCTGGTACTGCTTCCATGCTGGCTAAAGGCAACGTCTGCCTCCCTAGCAGCATTCATATACAGACCCATAGACTCAGCCACAGTCTTGGAAAGCTCCTCTGAGTCCATTTCCTGCTTATGAGCATGGAGAGATTTGTTGAAGTGTGGGAGAACAAATGGCTGGTTCTGGCTGAACCGAAGCATTGGCTGCTCCTGCTTCTTTGTATTTTTGTCTTTGCAGTCAGTGGCCAGGCTTCCAGCAGGGCAGCTGACACTGACTATGTCCATCAGGATATCACTGCTTGTCAGACTTGAATCTTCTGTACTGCTGCCGTACTCCATGGTGCTGGGGACCTGAGACCATCTGTTCTCTGTGTCACTTCCATCAAAGAAACTTTGGTATCTTTTGGTCTCCATTGCTGGCTCATTGATTCCCCCTGGTAAATAAGACAAGGAAAAAAGAAAAGAATGAGAAAGACAATGCTGTTTTTTTATTTTCTAAATGTCTTAGTGCCAAGCTGCAAACAAGACGTTGGTTTAATAATAGCCTAACAGTTGAGTGACAGGTCTATTAAATGTGATTGCCTTTAAGCAGAGATTACAGGTCTCATGTGAGACTAAATTATTTATTGTGAAATGTGCTAATCCATCTTAAATTTAGAGTGTAAATATCATCTTTTCGTTTTGAATAGATGCCAGATCAGTAAGTTCCGCTTCAGTGGATAAAAACTTAAGATGTAAAAAAGGTGTGAAAACAAACACTGTGATGATGTGAAGATATTTCATTTACAGCTAACATATGCTTTCACTTATTTTGATATCATTAGGACATACTTTTTGAGACTATCATAACAAACGATACATAATTCGGTGCAAACACAATGGTAAATCTGTCAAAGTCCAAATCAGGTATGTACAGTATCTCCTCTCCCACACAGCTCTTACTACTGCACTAGAGGGGATGTACCGTCTGATAACTTTAAGAAAACTGCACTGCAAGGGTTAATGTATCTGCGTGACGTCGTCTGGTCTTTTTTGTTTTAAATCCCACCTCTGCTGCGCCGTTATTGGACTGCTCAGGCAGAAATCTACCAGCTTCATCAGGCCATTCATGGATTGGTCCGAAAGCTGTCACTCAACAGTTATTGCTCTTGCAGCCACAACATAGCTGCGACATAACTTGAACTGTTTTAGTAGCTGGAACAGCTCCGTCATGTGCAAAAGCAAAAACATACCTACGAGACACTTGACATAACAGATAACAGTTATAAGGTATCGCTTTAGGTGACGTTTCAATATTTATTTTTCACGGTTCTGTGCACTCTTGGCAGCGCTCACAACTTGATCTGTGAGTTTTAAAGTTATGCAGGTTGCCTGAAAAATATTGCACACACATCGTGTGCAGATCCTTAAAGTTAGAAATGAAAAAAAAAGAAACGTCAGCTTGATGATTACTGCCTCTACTCCTGCCTTGCAACTCTCTGCATATCTCTCCATTTTGCATTTGCGCAGAGTAAATACTAAAAGCCTATTTTTGCTATGTTGCTGCTGTTGAAGTAATTTTTCTGTATGAAAGTCGTCTCATTTGCGACTTTTGGAATGAGAAGGACTAAGTGCATTTGGAAACAAAACGCTTAAGTGATGTTTTTAGAAATAATTTGACAGCACTAGATATTTCTTGACACCTCTGCGTACGTCCGTATAGAAAAGTAAAATGAACAAATATTTTCCATCAAATCACTTTGTCTGTTTTGTTTGCACATTAAGTAAATAAACTTCTTGGCGACTTTTTGTGAACCAGACATAGGGCTAACGGTCCCGGCTAAAGTTATTAAATTTCTCTCCAACAGCAAATAGACCGGGGATGCGAGTCTTCAGTCATCCGACGGAACAGTGAGGACTTCGCTTTCATTATCATCTCCAATACAGCGGCAAATTAAAATGTACAGTCAAACACCGAGCTCTGCTCTTCCTTACCTTAATTACGACATTCAGAGTTGTCAGGTGGCTGTGTTGCTGGGCAGCGATAATCCAGAGGACAAAAAATAAAAAGACACGCAAAACAAACTCAATAAAAATCAACAAATGGGTTCTGTCAACTCTTTCTAATACATAGTTTTCAGTTTGACAGCTAGAAACACTGGAGAAGTCTACTGCGTATTATCACTAGTAATCCTCAACAGCGAGCCGCAGCTCCTGACAGGACGAACGACAGCGACGGGTCGGACCGCAGCGGCAGATGATCTCACATTATGGCCGTAATTTTGCAGATTAGCGATTCTAGGCCCTGGATTAAAAGAGTAATAAAAACAAACGAAGGAGTCCGTCGGACTTGCGGTCAGAGCGACGTCATTCTGTGCACATGGACCCTCCTACCGCAACGAGTGCAACACAAACTCCGAGGAGGAGGCGGGCGGTTGGGTGGAGGGGCAGAGACAGAAGGAGGGAGGGAAGGAGGGAGGGACGGGCTCAGCGCGCAGGTAGACAGAGCCGTCTGGAAATAGGGCGCCGTACTCAGTGCAGTGTTTGTAATAAACTCTCAGGGTAGCGACGTGAAGCTGTGTTTAGATTTAAATCAAATTTCCTCTGCAAGTTTGTCACACACGTATGTTGGCGTTTATTCCTCTATCCTCTTCTTACCGTGCGTAATTGATTCAGGTTTTTTTTTTTTTTTCATCTCTTCAAATGCCGACTCTGAAAAGGTTGGCCTTGTAACTCATGCGCACGCAGGCGCACCCGCAATTTAGATAAGAGGAGATAAAGCAGGAGTCTTTCCTGTCTGACTTTACCTTAAAGTCTATAAACCTGCAAATACTGAGAAGACTCAGTCTGCTGTAAGAGTGAAATGAAGGCAGAATGTTGCACTGTAGCACTATAACGTCTGCTTCCACTAGGTGGAGCAATATTTCTGTTGCTGTTCAAAAAGCAAATGCACTGAGTGGTCAAGATGTCACTTAATTCAGTCCGTATCAACTTAAGACAAAATTATGTTTCACACCACAAGTGAAGCAAAACATGAATTCTAAGACTTTTAAATTTAGTTTGACTAAATTGGTTTCCTTTTGAACAAGAACTGTAGTTGTCTCATTAAAAAAAGACTATGCTCATATGTTAGGTAGATATTTATGAATCGCGTTTTTTAAAATTAAAGCAAAAATGCTCACTCTTGCATTGTGAGTTCATGAAAGTGAAACAAACCAACAAAAAGAACTGCTGTTTAAAACTCAATAACCACAGAAACAGGAAGAAAGTATAAAGAATATAAGAGACGTAGTATCCTCATATTCTTCAAAAGCAGTCAGTGTATTATAAGATAGATAAGATGAGATCAATAATTATTGCATATAATGTCATTTGGTGTACTCATGAGATCATAAAAAAACACCTGTGTGTGTCACAGGCATCAACAAAAATGGTTTGGAATCTGTTATTAGGATTAAGCTGAGCTTCCCTCATTTTACTTGTGATATCTCATGGTATTGAGTGTATACTGTAGTGCTTTACTTTAAGAAAATTCAATAATCAGTATAATCTCTAGAGTTGTCAGTTTTTGTGTCTTTCATGTGGCTATTTAAAAGTATGTATGAAAGATTTAGGCTGTGAGAGTGGAGCTACATACAGTAGCTTCAATGTTTTTTTCATTGCTCATCTGAGTTTTTCAAACCAGCCTGTAGCCATTACCCAAGCAAGGCAGCAGCAGTTAGATTAGTCAAAGCCATCCAAGCAACACTGCCCACTTCCCTGATCTGCCTGTTAATCACCCATGAATGGGGACCTACTTCAGAAAAGGCAGGAGAATTGAGATATAACCAACGCTTCCCACCCCCATTCATGCAGCTCCCACTTGTCCATTGCACATAATGGGTGCCAGTCAAACACATCATGAGCAAATCTAATTTAGCTTTGCATCACAGATTTTTCCACAGCGACACAGTCATAAGAATTTGCAGCACAGCACGGCTGATGTGAAATCAGCTCCCTCATTGGTAAAAACTGAAGGCAGCTCCATTGAATTTCACTGAGCTTTCAAGCACCAACATTGTAGTCAAATCAGTGGTGCACTAGCCTCAAAACATTGTACATACGTGGGAGCTAAAAATAGCCATCTTTTGAGGGGGGGTTAGGGGATGGGGGGTGAAGGGAAAATCCTTTCGGATGAGTGATTGCTATGATTAGGAGCAGGCTTCCACTTCAGTTTAGACACATAGCAGAAAACTCCAGTAGCATACCAGAGAGGTGCATACTGCGCCTCATGAGGACAGGTGAATTGGAGCATGTTAACTCTGAAACAAAACACTCGTCAACTCAGCAGAAGACCCCGTCCCCGTCGTGTGTGGTAATTACAGAGGTACTTTTAATCAGAGAAGTGTCCCATCACCACTATCTTCCTTCAGCTGCTTAATGTTGCACTAGCAGAAATATTCTTAAGGGCCATTCACATCTAAAGCAGCTGTCCCAGCAGTAATCTACTCAATTGCCATTCCACCTTCTTTCTCACAACTTTGATTTGACTGGTTAAAATGTTTTAGCATTAACTTTGCATCCACCAATTCAATATTCATTATGACAAAATAATTTTGCTTATTATTGTAGGTTCCAAGTTTGTTCCAGGTCCTAAGAGTTCAAAGTTGAATTCCTCTTTGGTGGAAATGACTGCTTTTTGATTGCTAGAAAAACTTGTAATATCAAATGCTACATGGAAGCAACAGAAACCAGATGGAAACCAGTTAATTTATCACATTTTTAAGAAAAAATTAATCAGGTTTTATTAGTATATTAGTGTATCACGTGAAAGGGGCTTTACAAGCTGTAGAACCTTAAATGAGATGAAAACTCCCCCAAAACCCTGAACTGTATGAAGATGGAAGAGCAACTTCCTGGTCAGACAGTCATGAAACAGATGTTGTATGTATAAAACAGAACATCATAGTAGATATACATTTTGGAGAATGAAAACATTTGAGATTACAGATGTTATGAAGATCACATATGAAGAATGTGATCTGAGGAGGAGCAAATTCTAGGTGCCACCAACAGATAGTACCTGAGCAAACTCACATTGCAAAGTTGTTCATAAATGTATTGGTTAAGAGTTTTTTAGCTGAAAACCATGTACAGCAGACGGTAACTGCATAGTTAGGGGATGAGTCCCAGTGAGTTAGTACACAAGCAACCTCTTCATAGTATTAATATTAACAGAATTACAAAGTCATTATGCTATTTTAAGACTGTTGCACAAAACCGTTTTAGTAGATTGCTGTCATAAGATCAAGACACATGTACCACTGTGTCACTTTGGACAGAACTATTTCTGTTGTTGAACCATAGAGCTGCATGCCTCTTACCTTGTAGGTGACAACTTTAAGCTCATCTGTGCAAGGACCTCACGCCTGTTTCGACTGAATATGTCCACGTGTTATTTAATGAGAAACCTGGTCTCGTTCTTTGTGTCTGAGGAAGACTTTAGTATGGCCGGTAAATGCGGATGTGTCTGACACACACGGACTGAATAACCTCACAGCTGGATGATGAGACTATGAAGGTCAGACATGGGACTTTATGCTACTGAATTTTAACTCGGGTTGCTATGGGAACTAGCATGTTTTGATATCTGAACTCTGCAGCTATCATCTGTGTAGGCTGATTGTAAAAAAAAGCCTTGGCTTCAGTAAGTGTTAATAAAAATGTATGTAAGTGATTATTTTGAGTGAATATCATTACATTTATTATTCACTAATACAGATTATATGCAGGAAGCAAAAAGGAAACAAAATCTGTTGTTATCATAACGTAAATTTCAAATATGATAAATATTATCACCTCTTAAAACCATATTTAATTAAATATTCACCCAGGCTACAGATTAGATCACCATGTTAAGCAGTTAGAGCAGTATTTAATATAAGATAAATATATACTAAATTTTGAAAATATTAAAACAATCAAATAAATGCAAAGTTGAAGAGCTACAAAACCAACTGGCTGAATTTTAATTAATTCACCCAGACGTATAATTACAGATGGAATCATTCAAGTGTGACTGTATCAGTGTGAAAATTTACACTTTTCAACATTTCAAATAAAGGTACACTACTAGTCAAAAGTTTGGACACACATAGGAATTACCATGTTTTTCATGAAAAGATTCATGTCTTCAGTTGTGTTACCATCATTGCACATGGTTTTCTAATGATCAGTTAT
>JAUMHL010000001.1:8219959-8250762 GCA_032362345.1 Sandelia bainsii | reverse complement strand
TGATGTTATGAAATCTGCTTTTCTTTCACAAACATAGTCATTTCTATGTGTGTCCAAACTTTTGACTGGTAGTGTATGTATAACTGATTTCAGATCAGGAAAGAAATATAGGACGTTTTGGATATCCATGAATAATTTAAATATATGTGTTATTTCAACGTTTTAATAAATAAATAGCATATTATACGAGATCTTGATGTTTCTCTCATGAGATTCAGACACCACGATAAGACCACCTCACAGTCCCATGTTTGACACAGATTACTGTTCACCTTAAGCTGTCTCACTACATGGATGTCATGTATTGTTTAAATGCTGAATGATATGCATTCAGCCTGCCTCCCTGCAGAAAGTGTCTCTTACCATGTGTACACCACCCGGGGTTTGTTCACCCTACTTAAGCAATGACAACTGAAAACATGTTGATGATTAAATAACATGTTTACCCTCCATGTAGTCAAAAATACATATTCAGTGGGAACACTGCGTATAGGCTACAGCCTGACTTCAGATCAGATTATTAACATGCAGAGAATTATCACTAAATTATGTGTTGTTCAACAAAACTGTGTCAAGTACATTATGAATTGATATTCCTTGTGCCTGCTTGCAAACAGTTTCCCAATCCTGCTGCATCTAGATGCCAAAATTGAGTAAGCCCAAAAGCAAATTACAGACTGCATTTTATATGTTAGCGTATGTTTTGGAAATTGTTTTTTGAAATTTTACCTCCTTTGGTTTGAATTTGATCCTGTTTGACAGAATACTTGCAGTTGTTAATATAAATTAATTACTGCTATGTATGAACTTCAGTCTAATCACTCTGTTCAGATGGTGTCATCATTGTCTGACTCTGGTATAAAAGAAAAGCATTTTTCATGCTGACGAATAGCTTAATGTTTATATGTATGTTAATGCACAAGCTAAACATGTCTTCTATGAAAAACCTTAAGCTAGTCATTAAAACTGGAACAATTAGGTTAGGGTAACGCACCAAAATTCAGGGTAAGGTTAATAATAATAGATACTTTATTGATCCCCTTGGGGAAATTGTTGTTTGGACAGCTGCTAAACCTGTGTCAGCACTACTACAGGGTTTTGTTGTCTTGTCCAAGGACACCTCAACATGTAGCTTACCGGGACTGGGAATTGAACTGCTCACCCTTAGGTTGGAAGACTACTGCTCTACCCACTGAGCTATCATGCCTCCCAAAGGAAAGGATCAAATAAATAAGTACTTCTTCTATAGAATGGTCTTCGTCACAACATTCAGTATCTGACTGTTTGGTTTGTTGACCCATCCAACCACCCTGTCCTCCTTGCAAACCTTAGCCTTAATATACTATGTCATGGCCCTTTCCAAACAGAGGAAACTTTGTGTTCATTGGGAGTATCTTTTTTGCTCTGTTTTGTTCTCCACCACCTCCTGAACAATACTAATATCTATTCGTTAGCTGTTCCAATATTGTAAACTCTGTATATCCACTTTTGCACTGACCATGTAGTTGCTGACCAGCTGCTGCTATTCCAGGAGCTGGAACAAGGTTCAGGAGTACAGCAAGAGTAAAGCAAGATGGTAAAGTTGGCTGCTGTAAAAATAACATTGAGATGAAAAACACTAAATAGTTCCCCTCACTATAAATGATACCTTCATACTATAAAATAGTTTTTTGATCCATAATAATATGTTAATATAACATATTGATTAGGGCAGCTTCAAAATTATGTCAATACTGGAGAAATTTCAGTAGTGGTCCTCCTTTGAAGTATCCCTCAATGTTGCTGACTTGAACTAAAGGAGTGAGTTAGTTACAGCCCAGAGACAAACAGGATGCCAGAGAAACAGCCAAACTCAACATGTCACTTTGCCTGAGATGTAGCGACACAGTAGACAGGGGAGACCACACACAAGAGGACGGGGGAGGATTAGAAAAGCCACCTTTATTCTGATGCACTGTCTAGCTGTTTATGTGTCATTTTTTAAAGGTTACCGTCTGCTTATCTGTCTGTCACATATGGCGCACACATCCCCATGTACGTGCATGAGATTTCACCAAGAAATAAAATAGATTTTTTTTTAAACAAAGATAGACAATAAAGGAATCTCGTCTAAAACTTTGATCTAGTTTTAAGTGCCTGGGATTTGTATATATAAATAACTGTTTGACCTTCACAAACATGTGTGTTTGCACATATGGGTATGATCATTTGTAAAAACAATATTCTGCATTTTTTCCATGTAGCCTTTGGTCATACAAACTGATAACAGTGTTTACTTGATTTTCTAGATGTTTCAAAACTTTCTTTTTGAGTCTTTGCTTTCTATTCTTTACTTCTTTTGTTGTTTGTGACATTTTCTGGGAAAATGATACAGTACAGTGCATTTACTGCACTTACAGTACATAAGTCACAGTCAATACCAAAGACACAATAAAAAGTCATAACTACCAATAACAGAATCAGTAAGGATTATCATCGACCATGATCATTATGTTTTGACCTCCAAACACATTAACCAGGGCAGTTGAAAAGTTAAATGACCAACTGCATAAATGTGCCCAGTCAAAGCAGAAATACAAATAAGGTTATCGAAAAGAAAAGAGGGGAGTCTTGGTGGACTACTGTCTGTCAACAGAAAGGTAAAATGCCTGAAAAAGTACTAGAGTAGAGGTCTCCTTTGTCTACCCGGCACTCTCCTTCTCCAGGTACTCTCAGTGACCTGCCTCGTCTGAGAGCATAGAACGTGTATGACTTTGGAAAATAGCTAAAGCCAAGATGCAAAAGTTGAAATGACCTGGAAGGATTTACTGTATTTACTGTACAGAGAGATAATTTCCTACAAGCTCAATAGTACACTTTGCAAGAAAAACATAAGACACTTCTGAACCAATTACAAATACAGTAACTTTATGCACATTATTATAGTTTTTCTTTGTGTTTTACAGATGAACAACTGTTATACATTACACTTTGAAGCCTGTTGAAGATAATTAAAGCTGTGTGATGAAAACATGTGGCTTTATATATTGTTTGTCTCTCAAACAATATCTGAACATGCTTTTAACAAAAAGCAATATGTGAAATTAGTTAGCATGTATCTTGTCCCAAACTGTTTGGCTTGTGATCACTTGCCATTGATATAAACCTCTAGAAATGAGCAATCAGCTCTTGTAGAGGTTTGTGCTCTGACGAGCTGCACGTCACATTAATTAGGCCACATACGGGTGGGCTGTGTTTCTAGAGTCTCAGTTCATCTATTTGTAATAATAAAGTAACTGCAAGGTTTTCTGCTAACTGAAAAGCAACTGTTAACGTTATGCATGACAGGATATACTGTAAGTACCTTCCAGTACAATGCTACAATTTATAAATAGCACCATGGCCCTCAGAAAGATGCTGTGAACCCACAGCTGTTTAGAATTTGTGTGGAGATATGTTCATGTGTTGTTGTTACGCATGAACCCTACGCTAGTTCACAGCTTCTCAAAGTCAAAACCATAAACACCATACTAATAGAAAATAATTAGTTCCAACTTCTCTTTCCTTCTTCTGCATTTACTTTCCTTTTCTCATCTGTGCTGTGTAGCACCTGACATTGGTTTTTACACTATCTGGTTGTTATTAAGACATCAGTGTCAGTGTCTAATCAGTATTTGTATGTATTGTGGTTTATTAATTACATCGGCTGGTGCAAACTCAGAGCACTTGGCGAAAAATATCAAAAGCTGACGCCTGTGTCATGATTAATTTCGCAGTGAAAAGTCTCCGCGATGTCAGTGGTAATTAGGCAACACCCATTGCATAACACACCATGTGTCAGGGTGGGTGGCATGTGTGTGTGTGTGCCTGTAAGTGTGTGTGAGTGAGAAAGAGAGAAAAAGATAGAGGAAGGGAGGGGCCAAGAGACAAAGAAAAAGAGATATGGTTCTAACTACTTTCTTAGCAAACCAAGAGGTTTCAATTAATATAGCTGTGTTGAACTCTTGTTATAATGCAATATAGTCAGTGTGGAGAATATAGAAAATGTTGTATTTATATATTTGTCTGTCTGTGTAACTAACTGCAGTACCTGACTGGACGGCAGTTTATAATTCTTTAATTAGTGCTTTATTCTAAAGGCAATAATTTTAATATACTAATGTCATGTTTCTACTAATGTCATGCATAGTGAATTCTAAAAACCTACAGATTAGCTGTGATGGTGACTGTTAATGGAGATCAGAATGAATGAAACCCTATGGGCAAATGTTTCCACCAGGTGGTGGAAACAAACACAGTGCAATTATTTTTATCTGCACAGCATGATTTTTATTTTATTTATAAAAATGTTCCATTTATGTATCTTGCCTTATTTTAGAATTCATGAAGTATTATTGTCTTGTAGCTATATAAAATATTTATTTTGCCATGTAAGACACATCTAATTTTCAGCAGGGACCTGCAGTGTGCCTGGCATGTCTGCAAAAACTTTGGAAAAACTTTGCACAGAATTCACTACAAAGGGGTTATTAATCTTGTGAGTGAGTCTTTTTCCTTCCTATTTTTGTTTTCAAAAGTAAACAATGGCCCATAACACTCAAATTAACACAGATTGGGATTTGATGTGCTGTGCAGCCAGATGGCTTACTCACTCACTCTCTGGCGGGCTGGCAGTGCAGCTGAGGACAAAGGCACTTCCAGAGCGGATTTGAAAGAATCTAGGCCAGAGAGAGTGGGGCTGCTCTCGGAGACTAGCCGCCAGTGCTGTCATGTTTTAGTGCACATTTTCTATTTGAGGAAGAAGCCACTACATAGAAAGATGTGCAGTGTGTGTGTTGTTGTTTTTGTGTTCTTGTGTGTGCATGAACAGTGGCTGGAAGAGGAGGAATGCCTTGATAGAAATGAAGGGAAACAGAGCTCTTCTTAGAGCTATGTAAACAAGCCTGCGAAAAAATATATTCAGTCCTACATTTTCCTGCTGTCCACCTACAGCATCGCTACAGATTTTACCATAACACAATAGTGACAGAATTGTGATGGAAGAAATCACACTATTTAAATAACAGACTGAATTATAGTTTTTGCAGCACCAAATTGAAAATAGTTGATACACACCAAGACTGATACTTAGTGAAATGGCAATTGTGCTTGAGAATAATATACTGTATGAGACAATATGCTGTATGTAGTTTATGCATCAACGCTCAGTGACTTTAGCTCCAGTGTAGAGATCAGCACTTTTGTAAACATTGTTGCGCAGACGTTCAAATGCAACTTTTAGAGCTAGTCATTATTCAAAAGCCTAGCCTCCATCTGGAAAGTGGCAAACTTGGCTGTTTTCCTGGTGTTGCTATGGAGGAAAACTGGGTCTGTGTGAAATTGCAAGACTCATGATACTTGGCTAAGGTGTAAATTTGTCTGGCTTTGATGATCATTTTCTTCACAGTCTCGCTTTTGCCAATGGGAAGGGTTAGAGTTGTTACAAGAGTTAGAAACTTTGCAGGTTGTGCGCACGAGTTTTTCTTTCAAGTGAGTGTGTGTAGAAAAGTGAACAAAGAGAAAATGAAAGGATTAGGAGCAGTAATATAATACTGGCCTTACAAACTGTAGACTGAACTTAGGTGAGGCAGTAATTTGGTCTATTTGACCATCATACACTTCCTGACATCAGATGAAATGATTTCACTAAAAGCATGGGTGAGTTCAGATGTCTGCTGCTGGTCTGGCACAGAATGAAACTAATGTAGTTTTTTTTTGATAACTCAGGGCAGCAGCTAATAATTATTGTTATAATGAATTAATCTACCATTTATTTTCTTGTTAAATGTGTTAAAAAAAAAAATTCTGCAAAATTTTCTGCAAAAAAAGGTAAAAAATCCATTTTTCCTAGGGCCTAAAATGATGTCTCCATATGACCTGTTTTGCCTGACCAACAGTTATAACCCCCAAATATTCAATTTATAGTGATATAAAACAGAAAAAAGCTCCAGTCACATCTCATCTCCACATTTAAGAAGATGGAACCAGCAAGTATTTTGGATTTTTACTTGAAATGTAAATCAAATGGTTGAAATGGTTTCAGATTGAGTTTCTGCCAACTGACTAATCAATTAATTGCCGTATTGTTTCAGCTCTTTTATGCCCTTGCACATTGATTCACCTTGGAGAGCCTCTTGTATACTCCTAAAGCAGGCTCTGATAAACATGCAGGTGGCTTGAAGATGAAATTAAAAAATGCTGGCATTAAGTAAACATACAAACATCACACAAGTCATGTCATGAGCACATTGATTTGAGCTGTAAACATATTGGCTTGTGGCCAAATGTCTAAGAAAAGACGATATTTAAGACCTTTTAAAAGCTAAATGTTCATTGTACAGTACTTCATATTCCTATCCTTTTGTATTCCTCTGAGAATATTTCTACAACATGTCAAAAACAAGGCACATCAAGCTCACCAGCAGATTTGTACTAATTACAAACTGGCAAAGTTGTTAATTTAACTCTGCACTCAAAGCCAGGAGTCTGTGTGCATGGCCTGAAGTGCCAGACAACACCTTCTGTTTCGATCGATGGCCATCAGCATGTACACCCCCTTACACAAGCAAGGCTGCTCAGCTATATATACACACCAGCTTCTACTGCCTGAGAGGAATCTCCTCTCACAAACTAACTTTTCTTTCTTTTTTTAAATTTTTCTATTCTTTAGCAACCTCATTATCTCTGTGTTTGTGAAGGGCTGCAGATGTGCTTCCAGCATCTCAGAGGAATTTCGTTTATTTTTAAGATTAGAATTAAGACAAAGTAAAGTAAAATTCTCCTGAACAAAGTAGCAAAAGCAAGCTCTTATGTGTCTGTTTGTTTTTGAAGCAAATGAAATAAAACTACAATGCAGAGAATAAATTAGGAACATATGTATGTTCTGACAGTATGAATATCAAATGCGATTGAATTGGGTTAAAGAGACAATACTATACTTAAAAAGCTGGTGGTGTTTCAGGCTATGAAACCATTCATTAGCTGCCCACATCACAGAAGAGTATCTTTAAAACAATAGTGCTGGGTTTCCTGCACACAGAAAGTATGTAAATATTATAAATGTTACTAGAGTTTAACCCATAAATCCCAGCTCAAGGTCCAGTTACTTCTAAGGTTTGCTCAGTTGTTATCGAGATGATGTGAGTCTAGTAGCTATACTGCATAATGCCATTGTATCAGTGTGTATCTTGCTTAAAAGTGAAGCAACAATGTTGATATGCCAAACAGTCCCAACTAAAGGTATACGGACCAGTTTTTAGCAAAGCTTTCAAATATTTTACATGGCCATCGTCAGTTTGCTCAGTTTTCAAAGAGATAAATCTGTTGAGGTGCAGAATGAACTTTCACCTCACTTTTAAGGCAAAATGTGCTTAAATCATAAATGCTTCATCCTACTGATGAAGACCATGTGAGATGGTTAAAAGCAATCTAACTTTAAAACACAACACTTTAAACTGTAGCATTATAAGTATGTTCTGTTTAGATCATTCTGCTGCTTAAAAATACCCACATTTACATCGGTGTTGTGAATTTAACTTAACTGTCGGCTGCATTATTTAAACCACCAAAGAAAACAAACACAATTTCAGATTCCCCAATGTTTCTTCTGTTTATCTCTGTGGGGAAATATTTCTGTTTTGTTCAGTGAATTGATTTTTATTACCATATGACACATCTTCGTCCTCTTTTTTAAAAATAGCTCTCTTTCATCCAAGTGGTTACTGTACGTATTGACTGAGCAACATGCTTTACAAATATCATGTTATCTGAGGATTAGAAAACTGGCAACCCTGACATCTCTACTTTTATTTTATTTTTATTTTTTTAAAGCCCCAGAACAGTCTGCTAGGTTTGTTTGATCACACAGTGGTTGAAATGTCTGCCATAGGGAACACAGTAAGAAGGCCTCTCTTGAAAAACATTTACCCTTTCTTTCTCTTAGCTGTTCTACCTCTGCACAGGCAGAGATGGCAGACGAGAGAGGAAGAAAGATTCACTTTTATTGTTGATTACTTAGTGGATAAAATCCACTGAGGACTTGGTATGGACGTTGATGCTGATATTGAACATCTATTATTCGCAGTGAACAAGTCTGTTACGTATTTAAACAGTGCTGCGCTTACTTTATGTGGAAGAGTTTAAAAAGTAGTCTAGAATTCATTCTCTGGTAGAAGCTGTCTCTTATCATGCTGTCAGGCATTGTGGGTTTAATAAGAGGAGGGGAGACTCTGAGAAGAAGAAGAGAAACTGTGCCATTGGTGTCTATTAACAAACATAATTCACAGGGCTGAGCCCAAAGTCCTCCCAGCAGGGAACACTTGTTGTGATTTGTGAAGTGAGTTTGGTAGAAAGAGTCTAATAGACTCATCAGTTAAAGTCACCACTTTACCAGAACTTGTGTTTTCTGATTCAAGAGAATACAATTTATTGTGATTAGCTTAGTAAAGGGTCAGTTCACCCAAAATTATCAAAATATAAGTATAATATAAAAAATCATATTTTCTTACTTTCTCTTAATCAGTGTGCAACATGTTTTATGACAATCTATTATTCATCTGATAGGTCAAGAAGAAAAATTTTAACAACAAAAAGTAGGCTGTTTCTGTTCTGTTAATTTTGTTTAGTGATATAAATTCTGTTTAGTAACTTTCAGAATTTTTACCATTGAATAAATAATAACTTTTTATTCATAAGAACTGATTGTGGTTGTGTGATTGTGTGACTGATGTGGTAGTAGAAATGTATTACATTTAATCAATTAGCAAATTCAGTTGATGATTTTTTGAAGTCTTTACTGAATGTAAGTTAATCAAGACCACCTATGATTTTATGTATTTTGCACACTGTTTCTAGTTATACAAAGCAGCCTTGCAGATAGTTGGTTTTACTTGTATCTAATATCCCGAAAGCTTTCTGTTTAAATTGAAAGCATTTTTGTAGTGCTACAACCAAGAACTACATTTCAGTTTGCATGTACAAGTCACTGGAAGTTGTGAACAACATGTAATTAAATAAGTTTAATTACAATTCTGGATAAATCAGTGTTTTAGCCACAATTCAGCACTCACAAATCCAAGACACTGGTTTTTTTGCTTTTTTGTCATTTTTTGCTTTGTGATGTAAGAGATTTAAAGGGGCAGTATTTTCCATCAGAGATTCATATGTTAAACCTTGCTCTTCTTTATTAATGCCCTTTCTTCTTTGTGCATCCTTAGTCACATTCTGACCAACAGGACCGTTTTTACTACACGAATTATCTCTTTGATTGCCTGTGTAGGAGGAACATTTACAGTAATGAGGAACCTGGGAACAGGATTTACTGTTCCATACGCCCTCCAATGACATGACTTGAAGCGATGATGATGACAGTCATACATTTTTGTTGATGGCCCACAACAGATAAAATCTGCATGAAATTTGGTTTGCACACCACTGGCCAACCGAGGCTTGCTTAATAAACCATGTCATCACCTTCAATTAGACTATTGTTTTATGACGTCTATGATGAAATATTACAGCAAATTGCGTGAAATGGCTGCATCGCTGATTTAGCCTGCATCCACTGTTAGCAGTTCCGTGCTAAATGTTGTTTAAATATTTGGGAGGAATATTCATGGGAATATCCCCACTCTACTATGTTGTTTTTAGCCTGTCACTCCCCATCTCCCATAGAGACATCATTCCTCATCGATGCTGTCATCTCAGCACATGTTCCATTTACACATTAATCTCATTCAGCTTCACATTGTCCTCTCTTGTCTTATCCTTTGGGTAACAACAACACAATAACATGCTCTGCTTGCCAAAATATGATATGGCTGTGGTGTTAAACACTACATAGGAGCTTAATGAAGCAATCAAAAATTTGTATCACTTGCAAAAAAGGTATTAGTGTTCCAAAATTGTGTTTCAGTATACTCAAAGTCCTATTTAGTGTCCCAGCAAGGCCCTTATAAACTTGTTTCAGTGCTCCTGAACTAACCTTTTGATAAGCCCTCGAGACAGTGTAAATTAAAGGCATTAAATCATGATTTGCTGGTGTGTGAGGGTGTTCATGGAGACATCCCCTTCACAGTCTAGTGGTCAGGTCAGGGTGGAGGTTTGTGGTGGTCAGTGCAGACAAGTCATCTCACAGCAGTGACGGATGGCTTTCATCAAGGGGCGCATGGGCTCACTGGGGAAATGTACATGGACACCGCTGCCAAAGGAGCTGATATTTATCTACCAGCAGCCTGCTAGCCAGGACACAGGAAGGGAAAAGCAAAAATGGAGAGTTTAGTGAGGAAAAGCAGAGAATAGTGCCCACTTCTGTATTAAAAGCTATTATTGAACAGCTCCTGCGGGCACTGCACAAATATGTGGTTACAGGCAAATGCAATGCTGGAAGGAGATCTAATCCTATGTGTGATTTCTGCTCAGAAACATATATTCTTACAACATGCCTCACAGCAGCTCCTCGCTGCTCTAATTTAACAGCAAATGGAAACATCCTGAGATTGAAATGAAGCCAATTAGCAGAGGCACAGCTGATTTTAAAGCACTGATTAAGCGAGATGTGCCATGCTGGTTCTAGGATCTGCTCCCCCACTGCAGACCTGCCTCAACTTGGGCTGCCATTAATATCCCATGAGGCACTGGGGCACACTACTGGCCAGCAGCCAGATTCCCAGTTATATATTTAAACAATTTTTGTAGGCTATTTCAGGAAGAGGGAATTTGCTGGCCATGTCTGTTATGGCAACAGCCCAGTTCATTTTAAACATAACATGGGGGGTGACGTAGTATCCACAGCCCAGTGCAGCAATGCAACATTTTCTAAGATAAATTAGATATTGTGTGTTTAATACAAAATTTATGCACCAAAGCTCTAAACTAAGCTCACACTACGCCTGAAAATAACCGCTAAGCATATAATACATATTGCTAGTGTGCATTAAACATAGTAAACTGTCATTTTATATTATCATATCATTTTACATTTTTGTAGGGTCGTTCTTATTTATCTCAAATTACAATAATGGAAGTATGTTTCCTCCTGTTTAATAAAATAGAATTATAATGCAAACAAGAGAAGCCTGCATGAGTGACTCTAATTTGAATTTGTTCAGTCCTGAAAAAAATTGCTTATCTCTGTAACTGCTCCTAAATATAGGATCCCTTAATCCTTGATAACTGTGTAATTGTTGCAGGATTGGAAATGCAGGATATAGAAATGCATATGAATAATGTGATGTTAATGAATGGCACCTAGGTTAATAAGACTTTTCAAGCTGCACAGCCTTCAGTAGTGTAAAAATGAAAGAAGACTGAGGCTGGCTGTTATTCATTTCATTAATTTAACTGATTTCTGAAATTATAAGAAATAAAAAGTTTCTTTTGTTCTGTAGTAAATTTAGACTCATGGAGTCCTGATAGAGGGTAGTATTAGGAGATTGAGGTTCAAAGTTTATGCCTCACCAACAACAGTTGACAAAATAGTCTCACTTCAAGGTCTATATTTTTGTCAGTAGTGGAAGTTATTATCAGGGCTCACTGGGTGCATATAATGTTAAGCCCAATCCAATTTCAGTTGGATTGAAATAAAGTTTATCCACCTTAAATGGAGTACCTTCAATGTATTTCACCATATAAAACCAGTTAATTGCAAAGATAACCTATGATTGAAACAAAGTCTACAGCAATGCATGTTGTGCTGTCAATCGGTGCCCTGGCGGTGAATATTTACATGAAATCACTGTTATTCTTTCACAGTACATTTTGTCCTTTGATAACTGAGACTCTTGCTGCTTTAAATACTTTTAGTTCTTGTAATTGGTGTATTTGCAATTTAGCCAGCAACTCTTTGACCACTTTAGAGCTCCATTAGTTGCTTCATGTTGCTTTGAAAGGTCACATAAAAGTGGCAATTGTCAGACCTCTTTTAAGACTGACCTATAATGCTAATTTACTTTCATTTTTAAGTTATTCACCAGTGTTGCTGGGTCGCTGATTAGGAATTGTGAATTTCTTTTACATTTTTTTTCTTTCAATATTTTGTACAGTCATAGCATCTAATATAATCTATTGGGCATATTCAATGACATGAAATTATGCATAGTAAATAAGAAGATGTAACTTATGCCAAACATAATTTTCATATTCATATTATATTCACTTATAATTGACTTGTAGTCACCATAATGTTGTTTAGACTGACTGAAGAAGCAGACATGTCTCAGATCATTGCATTTTAAGATTCTACACGTAGCTGATTCCTGAGGCATAGCTTGAAGCTGCATATGTTCTAGGCTTTTTCTACAATCAGTGTGAACAGTTACACCTTACAAAAACTATTAAAATTAATATGTCACTAATTATCTCCCAGCAATCTGCAACCTGCAAGCAAACAAAGTTGAGAACTTGTGCAATCACCAGATGCATATTTGAAGACATTTATGCAACAAAAAATAGAAGAATATTGTGAACTTTAATTAAAAAAAATCATGATTATAACACATTAACCTTAATTTTATTCGTAACAGTGCTTACTAATACTTTGATGATGGAAATGTATTGTTTATCTGACCACTCATATGTTTACAGTATCACATACAACTTTTTTTAGTAATAGAAAAACAAATAATATCATAAAACTAAACATTACATTCTGTAAAGAGCATAAGAAATTCCATATTAGCATAAGGGGAGAAGAAGTGACATTATTCTTGTACTACTAACATTATCAAGATCATCAAAATTGTCTGTTTTCTGTCAAAAAGAATCTCCTTGTGCTGCTGCTTTGCCCTCAAGAGAAATACTATTAATGCAAATGCAATGTCATGATGAACATTATTTCATTGTATTTTTAAACCACTTGAAAATGCAAAGATGTTAGCAGTGCCAGACAGTGCATTTTGGAGTGCAAAAGTATGAATTCACTCTCTATCACTGAGTTCCAGCAGCCCACACATGCAGAGAAATACAGTATCAGACAAGCACAACCACACATGGGTACAGAGAAAGATTCTACCTAGATAGATGGACAAACAGAAAGAGCCATGGGCATTTTGTGAAAGAAGATGCAGACATGGCACATTCATTCTGAAACTAAATTCACAACAAAGATCTGATTTGGATTTTTTTCAAAACCAATCCAAAAATCGCCACAGGTTGAACATTATTTTAAGGCAAAGTCTTTGTTTTAAATGTTAGACAAGGATCAAAATAATTGTCACCAAATGTCACCTGCTGTCCGTGCAATGGAATTATTATTATGAAGCAGGTTAAGGAAATTAGTGTAGGTCAATGCAGTGTTCTGACAACATACTAATACAGATTTTGTGTGTTCGTTTTGTTTTGTGCTGTATGTGCTGTCTGCTGTGTGTGCTGTATGCAACCATGCTGGTGGGTGGCAAAATCCTCATTTGAAGTCAGTAATACTGTGTACTCGCCATCATGATCACTTTACAGGACAGGTACATTTTATCTTCAAAGAGATGTTAAAATTGCTCGACTCTTCATCAAGTGATGTTTTTCTCCATTAATTATGTCATCAGTGCCAAAATGCTGAGGTCAAATGTTCAATCTGACTAACTCCTCAAAGATTAGCCTGAGAAAGATTTTTTTTTTTTATACTGGCAACTGAATGTGAATTCATAATTGTATTCAAAAAATGGTAATTTAGGTACAAACAAAGGAAAGATGTATGAAGGACTCACTACTTTATTCTACTTTATATTTTCCTTCATCACTCTTTGTCTTCACTTCATGATTTTTTTTCCAACCTGTCCAATCATAACTTGACAACTATGTACTGAAGTGGTGCATAGGACTTGGGAAAGTTTCTAGAAAGATCCGATTTGTCTACTAACATTTAATAAGAGCCTAACAAGCCCTAATTAATTGTATTACTTTGCCATGTAATACAAAAGCTATCAGCTGGTGAGGATGCTGACTTATTGCTTTGGATATGCAGTTTTAGTACATTATCATGTATGTAGCCATCAAGTTTACAGTTTTTACAACTCATTCTAAAATTAGTTAACTGAAAACATTAAAAGTCAGGGACCATATCTCTACAAAAAAAAAAAAGGTTACTGTAGCTTTAGGTAAAAGTACAAAAATATCAGAATCAAAATACTCCTATTTAAAATGATGGTCTACATATTATTGTATTATACACATTGATGCATTATTGTGCTGACTTCACCAGTGTTACAGCTGGTAAAAGTGGAGATACATTTAACTACTTTGCTTACTGCCCAGTACAAAGGTAAAGGGGGGAGACTTTAGCAAACAGTTGATTCTACAACTGCAAACTTTTTCTGAAATGTACACAAAACCCAAACAGTTGTTGAAAAATTATCTTTATTTATCTTTTTCTTTCAAGCTATCTCTTGTGGTTGTGTGGATAAGCAGGCAACATTACATTAGTGTGATTTACATCCTGCCTCCAATCAGCAGTCACAACCCAAACCTGCAGGCAACTCTTCCTCTCAGGGTGTGTAGAACCCTCATTAAGCTACAAATGATGATGCTTATTTGCTTCAACATACTGTGTGACATAAAAATCATTAGTAACTTGAAAAAAATGTAAAATCATAGAGAAACCCTCTGTCTTAGGCATGTTTTCTAAAATCCCTATCATATAAAAAAATAATGATCAGCGTGAGTAAGTACTGTAATACCATTACTCAGATCAAACACTAACAAGCTACAACAGTGTAGCACAGAATATAGTGTGTGTTTTGTCACGCGCTATTCTGATCATCCCCCATGTTTCATGATTGATTCTTGCATGTTACCCCTCACAATGTGGGTGAGACCATGAACCAGCTCTTCCAATAACAGGAGGGAATCTCCATAATTACAGTACAGAGAAAGAAGACCTGCTATGCATCAAACTCACTCCCTTCATATTCGTAAAGCACATATGTCATCTGTTGAATTTGATTCAGACCCAAGGCTTGCCGGTAATGAAACAGGGGGATGAGGGGTGAGTCAGCCACTGGCCTTTGTTAATTGCATGTCTCACATCATCCTGGCTGGGACAGTTAATTGGAAAAGATCAAGGGGATTTGCAGTGTTAATGAGCTTCCAGTGAACCCAAGTCATACTTTGGATACCAGAGGAGCCCTTTCTATTTCCCACATTCACTGACCCTTCTGTTAGAGCAAAACTTTTCATTTTTGAAGCGATTTGTGGTTGTGGCCAACTACTGCCTCATCTTCTGTTTTTGATAGCATCAGCTCGGAGGGGAATAGATGTCTATTATAAGCACTGCACCGTTTTAGCAGAAATAATCAGTTGTTCATCTCTATCTCTGTGTCACTGTGCATTCAATGTGTATTATGTTGTATTCCAGGGTGTTATATGCCTACTAATACTGCATAGTCCTGTCATGAACTATATGTCTTTGTAGTACATTATAGTAATAATAAAAAAGAAAGTGAAGATAAAAGAAAATGGCTACAGCACATCACATAACTATGAAATAAAACTGTACATTCTTGTCATACAGTGCTGAATATACCATTAGATACTGTAGTATGTGCTTGTAATTGTAACTAAATATGCTACTACCATTATTATGGTGTGTGTTTTGATCATGTCACTGTCATCATCTGTCTACACTGATGCAGAAACTACATCAGATTTATCATATAATGAGCCATATAATTTTTTTTTAGGAAGCAAAAACTTTTTTCTTGATTTTTAAAATGAGTCTAGTATTTTTTTTTTTTTAAACCTTTGCAAGAAGTCACAATTATGGTTCATGTTAAGACACCTTCCAGATTCAAAGTTTTAATTATCATGCAGCACAAAGATAGCGAAGGAGAAAAGTGGCAATTACGGTGTGAAAAATGCATTCCATACACACGAAATATCAAATCCATCTACATTTACAACTTAATGATGAAGTGCTGCAGTGTTTTTCTACCACAGTGTTTTATGTGATATTAGTAATATTCAATCTGTATGTCATAGTATGGCTGTACGGCTCTATACTGCCCTGCAGAAGTTACTGTATAGCAGTGGTAATATGCAGTTGCCCATATAAATCATATTGCAACCTGACAATACAATCAATGATAAGCTCACTGTTTACTAAACTACAGTATTAAGTAGTAGTAGTAAGTTCTGATGTTGGTGTGCAGTTGAAATAGTCTATAGTCTTCAATTTAGGTCCTGAAATTCTGAATATTTGTAGTAAGCGTAGTAGTTAGTTATTGATTAAAGGGGCATTCCTACAATTTTATATATCGCATTTAATTTACAACAGTGTCCTGGTGACCCAGTAGTTAAGACACATATCACATTGCACCAAGGTTAAATTCTAACTATGGCCTTTATTGCATATTATACCTCTCTCCCTTTCTTTTCCTTTCTCTTGTTCTCTTTTTATTCCTTTTCCTCTTCCTATGCATTCTATCTGAATCGACAGTGTCACTATCTAATAGAGAAAAATCCTGGAGAACATTACTGAAGATAAAAGTCACTTTAAATGCTGCGCGGAGTGCTGCTGAGCCTGTGAAATCAAGTCTTGTATCAAGTCTTGTGTAGATCTGGAAGCACTTTGTTAAATCTGTGAAAATGTGATGTTTCTGTAACCATGGAGTTTTCGAGACATGGCAGTTTACCAGTTTTGGAGGGACTAACAAAAGATGCTCGTGCATTACATCATACAACAGGTAGTGTTGTAGCCTCTGACCTGTCTTGATGAACTTATCTGCATTTTCCCTTAACTCCTCTACCAGATAGTCCTTTTCTTTTTAGATTAGTTACTAGCCAGCCTTTTTCCTGCCTGTTATTGGATCTTCTGCCCATCTTGTTGGACTTTGACATTACAGTACTTTCAAAGTCATGACGGTGTGGTGTTTAGCACTGTTGCCTCACAGCTAGAAGGACCTGGGTTGAATCTGCTGACTCGGTGCATTTTTGTGTGGAATCTGCATGTTATCAAAGTGCCTGCGTGGGTTTCCTCCTTGATGACTCTAAATGGCATGTAGGTGTGAATGTGAGTGTGAATGGTTGTCTATCTCTGTGATAGACATTGCTTCTTGCCCAGTGACAGCTGGGATTGGCTCCAGCAAACCCCTACAACCCTTAACAGGAAAAGCAGTTAAGATAACAGTGGTATGGATGTTTTCACAGCATCTGCCTGCCTGGTTGTCAGTGTTTAGGTCGTCTCGCTGCCGGGTGTTTTCAACACAAATTGTCACACCAATATCCAAACATTGAAGCACTGCATTTGACTCCACTTTCGACTCACATTACCACAAGCTTTTTTCTGTCTGTGTAAAACCATTTATAAAAATGTTTTCAGTAGTGCCTTTTCGCATTTAATGTTAGATTAGGGATAGCCTTGATAGCTAGATTCATCTTACTGTTTGTGCAGCTTTATCATAGTGAAGAATGAGACAAATCTTGTGATTTTGTGGTGAGATGGAGGCTGGCGTTGGAGAGCTGCTCCAAATTAGGCCCTGCTGTAAATATCAATGCTCCAAGAAGAGGAAACATCTTATACTTCAAAATAAGAGCCATAAAACTCTGGCACCTTCTTTAGCAAACTGACCATATACCTGTTAAGCATACAACTTTAGTCAGCAACACAACATTTCCCAATAAAAACTTGCTATCACAATTTACGTTGCATATTAAATGATGATGATGTTAGACACCAATAGCATAGCTACGTATAAATGATTATAGAGTGGGCTTCCCAGTTACAGTACATTTAATTCTTTGAGCAGGTAAAACAAAGAGTCATAATAGGAATTGACATAAAAGTGCAGTATTATTTGTACTATTTTGGCTGTTGCAGCTTTTTTGGTTGCACATGCATACCATGTGTAATGTGAAAAGGGGTTGTTCCTAGTGTCAAATCGCAAAAGGCCAGGTCAACAATAAAGAGTTGGAGAAAACCTAAATAGAACGGAAAAAACAAAAACCTAAATTAATCAAGTCATTAACTCCAAATTAATTCTAATGTTGCTTCTGTTATTTGCTGGATTTGTCAGTAGGCAATGTTCATAAGGGTATAATATGTTAGATGTAAGTGGGATTTTCAACTTGTTGATTAATACTGCCCACAAATGATTAAAAACTGATTGATGAAGCTTTAATGTCACTTTTCCCACGTTCAGAATAGTCATTCTGGTCAAGAAACCAGCTTTTCTTGAACAACTCACACCACAGCACTTTCATTATGGAGAATATGAATATTTATGAGTGTGTGTGTGTGTGTGTGTGTGTGTGTGTGTGTGAGCACAGAGGGGAGGTGAACGTCAGACAGAAAATGAGAAATTGATTACATTGATACATGATTGATTATTGATTACAAGCCTTTCGTTACTTGATTCAGCTTTGCCCACAGTAAAATGTCCCTTGGAAAGTCAGATCCCCATGAGAACACACAAGGACTGTTATTGCCAAGACAGTACTGTACTCCGCTTGGTGCCACTGCCCTGGGGATGGTTGTAGTGGAGAACACAGCACTAATGGATTGCAGCACACAGGCTTGGAATCAGTCACACTGTAAAGCCTCTTTGATTTGAAATATTCAAGCCAGCGCTCTTGCCCGTCTATTAATATTTACTTCAACAAGAACTACACACAGTCTGCTCGTGGTGCTCTGGGGTTGCATGTGACTTTTGCTGTTGCTGGCTCATGCAGACTCAAGATGGCCACAGAAACAAAAGGTACAGTATGCAGCATGTAATTAATGTTGCATAATCAAACACTAGGCTCTGTATGCCAATAACAATGGGAGATAAAGTACATCTACATCTAGAATTTTTAAAGGGATTGTGCAGCTGATGAAAATGACGTAGATGTAGACATTTTGGAAGAAACATAGAGTTAGAACTTTACTTGAATTCTGACTTTGGGTAAGTTACAAATTTTTTCTGAGTTGCTTAAAAATGATATGAATTCAGTTTTAATCCATTTCAGCTCAACTGCTGTAAAAATGAAGGCTATGGTTTACCTGGCAGCAATTCTGAGCTGCCTTTTTCACTCCCATTATACTGACATATATGGCAGATGCCAGCTTTCCTGCCAAAGGCCGCATCACTCTTTGCACCTCTCGCCTGCCAACCACCCATTACTGCTGCTGAAAATGCAACATACATGAATCACGCTGCAGCTGTCACAGCTCCCTGGCTGCAACCTAATTAAACAATTAGGGCATTTGGTTAACAATCAGTCATCGTGAAAGGACAAATGTAGGCTAAATAGAGTCAGTCAGATGATGCAGAGAGTGAAAGGAGTCAAGGAAAAAGAGGTCAAATATTTTTTTCTACTTTACAATGTGACACTGATGTTTCTGGAACAAACAGAACAAACTCAATGACTGAGATGTTGAAAAGGATACAAGCAATGTGGCCTCTCAAGTAAATCTAGACTTACATACAATATGTGCATCAACCCAACAACTAGCAAATTGGGAAAATTAATTAGGAAATGAGGGATGACAAATTTCTGTTCTGTATATAAACTTGTAAAAAATAGGGACCCAATGCCCGACTCCAATGCCCATCCTCCCAGTTATCTGAGAACACAAATATGTACAGCAGGAAGTGTGTGTTTACGACTGGCGGGGGGGGGGTGTCAAACATACACTGTTTTGAAAATGGAAACGTTGGCCTGGTGGAAACCTTACCAAGTCAATATGTTTTTATTGTTGTTGTTGTTGTAGTAGTTGTTGGGATCAGCAATGTGCATGGCAGAATTTGAACTAACCAAGTCGTAAGTTGCAGAAATTTCATTCTAAATAAATCTCAGATGGACGGAGGCGATCACATATAGCTTCTGCTCCTTATCAGAGGTGATGAATAAATCCAATAATGCAGACATGCCATTTGACATAAAAACTGTTTACAGTCATTTGGTGTGACTTCAGTTAAAGAGTTACGAGGGTTTTAACCAGGCTGCTGTACTGACTACACAGACTCGAACTCAATGACCTATGTCTTGTTGTGTGTAGGTCAATAGAGGTAGAGAGTGGGAGAGACTGAGAATGATGAGGGCTGCCTAGAGGCAAACAGTGACGGTGTGGGAGGGGGAGAGAGAGATTTTACTGCAAACAGACCTGAGGGATTTAATCACAGTAAAACACTGAAGTCTTATTGAGGGTATCAAAACATTTTACGAGAGCAGCTGTGCCAAACTGTAGCACCACAACAATGTCCTAGTCCAAGATAAATCAGCAGTAGTCCTCCAGATCACCTTATGTGACTCATTTAAACCCCAACTACTGTGCAGCTGGCAAGAGTTATTTATTTGACACAACATAAAGAATCAGTTACATCATTGAACCTCTTGGATAAATACTTAAAGGGTCACTTCTCCTTAATTAGAAAATAACATCCTGCCTTGCTTACAGTATTAAGCAGTCAAATGAAGTCAATTTTACTTAAATAGCCCAAATGCCAAATTTACTTGAAAACTCCTTACAGTCTATACAGAACTTTGCATGACACCATGATTTCATTAGAAATAGAAAATGTGTTTGTTAGTTTGTTTTTGTAATTTGGGTGAACCACCCCTTTAAATTCTTAAACCACATTTGAAATGGATAAATTAATATTTTAAAATCATGAACGATGAGCTTTAAAACACACAAGGTTCCAGGGCCAAACAGGGCTGGACAAATATGAAATGAGCAACAGATGGCTAGAATTGATATGGAGAGGAAAACAACACTATTGAGTGGAGCTGGAGAGGAATTCAGGCAGATTTCAGTTCTGTTGTCTCCATCATAATAAACTATTCATCTGACTAGAGGAGAGCACTCCTCAAAATGAGGGCCAATTTCTGTTCATTTACTGCAGATTATACGGTATATCCTTTAACACACATTTTCACATCACATTAAGAATGCTTACAGATTTACAGTGAATTTCCTAAATGATTAAAGCAACAAAAACCTTTACAATCTTTACTAGTATACATATTAAACTGCTCTGTACTATATCTTACATTTAAACCAGATTTAAATAAAAGAAGAAGTATTATTTATAAAACTGCATCAATCACAATGGGCCAAATGACTGTGTGTAATCTCAACAATGTCAGTTGTACTGATAAATGAGAGTAATGACCTGACTTTGCAGTTCCCCTCAGCACCGTGGAGTTTTTTGGCATCTTACAGCTGATGATTTTGGTTTTTACAGCCCACAGCTTTACCATTTTGGTTTAGTGTGCTGTTTCCAGCTGCAGTTGGCAGCTGTCTAAGTGAAAAAGCTTTGACTAGTGACTGTGTGCTACAGTGTTTTTACCTGTGTCAGGTTTTGGACTTAAACTCACTGGGTGACCTGATAGAAGACTTCAAACAAATGCTAATGTTGCTCCATGTCTGCTGCATGTTTACTGTACAGGCAACAGTTTGTTAACATGTTTCCCACAGCAACTTTACAAGGAGACATCAATATGCTATTGTGGAAGTGGGAACTGGTTAAATGCCCTAACATTGGTAGATTTTCTGGAGTTGACCTTTTCACAGCAGATAATATGACTTAAATGGGAATTAGAAAAAGCATGTGTTACCAGTAACATGAATGATGCCTCTGTTACATTCAGTAGTAAGAGGAAACTGTGACAGCATGGTGATGTGCCTTCATGCACATTACCAAGACGCTGAAACAAATGCAGCTCATATAGCCTTCATTTCTAGCCTAATTTTATACATATGTGTGCTTTTCCTACTGTGACGTGAAAATGTCATCTGTGAAAAGGGACCATATCCTGTTGTTACTGACACACTAAGTGTAGTAAAAGCCCAATACCGCACACACCTACACACTTTAGTTCTACTACCCATGGTCCACTCATTGTCATACACATCGGTTGTAGGGAATGATTCACAGAGCAAAGCTTGGTTCTCTGGAAGCTCAGAGAGAGACCATGAGGAGACCCGTTACCTAGCAACCACTGTGGCTGTCTCATACTCCAGGTGTAACCTGAAGAAGGTAGCCCCATGTGAACTAAGTGGGTGCTACGCTATTTGAAACCCTGTTATTCTTGTATTTCAAGAAAACTGTGAGGAACAAAAGGATGCTGAACACACACTGTGTTTGTGCACTTAAGGCAAAAAAGAAGCAGCTGGTGGTGAGCTTCAAGGTTTAAGAGAGAATATCATGAGCTCAGGCAGTTTTCCCTCATATCACATTGACTCATCAATCAAGCTTCACTCTGTCTCTCTACACTTTCACATTCTGCGATGTAATTAATCAAACAGCACCTCACAGCCACCTTAATTAATCTTATTTCTTACTGTAAGTTTGAAGCCATAAATCTTTGAAACAAAGCAATAGTCAATCATCTGCAGTGAGATCAATTTCAGGGACACCAATGAAAACTGTCTATATTTAATCGCAATATGCAGCCAAGAATTTGTCTAAAAACATCAGTGGAATTGCACACACAAGTAAAAGCAACTCCCAAACATCAACAAACGAATGTGAATGTCTCACTCAAACTGCTAAAAATGGTCCCTAAATACGCTTTCCTTTTCTCTCTACCCACATTACTGTACACCCAGAGTTACACTATAGCAATATCTCTCATGAGTTCATTAATGGTTAGCCACTAAAACTGTGGATCTGCAGTCACATTTTGCAAATGCAGGCTTCTAAGGCAGTTAAAACACCTGGATGTTGGTTTCAACATTTCTCTGTAACCTTTTCAAGTTTGGAAGAAAACAGTGTGTTCATGTAGGATCACACTGCTTAGACTAAAAACAGATGAAGAGATCAGATTTAAATTTTTAAAGGAGGCTGAAACGGGGAAAATAATGTTCAGCCCAGAGCGCTGTACAAGGCCAATGTGATAGTTGAAATGATCATTTAGGAAGGATGGTAGTTCAGTGTTTTGTTTTTATTATTTTCATGCAAGCAAAAATATTTGTGTTTTAATGTGTTTCTTTAGTAAAGTTATGTAAATATTGTAAGAATATTAATGTAAAGATTACTTGTTACACCCTGTCGAGGGATGACTGAGACACCCCCAGACAGCATAAATTAAAATACTTAACTTCCTCAATTCTCAAGCAACCACGGAGTCAGATAATTAGTTGCAACTATAATTGTTGTTGTTTTTATAGTATGTTGTCAATAAATGGGAACATGAAGCTGATTGTTGTTTCAGAATGAGCAAGGCCAAAACAAACAAAATATTTTCTGCCTAAGGAGATTTCAAACACAATCTATCCAAAAACAGAAACCAAACTAGAATCACTTACCTGCTTAACTAATCTAAACAAGAAAAATATGGTTAACATAAGAATGGAAACCCATCCGTACTACTCAACCAAAACCTCAAAACCCTCAGCACTGAAACACTTGACTTCAAGCTCAACAGAGCAGTTGTTGGCTGGGAAGATAAGACGATACACTGTGGCTCCTGCGCTGCACAACGGCATGTTCGCTCTTTAAATCCGGTGCTGTCATCTCAGAAGGAGCCAATCGCTGCTGGCCTGGAAACTGCAGAGCCACCTGCCGCACACCTGTTTGCATACACACTCATTCACACCTGACACATCCCGCACAGACCTCATTCACTATTTACTCAGATGAAAGAAGAGAATCATGTAACAAAGTGTAATTTACTTTACATATTGTTGCAAAAAAGAAAAAGAAGTGACATTAATATAGTTTCATCCTGTTCAGTACTTTTACATTTTAACAGGTAAATTAGGAAATATTCAACATATAATTTTCAATGTAAAGAAAGAAAATATTTACAATACTGGCAGAGAGAGCAGACTTGTAATGTGTTCAGTGCCTTCAATGTGGTAACACATGTGCCAAAAGTAACAGAACTCGCCCAAAGAGAAAAAACTGTTTAAGTCAGGATTGTGGCTGTATTTAGGGACCTGCACGTACATGTTATACATGTTGACATGTTATATATATTGACAAGGAATGTATATGTTGACTATGCAAAAGACAGAATACACACATTTAGAAACCTGTCTAGCACATATCTTCTTGCATATAAATCTACCTCTAACCTTGTATAATTTTTTGATATTGTGACCACGACCATCTGTCTCATACAGTCCCTCACAGTTAGCCCATCCTTTTTGATACTGTAAGTGCAATGATGTTTGATTCCCCAGAGGATTCTGCTTGAAATGGCTCCAGGTATTCTTGGACCAAGAGTCTGTTCAACATTTTAGTGAAGTGTGTGCTAGGCAGAGGAGCTATAGGCTCCAAGCAAGGAAAGGAGAGAGAGAGAGAGATGTTAATTGGTACAAAGGAACGTAGAGGACGAAGGTCTGGGAAACAGTGCCATCTATTGATTTTACTTCCCGTCCTCGTATCTACATTATGGCAGCAATGAACACTTGTGGGCTGACAGCAAAGGTTTAACAGTCCTTATGTGTGTATGTCTCCCTGCATGTTTTTTCCTCTAAAACACAAGGTTCATTCAGCATTCAGTGTCTTCTGCAAATACTGTAACACAGGTTTGTTGAATACCAGTGAATATTAAGAAATAGCTCCAGGCATATGCAGGTCATGTGCGTCTGTGTATTGCATTGTATTTTAACAATATCAAAATCTTCTTGGGTGTCAGGGTGATACATAAGGGTGTAACCTTTTAATGTTATCTTTCTATTTTTTCTGATGATTTTTCTTTATTTTGATAGCAAGCTAAACACAGCTTGGCACGTTAAGTGTATGTTCCTCTATGCAATGTTGGTCTACTCACGTATTCCAAAATCATGTGTGACAGCAATTAAATAATATTACAATATTCTTAAGGATCAGGATGATCCTTAAGAATATGCTACTACTATACTGCCGGGGTTTTTTTTTTTATTATTTTGATGTTTGTTTTACAATGACATATAGTATAAGGTGTGTACTTTTTATGTGCACTATACATTTAATAAATTGTTTATTACACACTACAATCCAGCTATAAAGACAATTGAAAATGATTCATTTTCATTCATTTACATGATGTCCCACCAGTGACAACTTGTCCTATTAAAGAATATTTTTGCATTATTACAACTGTGTTTTATCCATTATTTATTTATAATTCAGCTTTTAATTAAACACTTACTGATGCAAGACAGGATTAAAGTCAAGTTTTTTATAAATTTTGTTTTACTATGGATTCTAATAAGTTCCATATTTTGTGTAAACTTTATGTCTTGGTGAGCTTATTGTATTTTCCACCCTGCCAGTTCAAATAGATGTATCCAGAGTTACAACACAACCGACTTTTTCAACGTTTCCAAAAGGTTCTTTGACTGACAAAAGTTCAACCCACATCAGATCTGGGTTTTAAGTTTCTAATCTGCTGTGACCATCAAAAATCTTTACTTTAAAGCCCTTCAATGATAAAGAGGACATCATTTTAGCAGCAAAAGATAAATAGCCTCTGACAGTGTGTTATCAACACACTCACACCACAAAGTGACTAGACATTGTAAATTCATTTATCAACAATAAATATCCAGTATCATTTACGGGGTCCTTTCAGGCAAACAACTGTATTTAACGACAGCATGAACGTACAGACTGACTTTGACGTTACAGTGGTCTGTAGGAGTCTGTGACGAGATTAGATGAGAAAGGACTTATTCACCAGCACCGTGGTTGATATTCACAGTGAAAGACAACCGTCAATGCCCAACTGCTCACAATGCTAATTTCTGACACATCTCTGTGAATTTTATGCCAAATCTGTGGTGACATGTAGTGACCAGTGTAACTGTGCATCATAGTTCACACTGGGTAATGTTGCATTGAAGATGATATAGCGCAGATAATACTAACAATATATCATCACTATGTAGAGACACAGTCTTCTAAACTCAGTTAAATGTAGTAGTTACAGTTTTTATTGAAAGTTTATTGTTTTAGAACATATCATCATTGTTAAAAAAATCTCATTGTGGTGGATTGTAATAAAACTTTATTAATGGCTTACTATTATTTGTAACTGCAGTCTTGTGAGTGTTTATTAACATACTATGAACATCTGTAACTGCATTATTGTTGAATAGAATGGATAAGGGAGGAGATTTTTCACAATCAGGCATCCAGAATCTTGCTTTTAATAATGGCTTATAACTGAAGCACTAGTAAATGATTTGTTAACTATTTATACCTTCAATAGTTACTATTTAAATCACATAGAAAGGGCACCTTTCATAACACATGGTACCAACATTTTCTGCTGCCTTTTCTATTGCATTAAAGGACAAAGTTACATGTTTAGCACCTGTTTTTAGCACAGATACTAGGCCATAAACCACTACCTTATGACAGCACCAGATCAATGCCAGTGCGTACAGTACTTATGCCTTTGATGGATTGGTACATGCAGCGGTGAGGTCACAGGGCGAGCAATTTCTCTGGGAAGAAGCATGATGTCTTGGATGAGATGAGGCCTAAGCAATGCCTCGTTCTGACATGTGTCAGCTCCAATTAGTTTTGACTGTTCAATGCAATGACCTCGCTGACTGTAATCTAGCAGTACCAGCTCTGACAGATTAACAATGCTATTAATGTCTAGATGTTTTTGGCCCTGTAGAGGACTCACAGAGTATGTTATTGATCAAAAATTTGTCTTTCTACTGTCAGAATTACTCATTGAAAGGAGTATGTTTCACACCAGGTCAAGGCCAAAAGGTGTAAAGGTTTGATAGGATTTTGAATATGCCAGCAAACATGTGCAATACATAATGTTATATTACAGTTGTTGCAAGCTCACTGACTTAAATTAAATTATTCAGTAAATCTAATCCATAGATTCTGCTTTTTTGATCCACCATTCCACTTCACTGCACGCTTATCAGTGTATGCAGACCTGACTGTCCTTTATCTGAATCTTTTCCTTGATGGTAGAATGATCTTCTATTTCCTTTCCTGTTATTTAGATCTGTTATTTCTTGAGGAGTCTGAAACTCATCTCTTTCTCAATCATACCCCCTTTTTCCACACTCTGCCATCTTCTTCTTCTTAATTGTAATTCTTCAAAACTTTTATTGTATGTAGCCTTTGTTGTTATTTGTATTTCTATTCCCATTGCTTTTCTCTTCCGTGTATAATATTCTGAGGTTACTACGCTAACTTGTATGTTCCTTCATGGTAAAGAATCTAAAGAATGATAATGATCATTATACTGATACATCCATCTTAATAAGCTGTCCAAAGCCCCACAGGGTGACTAAATATTTCTTTGCCAGAAATATAGCACAGAATATTTCAAAGGTGTGAATATTTAAGCTGAAAAATCTGAAGTTTGAAGTGAGCACACTGTTACACTAAAGATGAGGTGTAAGAGCCCCATCTTGTGGTTTTCAGTTGCAAAGAAGTATTTTAAACAGAGATGCCTGCAAATACCTTGTACCTCATCTTATTTTCACTTCTATGTCTTGATGTGTGAAACTTTGCATATTGCTTTGAAATTGGCAGCATTATTCTGTTTTAACAAAAAGATGTCAACTTCAGTGCAAAATATCTGTCAGTGGCATTATATCCTGAATTTACAAAAGATACAAATATTTACAACTGATTTTGGTAGTTCCTTCTTAGATTACTAAGCAGAACCTCAGCCCCACTGTTCCTCTGTGTTTTGTAACCTGTGTAAAATGTTGAGATATACTGTAAATTAATCATGTACAGTTTTGTCTGATATCGAGTGCTGCTTTGACAATGGTGGCCTTCCAAGTCACTAAAAAAATGTTGGAGCATTTCGATGCAATTTCAATTCAACAACTATGCAGAGCAACAATTCTGAACCTAGTCACAATAGACTGTAGGTAAATGCTTAATTATCCTCTGCCTTAGTTTGTCAATTATCAATTACTGTTGATTAGACTGTCGATTAAAATCTTGCTGTCAGCAAGGTCACGCAACTACTTTCTCAGTGATGTCCTCAAACCATTTCTCCGCAGATTAAACTACATGACATGTTTTAATATAATATAATATAATATAATAAAGTTGTTTCCCTTCCTGGCAGCCTGATTCTGCCACCACTACTCTTTGTTTCCCATTAACAGTCATAATCAAGTAATTGGAATTATCATAAATGAGCCCAGACATGGCCGTGCAGCCTCAGCTCACTTGCAGCATCATGCTAACTGACCTGGCAGCAATACCAGCTGCTCTACCTTTAACAGAATGTGAGAGAATTGGGTCATTGTGGGAAAACATGACCTCTCAGTGTCACTGCTGCCAAATTGTGGAAAAGCTGAAGTGACCCGCCATAATTCAGTTTGTCTTGGTAGTGGAAGGAATGCTTGTTTCATTTCAAAAGGTTTGTAACCAAGCTGTAGTTTTCCAATATTGTCTATAAAAATCAGTTCCAGCGGTATTTTTGCTGCAATAAAACTACCTGGTAAATAATGAACTTAGTCACTGTTTCCTGTTCTTTCTTTTTTGGAGAATGCTTTACTTTTCTATTGCAAGCAAACTGGTCCCAGGTGTGGGGCCAGTATACAAGAACAGTGTCTTCTGGGGAGAAAAAAAAAACCAAGCACCCCTGGACCCCCACCACACAGCCAGGCTGTGTCAAGAGAAGTTGGGAGTACAGTGATCAGACGCCATGTGCATACATGGCCGGTAAATCTGATTCTAATTCTAATTCTGCATTTGTTTTGTGGACTACTAAATTTAGCCTGTCCCTACCTTACCAAGGTGTCAGAACTGTCAACACTTTGGTTTGTGAATTTTACAAGCTAAATTTCTGGGTTCAGCCAAAGAGTGGAAAGAGTCTAGATGGGTAACCTCAGGAATACATCTGTGCTTTTTGCCAGTGATGTAGTTTAGTTTCATTGGACCTTGACTTTAAGTGCCCAGTGAGGCAGTTTGCAGCCAAGTGTGAAGAAGCTGAGGACAGAGTCAGCACCCTTCAAGTTTGAAGCGAGTTCCTGACCCAGATTATGAAATTCAAGCAAAGTATTTAGTAATAATTCAAAAGATCAACAAGCACATTTCTGTGGCGTCAGTAGTGATACGGGAATTATGCTCATAGCAGTTACAGTGAAGGGGAAGCAAGCTGGGATCAGCAAACTGCACCTGAAGGTGAGGCCATTCAGGGCCTCTGTAATTCTGAACTGTTACATCATACCTTATAAATCACTTCTTGTTTTTCTTAAACACTGTAAAAATAATAATAAAATAATAATAATTTGCATAAAGATTTTGTTCATGTGGATGAGACCGTTTACCTTTTAGTTGTACATTTGCACACAGCTCCCACATCATCTTATATTGCTGCATTCCACATCAACTCAGAATTAATCTGAGTTGACAGTATAATAGTTTAAGTTTTTTGTTTTCATTGTTGAACACTAGATGGCACTGGAGTATTTGTTTCATTTTAATATTGAGGTTTTGCTTAAATCGTGGATTTTTTTGTTTGTTTATAACAAAAAGTCCACAAACTAGAGTTTAAATGTTCCCTAAAAGTGGCTAAAAGTGTGATTCTTGTAGGTAGTGTTACGACTCAGAAGTAAAGTGAGGAGCTGTCTCCGCTGAGCTTTCTTCAACTGCTACCCTCCACCTCTCTTGACCTCTTACCTCAAAGCCACACGCTCAACTTTACTGGCATTTATGGTGCCTGCCATGAAAATAATACTCACGCTGCCTGACTATCAGTGAGCTTACAAACTCTATTTTTCAAATCTCCAGATGCATGTCATGCAGCTTCTGACATGAAAGTCGAGAACAGTACTGTCAGGTAGTGTGCTACCTGTGGACAAGAGGAATTAGTTGTAGAAGTGTTCACTCCATAGACATTGGGCACTCTGTATCTTTCCTGATGCACTGCCTGGCCTTCACTGTAGCCTCCTTCAGCTCTTGCTTGTTGTGGGTGCTCTCTGCTGTCAGCTTGGTCTTTAGCAACCAGTCAGGGATATTCACTTCTTCATTCAGAAAAGCTCATGAGTTACTTTGGCCATACAGCATTGTTGCCCTGCTGGAGAATGCTTCTCTATCTCTGTGTTCATTCTTTTGCTTCTGTCAGCAGTGAAATGATCAAATGCCAGTGTACCACTTCCACTGGCAGCATTACACACCCAAACCATAACAGAACCACCACTGTGTTTGACAAATGAGATTGTATGCTCAGGGTAATGTGCCTTGTTTTCCTCTTTCATCATTTTGATAGAGGTAAATTTTAGTTTCACAATCCATAGAACTTCAAAAACATTCAAAAGGCTTTGTGTTTTTGAGGATTGCTTCTTGTGAAGAATCCACACGATCACGAAGTCTCCTCTTGATTATTAACAAAAGAAGACTCTTGTCAGTGCAATGCATAAATGCGCTCTCATACTAGATAGCATTCTTTAGTAAAGAATGTCTAGTTTTTCTTTTCTTTTCCACTACCTAATAAAGTATCAATTCTTATTATTATTACTTAAAGCTTAGACTTGGAACTTCAGTGTATTACAGATTATTTTACAACCCCAGAAAAGTTGGGATATTGTGGAAAATGTTTAAAAAAAAAGAGAATGCAATGAACACACAACATCCCAACTTATCTGGAATTTAAGTGAACCTTACGAGCAGTATTGTGTATATGGTATACAGCTCTGGAAAAATTTAAGAGACCACTGCACAATTATTATTTTTATTATTATTATTATTATTAGTTTCTCTGATTTAGCTATTTAAAGGTATAAGTTTGAGTAAAATTAACACTTTTGTTTTATTCTATAAACTACTGACAACATAACTCCCAAATTCCAAATAAAATTTTTTGTAATTTAGAGCATTTATTTGCAGAAAATGAAAAATGGTCAAAATACCAGAAAAGGTCCAGTGTTTTCAGACCTC
>JAUMHL010000001.1:8126370-8218133 GCA_032362345.1 Sandelia bainsii | reverse complement strand
CACCTCACAAATCACATGAAATGCAATAAAAAAGAAAAATCATTAGGGTATGAGCATGATTATAATACACCTACAGCAACATGCTGTAGGTGTATTATAATCTGCCAGGTTCATTTTTCAAATGTAGTTAGAAGTAATACTGGGCTCACATGGTTAATCACAGACTGTAACAACAACATATTGTTGAAAATTCAAGATTATGTAATAATGGTCCCTATAGATACCATATGAGAATGTAAAGAGTAACTTACAAAGACTGATCTGTAGAAGTCTGCTGGCTTGTCACCAAGAAGAACAGGAAGCCCTCTCAGCACCAGTGTCCCGAGATCAGTTGGCTCTGAAGTCTTGGGGGGAGTAAGATGACAACTCAAATTACAAAACTGATCATGCTAAAAAAGAGCTATTTTAAATTTGATTGTAAATCCCATCCAATACAACAGCACTTTATGTGACATGTCACGTTGTGAAAAAAAATGCATGTGCACAATGGCTAAACACAAACCTTGGTTTGAAAGTTGAGACGACAGCTGGCCAGAGAAGGACTGTGGTCTATGCACACCTGAAAGACAGAGAATACTCCAGAATTACATTTTTAGAAAAAGAATACTATGGCTGGAGGCTCCAGCATGAATATCCGTGTCACATGTATCTCAACAGAACCAAACAGAAAAGGAGCAAACTTTTAGCTCAAGCTGCGGTTAAAGTTAACCTGACTGTCAGTCACATTGCTAATGAACCATCTAAAAATAACGGACAAGTAATGTAGTCGGTAAATTTCGAATCGCCGTGTTAACACCTGACTAATATTGCCATGGTTGCCCTGCTAATGGTCACATCACCTATTTGACACCAAACACGGATAAACCACGTTAGCCCGCTAGCTTGCGGTTAGCATTAGCCACAAGCTAGCACGTTATTGTAAACACTGACTGAACCGACAGATAACCGTCTTCTTAACACCCTTAGTCCCGCCCCCTCTGACAGTAACATAACATGTTCAGTTATCTTTGCTAATCATGATTATTGCACTGCACAATGTTGAAAAGTATTACAAACAACTAATTCTGGTTTAGTAATTACACACTATTTGTACAAAACATGAAAGAATAATTAATCACCACTAAATAGTTTATGTTCAAACAAAGTCTGGGTTTACAGTGTGGATAAGACAGATAAGACACCTACATAATTTAGTCTCTATTCACTCAAAACCTCATTTTCTTCCTCAGATACACTGTCTGATGACCTAACACAATAATAATAGTAATAAACCCACCACCAAAATAAAACCTGGCTGGCATATCATAAATGTTCACCAACTAATTTTGCATATTTTCTGATCTTAAACACAATTAACTCTTCCATTATATGGGACTTCACTTGTAAATTTTATGGTAAAGAAATTCTGATGTGCCTTTAAAACTGTGCATGTTCCTAATTTGTGACAAAGATAGGCGTATTAGTTTCTGTTGCACTGGATTCAGAAATTAGGCTACTCATTAAAAAGTGGGTTAACGCAGCCTCAGTCTCCTCGTTACTGCTCGCTTTGCCCTGCTTTTTCACAAGCTGCAGTAAAAGTGTGGCTCAGGTCTGTGCTGTGCCAGGTGATGATGGAGGTAAGTAAGAGCCTGGGAGGGAAAGGTTGTGAGTTTCTCCCATGAACCCACCAGGTGGTGATTAAATCCAAGCTCACTATTTGGCAGAAATTTGGGTTTAGTAGTTGGTGCACTCTGCTACACTGACATAATGTATTCATGTCCTAAGAAATTAACAAACTGTCTATTTATGTATATTATTCAGTTTTATATATGTTATCTAATTTGCATTTAGACCTGTGTATATATCAATTCATCTCTCAAAGTAGAAACCTATCAAACAATCATATCAAAAAATCTGTCTGCCTGTCCTTTCAGTTGATTGATCAAACACTGTAAAATCAGTTTTTAAATTTAGGATAGAAAATTGTCTTTAGCTCAAGAAAATAAGAAACGTGCTTGTGCTTGTGTAAATGTGGAAGTGTCCTGAATTAAACTATACAGGTGAAATTTTGTGTTCTCCTCGATTTGTGTGTTTAAACATGTGGGTTTAGGCAGTTGAGACTGTGATGTTTTTGTTTTGCCTAGCTGACTCTTTGACTTCACATGCTCATGTTGTACAACATACAACTCATTTTGGTAGTAATGTTTGGAGTATGAGGGAATGTTTTAAGGTGACAAGTAGATTCAGACACTAAAGGTTAATAGTGTCTGATTTTCTTCTACTTTATTTCTCTGCCTGTTAACTTCCTGGCAGGAGGGACAATCAAATTACCTTGAAGTTAGTCTAATAACTTATAACCAATAACTGTCATTCAGTGTGTTGTCCAATAGTCATTTTCATTGTTTCACTACTGCTTCCTGGAAACGTCCTCAAGGGTCAAACCCTTGATATCAGCTTTAATTCACAGCAAATTGAGATTAGTTAACCTTACTTAAAACAGCACACAGAACAAACAGAGTATGAGATAGTTTACTTTAGATGTACTCAGAATGACTATTTTAAAAAACTAAATCATTTTAAGTGAAATATACTGTGTGTATTCCAAACACATATATTTAAGTTGGACTAACTAATGTAATGTTTCCTGCTAATTAAAGTTTCTCAGTTGCATTTAAAAGTAATATGATTTACTTTTTAAAAGCATGTAATTTGATTACCTTTCAAAGACAAACTAACTGTTATACCTGATGCTTTAAACTTTCATTATGCATTAATTACTTTCACTTTCAGGCATATTCCTTTTAATTGTTGTTTGGTACCCTTGGCCCCCACAATAAATTGACACACATTACCACAGTAACTGTACTATACTACTACTGTAAGCTTTTTGTTTTAGCCCTTCTGTCTCTCTCTCGTTCCTCCTGTAATTACCCAGTGCTCAGATCACTCCCACCACAGGGTAAAATGTAGGCCCTACTTCACTACTGAGGCACTGAATTAACATTATATTATATTATATTTTTTATTGGCAGCAGCAGAAACATTTTATTCTCCCACGTTCTTTGGTGAATGCCAGCAGAGAGTACTTCAAGGGCAGGTGGAGATAAAAAAAAAGTAAAAAAAGTAAATGGTCGCAGGCGCAGTTTAGCGCAGTGCTACCTCCCACTGGTGTAGTAATGTTATTGCTTCTTTTGAGGACTCTAGATTGTTTTAAAGTTACTTTTACTCAAAAACAATAAGAACAACAATATCTATCTATCTATCTATCTATCTATCTATCTATCTATCTGTAATCAAATAAACTTTCTCTGGTATTTTTACAGCTTCAACCCAGTCGATGGGATCCAGGTGGAACATGTAAAACTTCATTGCCTTTAGATACGGAGTACATTGGCACATTAATAGGGAGCGTTAGGACCCTGCAGCGGGGAAGCCTCCTCTTCCTATCCGTTGATTTGACAGTTGAGCGACTGACCACTCAGTGTCTGGATCTGAAGGGTGGAAGGAGGCGGCTTGTGGCTCTTGGTGCTGTACGCCGAAGTTTTGTCAAATTCTGTGCGTGTTTGTTACTAAACCACTACAAGTTGTCTGCAATGTCTGTCAAACACAGCTGCTCATTATTCCACACATTTTCAACCGGATAATCCCGAGGTGGCGTTTGGATTATTTTTCATGTTGGTAGATTTTTTTTTTTTTCTCCATCTCATCAACCAGGACGCTTTTCTGTTTCTGTGGACTTGTTTCTCATTGTGGCAACGTTTAGACTTAAAACAAGCAGTCGCCGCAGTTTTAGGTGTTTTCTGTGATTTGAGTGGCGACTGGAGACGCACACGTGTAGCCAATCGTCCGTCACCCGGCTGCTCGCACATCTATCCTTCAGCTCTCTCTCTCTGTTTGGAATAGCATTTAAAGAGGAAGAGAAAGAGACAAACAACATGTCGCTAAGCAGAAATATTGAATTTGAACACTTTGAGGAACGAGATAAGCCGCACCGGACACCGAGAACCAACTCTGGCTCCGGATGCCAGTCTGGCTCCCGAGGCAACGGCTTGGTCCCCAGCCCGGCGCACAGCGCGCACTGTAGTTTCTACCGCACACGCACACTCCAGTCCCTCACCTCTGAGAAAAAAGCTAGAAAAGTGCGGTTTTATCGCAATGGAGACAAATATTTTAAAGGTTTGGTGTATGCCGTCTCTAACGATCGCTTCAGGTCTCTGGATGCTCTGCTTATGGAGCTCACACGGTCCCTGTCAGACAACGTCAACCTTCCACAAGGAGTCCGGATGTTATACACGTTGGACGGAGGAAAGAAGATCGCCAGTCTGGATGAACTAGAAGAGGGTAAGAGTGATAATGGATCTAACAGCCTTTCATGTGACAACACATCATGAAAGAGGGTGATTGATTATGTTGATGATAGACATTGTGCATTGATCCAGACATGTGATTGATTTTATAAAAGCTGCGTTTTGCCTAGACTATTGGCTAAATGACCCGTGAATATATTCACTGTAGCTTCAGGCAACTTATACCAGAAGTTTAAAAGCTCACTGGGAACATTTCCACAAGTCTGTTTTTTGAGGTTGTTTACTTTGTGTTTATGTTGTTTTCTCATTGCTCCTTTGCACAGACATCTGAAATCACTCACATAATTAGTGTTATTGTCATAAATGTTCTGAAATGTTTTCCCCTGTGCCATGCTAAGAGACAAGGATACTCATCCTCAGTGTAGCTTAAGTTCAGCACAGGCTTTTACTGATGTGCATCCATCTCAGCTAGACTTTTTCACCCTCTCCCATGTCCCTTAGTATGTAGGAGCTCCGTTTATGTGTGTGAATGTGCTTTGTTCACATTTAGATGCAGTGATGGCTGGAATGAGATGTTTGTGTGTTGCTGCGAGGTACACTGACTCTTATAATCTTTCAGAATGATTTCAACCCTTCGAAGTTTCTCATCTCTATCTACTATCTGCTATTTGTTTAGTATTGGGGTTGATTAATGGGTTTGAACACTTGGAATGTAATTAAAGTGGGTAAACTAAAAGCAAAAAGTTGCACTTCAACATTAATGGCCACTAAAGTATACCTCTAGAAGTCCGAACTGTTAAATCAATTTAGTAATTTTGGTGAGTAACTGTAGATCTGAAAAGATTCCTTAAAATGTTTGGTTTTAAAGTGCTGTGTCAAAGGCATTTGTTCACTGCAGACACAAATGGAACAGAGTCTGTGACCCCTTCTGTACTGCTGTACTGTTCACCCTGCTGGGACAGTGACCTTGCAGTAATAAGTTAATCTTCATGTTCACGTTCAGAGTGTGTCTGCCTGCGCATGCAGTGACCTGCCTGCAATCCTCTTTTAATGTGAGCGGTGACCACTTGCCCACACCTACTCACAGTACACAGACCTTTTACTGAGTTCATTATTACACACTGGTCTATTTTCATACCGCATTCTCTGAAAAGTTTAGTTTCTGTGCTACACTCATTTCCTATGCCCCATCCCCTGAGAGGCTGTGGAAGATTTAGGCCAGTGCCTGATCTGGATTCTGTAGCATCACTACTTTGTACTCTACTGAACAAAAGTTGCTTTGGTGCATTGTCTCTGTCACTTCACTCAATAGTCCAGAGTGCCTCTGACTAATACACTTATCATCTGACGTTGGTCTTTGATTTTAAAGGGTTAGCTCACCCAAAAAAAAATCCATTTTAGTCCTTGCTCTTTCTGGCAATAAAGATACTTAGTTTTCATGGTTTTAAATCTGCAAATGATATGTTCTCTCTTACAGTGAAGCCTGTGGATTCCTTTGCGTAATCAGAGCATTGTTTGTCCAAAAGGCACATTCATGGGTTTTTCAAATGAGAGCACTCAAAATAAAATTCCTTTCATTCAGGTTTCAGCAGATGGAGTACTTGCAATGACAGATAAGTGGTAAAATGTGATTTGAGTGAACAGACCCTTTAGTGACATTAAGAATATTACTTCTGTCTGGGGTAAATTGTAAGCATGCATGTAAGTTTAGTATCCACCAAAGCCTTTCAAACCCAAGGCTGACTGCAGGTGGGCTGAGCACCAGTGTCTTGTCTTTGTTTACTCACCCATCTAATGGACAGAGAGAGGGAACATTACTGCACAGCTCGGCAGTGTGTTTCCATTGATTGAGGCCTGCTGGGGCTCTTTTGTGCAGAAACCCAATCAAGCACCATTCACATGTGTTCCCCTTATGGGTGGATGGGATTACTGAGCCGTCGCGTCAACTTGAACTGCTGTGCTTGTGGAAAACAAAACAGGCGTATTTGTAAATGGTGAATTTAAGCCCTTTATTATATTTATAATACTGTTTATTTTATAGCTATCACAGACCACAGTCCTACTAAATGAAGAAAATAATGTCTGTGATGGAGAGAATATTGATCCCTCAGGAGGTAGGCTGTGCAGTAATTGAGAACAACACTAGTTACTCTTTTATTGTTTCTTAATAGTAGTTAGTAATAAGAAACGGTGTCTTCCTTGTCAGCTGGAGTGCTGCTCTATTGCTCTACTCTAGACCTGTGGTTAGTGCTGCCGCCCGCTAATGAGCATAAACTGTATTATTGCAATACACTGTCCAGGTTAGTCGACAAAACAATCTTAGACTGAATCAACTTGATCGCAACTTGATGAACACCTAAGATCAAAGTTTTACAGTTTGTTTTTTATTGTCTTTAGACATTAGTGTTTTACTTATTTATTGAGCAGTTTTAGGAGCCACCCATGAATATTTTTAAATGTCCATTTAGTAGAGGTTCACTGGGTATGGCTCCAGGCTAAAAACTGAGCTGCAGCCTGAATGTATGCTTGATGGATAGATGAGGACATGGTCCTCTGCTTCTTGGTCGTACTAGACCTATATATTTTATAATGGCTCTGTGATCACTAAAAATATAGGTTACAGTTGGTTTATTGGTTGCAAGCACATTGATTGATTTGACATATTTGGTACAAATGTGGGTTTGCAGCCGCTCAGGATGGACAGACATACCATATCTATCCAGAGCAGTGTGCTAGCCATACTGATTCACTTCCTTTTACCAAAGTGGGAAATATTAATCAGCAATATTGAAGACCACAGTAGTTGAGAATGTAATTTGATCATGGGGTGTGATAAGTATTACATTGACCTAGTATTAATACTGTTTTATGGCACGACCAAGCTTTGTATTGGTGGCAGATAGTGCTGAACACACCAGTTAAAGCGGCTGGACTGGTTAGACGGCTCTGTTGAGGTCTCATCTGACGTGCACATGAGGACAGCGGTTGGGGGCAGGTGGCTCAGGCACCCCTCACATCACAGAAATGTTGCACCTGAGATCCCTGCACCCCAGGGAATAATCCTGTCACCGGTCGCCATCTGAGGGCATCTCAATATTTTGTCATGAATGACAGCTCTAGTTATACAGCATATCCCCTCAGCTGCGTTCTAGTCTTTTAATTAGCCTTCGGCTAATTTCAGGCTTAATAAATTGAAGTATCATGGGACACAGTCTTATATGGCCTTCTTACACTGAGATTGAGTGGCTTGTCATTAAACATATCCTACAGTTTTGGTTGTGGAATTGATTTATCAGTAAAATTGACCCAAAGTCAGTGAACATGGGGCCACAAATGGCAAGCTCTTCTTTAAGTTGTAAACTAGTGCATAGTAAACGATTATACTTTACAGTGCTGTGAAGCTAGCATGTCTGTTTGCGCCCTGGCCAGCCTCACTGCTACTCTATCAGATTTAACCTGTGAGGCTCTTAAACATGGGCAGATACAGGAATCAGCAAATGTAGTAGTAAATACACTACTCTGCATTATGTTCTTTTCTGAGAGAGGTTTGTGGAAAATGAAATGCTTCTGTGATCTAACATGAATAAAAAGTTAGTCGGAGTGGTAAAGAACGGTTTAAAGGAGCCACAGTATCTTCAGTACAATCACCAGACATTGTTGCTGTGGTTTTTATTTACCGGCCAAGCCCCTGTACTTGTTACATGACTTCATTCTTAAGGGGGAACATTTGCGTATTAACAATTTGAACGGAATGCTGGCAGATAAAACGAAACGGAGGAAGGACAGTGCAGCAGCTCAGCAGCTGAAATGGAGAGAGAGGACATTGTTACACTCGCCCGGCCTCTTAACGTGACTTTTTGTTTCAACTGAGGAATGTTAACCCTCTGTTGTTCAGACTCACGTAATGCCATGTGGAAGCAGGATTTTTTGGTTCATAACATACATAGATTCAGAAGCATTGCATGAGCAGTGTGTGTTAAATTATTACAGTATTTAATTTGTTATAATTTATACAGTTTCTTAGATGTGAATATGGTTTGCAAGAAGATCTATGGTACCAACTTATTTGTTCCCTCCAGGTGAGAGTTATGTATGTGCCTCCAACGAACCCTTCCGACGTGTGGACTACACCAAGAATATCAACCCCAACTGGTCAGTCGGCAGCAAGACGGGCACATCACGCTCCCTCTCCTCTCTCATCCCGCTGAAGAGTGAGCCACAGCGCGAGTCCAAGGACTTCATCAAACCTAAGCTTGTCACAGTCATCCGCAGTGGCGTCAAACCCCGCAAGGCAGTGCGGATACTGCTCAATAAGAAGACAGCACACTCCTTTGAGCAGGTGCTAACTGACATCACAGATGCTATCAAGTTAGACTCAGGAGCTGTGAGGAGACTGTATACTTTGGAGGGCAAGCAGGTGAGTCTGTAAATAATACTTTTTTTTAATAACACTGCAGACGATATGTGAAGCTCTAGTAATTGCAAAGCAACCTAATGCAAAACCAGCCAGTGAGACAAGGTGCTGTTCTCGCCTCTGTGCCTCTTACCGATTTCCAACTTAGACTAAAATTATGTAACATGACAGTTGGAGGGACTTAACTTTATTGTTTTCAGTGAGATATGATTGGATGATATGAAAACCAGATGGCACTAGAAGGCTGAGCTTTTTAGCCAAAGGTTTTATCTCCCAAAACTGCTGTGATTTATAGGCTTCAGCTGTGTCAGCAGTCTAGGTAATTATACCCCGTTTAATCATCTATACATAATTACAAGCCACAATTATTTCAACAAGGCACTAATGAATACATTTTAGAGTTCAGGCCTTTTGCCATGTCCATCAGTATAGTTTCATCCAACCTTGTTTAAAACACTTGAGACTGTTTTTGCTATAATCCCGTCCATCTGGGACTCATTCACTGTTGTAATGTTTCTATTTGAAGTTCTCACTGAGGTTTCCCCTGGTGTTAGGAGAAGAGCCCTGATTGACACATGCTACCCTTCATCAAAAACATTAACGTCGCCTCATCCGGGAGAAGCGTTAAGATAATTATTATTAATAATTATATTGTTTGAGCTCATCTTGCAGCATTATTTAGCGTCATATTGGTAAGGTGATTTAGCTTATTACGTTGAAAAAATGCCTTCATTCAGTTCATAAACCTCTGATGCTGAGTTATGTTCCTATCAATGCAGCAATTGTCACCTCTAGCATCAGGGGATTTTAGGGTAGATTTTCCTGTTTACTGCCAGTGCAGCAGTTTTTAAGATGGAGAGAAATTTCATTCATTTGCTGTTCATAAAGTCAATTAAAAAAACCTGACTATAAAGATCTTTTTAGAAAGTAGAATCTCAATTAATGATTAACGCTTGATTCGTTTGTTTCATTGACAGAGAGCTGTTGCTGAGTAATGAAAAATAATCTAAACTTGCCTTAAAAGTTAAAACTATAAATCAAAGTCAGACAACCAAAGCAGCTGATGTTTGTTTCCTGTGAGTCGACAAGAATTGTTCTGGACCGGACAATCCAGACAAATGACTCATGTGAACAGTGATCCTTATCACCTCTGACAGAGCCAACACAGCATCCTTTCTGTCAAGCCAGCACTGTACATGAATGCAGTTTCTAATGACTTGACATGATTACATAACAGTATCTGAAATACTTTTAGTAATTACGGAAGTTAAAAGTTTCTTGTGATGGATGGTTTTGAATTTGATGCCCGTCTTGGTCAGTGCAAGATGTTCAATTCAATTCAATTCAATTCAATTTTATTTGTATAGCGCCAAATCACGTTCTATAAGTCTGTAGCTAAGTGAAGCAATAATTTCTGAGAGAATTAATACACGAGTGATGTTTTAAATTGTAAATCGCAGCTTTTGTTTTTTGTTTCTCTTATTTTTCCTCAGTTGTCGATTACCTACTGTCACATGTGACACATGGGAAAAGAGTTTGACCAAACGGGTGACATGGTTTAGAGTTTGAACCCAATTAAAGTAATGCACCCTCAGCTCTGTGCAACTGACTCCTGATGCTGCTCCACTTTAAACACTTGAGATTAAGTGTTGTCAGAGGTTGCAAAACATGATACCAGGCAGGAATGTCACTGAATAAATACATCTTCCACAGCTGCACATCTTAATGCTTCTTATGTGGGACTCTTGTTAGGTTGTGTCTCTGTTTATGTGACTTAGTAGATTCCAAGTAGACGATGCAGACCAGCTGTTTTTCACATATCACACTCATTATTGCCATAAGGAATGTATCATTAGACTTTATTGGGCACATTTAAACATTAACTTTGGTTCTTGTGATGCGGTGTCTACCATGACATGTAACTATCCACGTCCTTCCCTATATTAAGTGTTGATGCTTTCACTAAGCTTCTGAAGAGAGAATAAGCTGTTTAAACCAAATGTTTTAAACCAGGCAGGAACAGTTGGCTGGAATGTGGCAGGTTGATAATGATCAGCGTTTTGATATAGTGAAACCAAAACTGAGAGCTGAGTGTCTTTCCTGTGAGGTTTTTCACCGGACCTATGTAAAAAGTGTATCTGCAAACATAATATATGCCAGGAATTGATAGCCTAAGTAAAGGTAATGTGAAAATGTGTCATAACATGCATAAAAATATACAAGTTAAAGCAGTTTAACCAAAATGTGTTTCAAAATAAACATATACATACATACCTACATATTAGTCTTAGTCAGGAGGAAGACTGTATAAATTGCAGTGTTATTCATCATTACAAACTCTAGTAGCCCATAGAGTAATTGTAAGTTTAGCAGCAATAGAAACTCATAAAAAAAAAATCCCAAAGCACATAGCAACTCAGGCTCGTTATTGCTAGACTATGTTAGGCAAATTTAACATTCTTTATCGTACTGAACCATTTCAGTCACCATCATTTATGGCACATAAACCTAGACTGGATGTAGAAAAAGTCGTGATTTATATTTTAAATCTTCAATTTTTAGTGGTGATTTAGAACATGTACTATACAGTATTTGAGGATTATACATTACAGATGACACATTACACAACTTGTGGTGACCAATGTGTCATTTAGCTTCCTTAGATATTCACCACAGTGTTTTTAATGATATTCATAACATCAGTCATTTAAGTAGCTTCCTTTGATAGATGATTTCTGCTCTCTGCTGGACCTTAAATCCATGACGAGGGTGGTTCACTGAAGAAAACACTGAAGAATGTATCAAGAGAGTTTCTGGCTTCCAGTTGCTTCCTTATATTTAAGAATTATATTTTTCATAGTTAGATTTAGAAGAGTAAAGTGTCATCTTAGTCAAGAGAAGCACTGCTTTAGATTTGTCATATTTAAAGAATTAAAAGCTGAATTGGTAATAGAAAAAAACTCCTGTACTGATAATGTTGTGTTTGAGAAATTAAATTATGCTTTTATATATAAGCTTTTAGCTTTGTCATTTAACTTGAACAGGGCTTCTTTGAAATGATAATGTAAATAATTTTGCATCATAAAGCCTTCACTTGAAAGTTACTCCCAGTCTTACAAAATCCTTTGTCAGTTTGGAGTGTCACATGTGTAAATATTCATTTCACCAGCTATTAAAAATCAAAATACGGTCTTTGACTTCCATGTACAAGTGTAAAAACCCTATAAAAAAGCAGCCATACATAATAGACTACTAGCTTCAAATTACAAAAAAGACTTCTCTCAACTTGTCTCGCTCTCTTGGTTTACACCGGACTGTCTCAGAATTTAATTAAGTCTAGTTCAGACATTTAACCCATTAAGCCTGATCCTAAGACCTGAGCTGAACAATGTCCTCTCCATGAAAATGCAGCAATTAGTTTCAAACTCAGTGGGTGTTTTCTTTGACGTACAACAAGTGCAAAATAAATTGCTGTGTATAAGAGCATTCTTGTAATAATACGTCATACAACTTGGAGAATTGAATGGAAAAGAATAGGCTTTAATCTTTCACGTTCTCCTGTCTTCTGCCTCCCTTTGCTTGAAGAGAAGTTAACACTGTCTCAGACTAAAAATGTCTCAATAATCTTGGCAGCTTGACCTGTTTGGAGACCTCTGTCATGAAGCTTCTCTACCTTGATAAGCCTCTTTTCACATCCACGGCGGTGCCATACTGGTGGCTAGACAAAGTAAAGGATGTTTCTCACACAACCTTCAGTGTGTGTCTGCATACACTGTAGCTGTCCAGTGAAAACCATGCATCTTTTTATGGGGAAGAAAAATTACTTTAAGCTTTGCAACAATACATTTTTCGGTTAATACAAACATTTTAGTTTAGAGTTATTGAAACTTTTTTGGAGCTTAATTGGGTTGTATTGTTATTCTGAAGGCTATTGTTGATTGTGCTGTTGAATTGTAATATATTCTACTGAGGTGATTCTGATGTTTTGTCCACCACATTTACATCAAGGGTAAACTAATAAAGTAGTGACTGAGTGCGTGTTGCAGCAACTTTCTAGGGCAGTCGCGCACGGGAACGCATTATATTAGGTAAAGTTTGTCTTATAAATCTCTGTAGTTTTATAAAAAAATACAGTAACTTAATCTCAGATGTATTAAAAAATAATCTATGTAGTTTGCTCTGCAATTAAAACAGTTCACCTTTGGTTTAGGTAGTAGTACTTTGTTGTAGGTGTATATTATGAAATTTATTAGCAGTGTAGTAAATGAGCATCAGATGTCAACATGACCGTTTCAATATTGCCCCGTACACAGCATAAAAAGCCTGACTTTGCTCTTAGAAAGTAAGGCTTTTCAGTCAGTCACTCCCATAAACACACTTACACATACACACATATACTCCAAATGCCTTCCAGCAGCAGCCTGCCATCTGCTCCTCCAAAATCAAATCACAGGTCCCAGCCACCCGGTCTGGAGGCGCTGCGGCCCCCTCTCACTGTCACAGACGTGCGCACACACCCAAGCGGAGCCCCCTCCCTACCCCACCCACTACTGGGACCCAGGCCACCACAAGATAATTAGACGTATACGGTTGAAGGGAGGGTTAAAGTGCAGCTGTCAGGTGTGCATGTGTGTTTTTGTGTGTGCGCGTTCATAGAAGTGGATGTGTGAGTGAACGTGTTTACACAATGCACTTCTGTCCACTCTCTCTCCTCGATTCAAAGCTACTCATCAGACTGAATGCTAATTGTAGATCTTGGTTATCAGGGCCAGCAGACTCAGCTGCTACACTGAGAGATTCCCTGTTTTACATCTCAAAGCTGACTGGCAACCGGAAAATAAGATTTCCCTGTTTTTATTGTTTAATCAATGCATTCATTAATTTGGGGAGCAGTTAACAGTCCAGTGCTTGCCAAGTTTTTCATGTAGAAATCATTCAGAGATCAAATTTAAAGGAAGTACAGAAACGGTTACAAAGAGGAGAACCTCCATGTGATAAAACGGAATGAGCAACTTTAGTATCGATTAATGAACTATTCTTGAGCAGAACTGATATGAATCCATTAAGTTTGGTCATCTATGATTGAGTGATACAGCAATTTGGTGTTGTTTTCTCCGTGGCTTTATACACATTTAGATTTGGATTTCCTAGGCTCTCTGTTGTACTATGTGGGTGGGGTTATTTTAGTGAAAAGTTGGTACATGTTGCCCGATTTCTTTGGGAATAGCCTCTCTCAAAGGCGGGGTGAAAAGCCTGCTGTCATGGAGAGGAGAGGAGCATCATGTAAATATGGGCATATTGGTGCACATCCTCAGTCTCTCCTCAGAGGCATTCATAGTGTTTCACTCAGTCGTTTACACAAAAAGGACCATAGCTGTATAACAAATGAAAACAAAACTACAGAGAGAAGATCAAACTCAGGCTCCTCTGCATGCCTGCCCATCCTGAAGGTACAGTATTCAACCATTTGAAAATGAAGTCTGATGGTGTATTCTGGTGCCGTAACTCCTCCACTACAGTAGATTATCCTATGTGGCTGCTGAACAGAAATGTTGTCATGTCAAGACAACATTCTAGACTGAGAAATTAGTTTGCAAAAACACAGAGGATAGGAAGGGTAGGAGACTGTGGTGATTTGTGTTCTCCAACCCTCAGCCTTAGTGCCTCTAGCTGTCCTAATAATATCTGTATCCAGTGTTTTCCTTCAGCACTCTAAGGGCAATTTGGGAGAACCGGATCCAGTCCAGGGTTTCTCTGTGCCATTTACCCAATGCAGCCTTCAGCCCTCAGTGACCCTGAGCCCTCAGTGTGGTACTGCTATTAAAACATTAGTGATTGATGTGGTACATAGTGATAAGCAGAAATCCCATTTTTCCATGGATACATACTCAGTGGTAGGTGTGAGTGAATAATCAACTGTTACAGTCCTAAATGCAAAAACAATACATTCTGCATTAAATGTATTTAAATTGATAAAAAGGAAGTAGTAGTAGCGTACACTTCATATTCTACCATTATTAAGAACCAGTCGTTACAGGCAAACTAACATATTACAGTTGTATTCAGGCTCTGTTTAGTTTTTTGTGCACACTTTGTGTTTAGCATTGGAGACAGACAACATGTAGAGATATACCTTAGATCTGTTCAAAGATCCTTTACATAAGTTAACTGTTTTTCTCTTTCCAAAAACATCTGCCAGCAACATTGTGCATGGAAAATAGATATAGACCCTGAAACATATTCACAATCCTTTTCACTCAGTGATGTTATCAGAATGGCAGCCAGTTTGCCCATTAACCAGAGGCTGGAAACAGACCTGGGCCATTTAGACTGCCCAGTTGTGACAGCTGAAATGTTTCTAACTCTAAAATCTTTAAAGGTCTTTTCAGTACACGTAGCAAGCCAGAGACTGGGAGAGGAAAAGGGACTCAGCTTTGATAATTGGACAGTGGAAACTGAACAATTATTTTTTGTTTGCAGTAGTTAAGGGGATGTGCTACTTTATATCCTCCACATTCAGCTGGAGACACAGTGTATACCTTGAAAAACTATGTGAATATTTAGTTTTTTCAAAGAAGTGCATGCTCTTTCAGTTACATAAACTAATTGGATTTTTTTAAAATCTCCTTCTATGTCTCAGTGTCTATCACTGTCTTGTCCACTTAATTCCTCAGAATCAAGCGCATTAGGCCTTCTGCATGCATAACAAATATTGAAGGTCAATTGCAGGTCTCAGCACTGCAGTAGTTTATCATGGCCCCAAAGAATTTGATGCCATGCTGTGAGTGAAAGCACCAGGCAAACAGGCTGGGACAACTCCCAACTTATATTATCCTAACTTATATTATTTTCTACAGATAACAGGTTATACAGTAGTAGTAGATATGGATAGGGGATGGAAATGCTCAGACCAACATTTATAATCCATATGTGACATTTGAACAGTTTTTTTTTTTTTTTTTTTTTTTTTTTTTTTTTACATTTGAAAAGACATCTCACTGTCTGAGTATGCACTGTATTAGTTAAGACAAAAAACATTTCTTTAGATCAAATTGTACTGAAAAGTAGCTACCAAAACATAAATACATAAAATAATTAAATAAAGCCAGCTTTATTTCCATCAATAAGCACTCAACTTTGTTAAATACAAATGTAAACATTCAAATGCTATAGCCACTTTGCATACATTCACTACCCAGGACAACACATACATAAGAAACTAACAAACCAAAAAAGAGAAGAAAACAAATCAGTGAAGCTGTAAAAACATACAACTAAGACTGGATAGCAGAGGGGATAAGATGGTTAATACTTAGAATAACTATTACTTTTACAACAGCATCCTGAAAGCAGCTGGGAAATTTCAGTCCTACTCAGTTAGGTTCAGTATGCTCATTGACTGTCTTATGCCCAGTTGTCACAGAAAATTGTTATACTGTTTATGACAGTGGTTGAGTTTAACCAACCACTGTAGATATAATAAAGATGGTTCATTAAATATAATGCACTCTATAGTGACAAGCTGAGGAATAAACTGTTGTCATTCCTTAGTGAATGTTGCCCTCAGCAGCTTTGTGAAAATTATTATTTTAGAGAAGCTCAGAACATTAAGTACCACATAAAGTGCTACTGTACCAGTGGTACTTTAGATTATTATCTTTAATTCACAGTATGTCATAAAGATAATGGCTACAGTTCCTAGTTTCATGGATTGCTAGTTTTGGGCACATTGTCGTTTGTGTAAGTGGTAGGTGGATGTTGGGTAGCGTGACACTAATCTACTGTGGCACCATCTCAAATGACACGCTGCTAATGATGATGACCTCCTGGCCCCAATACTCAACCAAACCAACTCAGGTTTTACAGTACATGTGTTGGCAGGATGGTGCTGCTCTGCTATCGTGTTAAAAGGTTTATATTCACTGAGCTGTCTGAATTCTTCTCACCCCTTTTATCATTCTGATGGCGACGATATCTTGTCTTTTGCATACCCCTCGGGCAGAATGGTGAAACACACTGGCAGTTACAGATTAGTCAGACTCTGACTAGCTAGAGGCAAGGCCACACGGGCTCCATTTGATTGTCAGGCTTGAGCTATTTTCAGGGCCAAGTCTGGATTAAACACCATCATTTAGGTCAACAGCCATGAAATTTGTATGCCCACCTATTGTTATGTACAGTCATTAGCATACAGTGCCATCTGACACCAGTGCAGTGCTACGATGCAAGCAGGAATATTCCCAGCTAAGTCCACTGATATGATGGGGTTTATTCTCACTTCTAAGTGACTAAGTTACTTTATGAATATTGCTAGAAAAATGTTTGGTGTTTTAGCACAGTATTTTTCATGTTAATTGAAAGAATATTTTTATGCTTTTTATATCATAATTTGCTCTGTATTAATCAAAGTTCTACTATTCCTTATTTTTGTTTAATAAACATAATACACATATTAATACACTTGAATTCACTTGAAATTTAAATTGAACAAGAGCTTAGCAGCCAGTGACAGATTCAAATGAAGTTAAAGAGAAGAATCCTTGGCATAAAGTGGTAGCTGTTTGGCCTCTGGAGATTAAAACTCTCTTTCTTGTTCTAGCAGATGGCTTTCACATAAAGCCATGAACACACACCCTCCTTTAATGCTTTCCCTTCTTGCTGATGAGCAATTCAAACTTATATTGTATTTATGAAGAAAAGGTTTCACAAAAGCTGGCATGATACCCAGCAGCGATAGACAGGAAAACAAAAAGCCGGCAGACGTCAGAGAGCCGGGGTGTCAGGGGGCACAAGGCTGTCGACTGTGCAGAACGTGTTGAGGCCACAGACAGGGAGGGCATCCATTGTGTGCTGCATGAGCTCAGCCACTTGTTTTGTTTTGTTTGTTCAAACCTGGCTCTCATCCATTGTTTGCAGCAGGCCTCTCACTCTCCCAACAGAAGAGCTGACATTATGATGTGGTTAGGCTGCATTTAAAAACTTAGCCCACACACTATTGTTTAATCATTGATGCAAGCCATGATTGCTTAAACAGGTTTTGGCAGATTGATGTGATGAACATTTTTGCAGAGGGCAAATCATGAGATATGTCTATTAAGTTATCTCAGGTCAACTGCAGCATGTATCTGATACTGATGGTGGAGTTTCATTTGCACATCAGTGTCTCTTAGTTGTCTTGAGGTGTAACCCCTGGCTTATGACTTTTGATGATTTTATCAGTGGACAGTTTTTATTTTTACCAGTTATTTTGAGCAGTGCAAAAATACTAGATACACTAGATATTAATGCAGATCTGCAGAGACCTTTGCTTGAAACATTATATTCTGAGCATTTATTGCCTAGTAGACAGTTTAAGTTAGGTAATATTGTTATTTTTTTAATTAGACACTGAGGATTTTGGTAATTCAAACGGGAACAAACATATTATGCAGTTAGCAGTTATGCAAGTCTTGCTTTCTAAGTGAGTATGGCTCATTTGGTTTAAAAATGGTGTGTGTATATTTTGGCTGACTGTATACTCCCACTCTTTTCATTGCTTTTTGCACAGATCCACTTGAGTATAAACAGCTAAACACTCTTATACATTCAGATAGCCTGATGGTATGTACTGCAGTGTCTCTCATTCAGAGTTTGACTTTAATGACTTGGAGAGGAGAACCTGACACTCGTGTAACATGTAATGGGCCAGTCAGCCACAGGCTAGTGTAACACAAACGTCACTGTACTGCCTTGGAGTTTCTCAAATTGGTCTACAAAAGTAGGGAAACTGCCAATTTGATTTTATGTTTCCTTTATTCTTAAGCGCTTCAGTATCTCCAGATAAAATATTTCTCATCAGTTACTGAAATCCTGTCATGTTTCTTATTCAGTGACTTCAGTGGGTTATTTTACATCTGTGTGGGTGCTGCTGAATGTTTTAGAGACTGAAAGCAACTAGAATTTGGTATAAAAAAAAGGCAATGTTAATGTGGCTACTGTTGTGAATCTATAGGAGCCAGTTAATGATGGGCTTAGGTTACTCACTGATCATTTTTGTGTCGCCCTCGTCTTGTCTTGGCTGTTACACGTGCCTGAGATTTGCTGCTCTAATCCAGAAGAATTAAACGGTCTCACGAAGCAGCCTCTGTCTGCAAGTAAGAGTTCAAACAGAGTTAATGAGCTGGTTGGCTTTGGCTTAAGCATCACCCTGACAAACTTAATAGGCATCTAATCTGACTAGTATAAGAATTCACATCTAGTTTACTATGAACAGTTTGTTTCCTTTGTAACATTGTGTGCTGTGTAGGCTGACTATCCCCAAGTCGAGAGGCAGACATCTCTCTGTCTCTTATTTTTGTATTTTCCTCAGGACTCCACCCACTTATTTGCCTCTTGTTCATCTGGCTCAGGGTAAGAAATGGCAATGAGGGGTTGGAGGTAGATGGGGCTAATGATAGCTAATGATTATAGTGATCATCCTGTCAGCCATCAAAAGGATTGTCTCTACTTTTATGTGTGTCTCTTCTCTGTTTTCTTTTCTCTGTGCTAAATAGTCAGCATGTGCTTTTGTGTAGCAGTTCTGTTTGGGACAGTTCCTTTATTTAATTCAATTCCCCACTTAAGAAATACATGCAGTAAATTGATACCATACATGTTGTGAATATTTTTAAATAATGATAATAAGTTTGGGTTTGTTTTCATGTTTTGAAAAACAAAATGCTTCTTTTATTATATCTTTTTAAACCCTCTACTTATTTTGCATTATTGTGTATATTTAACAAGGTTGGGGTTTGTAATTGGTCTAGTAAACAGACTCCTTTGGATACTTCCATTGGCACATGCACTAAGCCCTTGCCCTGTATCTCCTCTTTTGCCAAGTTTAGCAGGGCAGAAAGTACAGCAGACAATAAGAAGGACACAGACGGATGGTGAGAGCAAAGTCAGACATACGAAAGGAGTGGGGGTGTCGCATCTTGGCGCGCAAACTTCAGCCTACCCTCAAGAAACATCATCCAGTTCAGACAAAGCCCTGTAAACAGTTCACTTCACTGATTGGCCGAGACAGGCCCTAGCAGGACAGTGCTGGCAATGGAGTGCCATTGGCTGTTTATACTGGCACTGGCTGACAACAGCAAAGAGAAATGTGGGCAATGCAGCCTGACATTCATACATTCATACTCCGTGTCAAATGATGTTCTGCAGAGGTTTTGTACTTTCTGCATTTTACACAGGTTTTCTTATTTATGAAAAATGATTTTAAGTGTTGACAGCAGCATCACACTTGAACACAATTCAACAGATACATTTCAGAGATATGCACAATAAAGGATTCTCACTTTGGGAATTGAAAGAACAGTAGGAAATTGGGGTGGTGTGGAGAGAAATCAGTCTACAGAGCCAGCACAGCAGCAAGCAGCTGGGGGGATCAAATTATAGCCAACAGTGAAAACATTATGAGTGAGTAGGAGCTTAGCAGATTATAAAGACCTCCATCTTCTTAAATGTGATTTGTGGATGTGACTGATGATTAGCTTATGTCACTCAGTTGTCAGTATTTGCAAAATGCTCTACTTGAACTTAAAGCCATTGTGTGCATGATTTCCACGCAACCCTGGTGTGGTCACAAGTGTTTTAAAAAAGTGCTTAAACCAAAGGCACAGATCTGGGGAAGGCTACAAACAATTCTGCTGCACTGAACGTTCCCAAGAGCACAGTGGCCTCCATAATTCTCGAATGGATGACGTTTAGCACAACAAGGAATCTTCGAAGAGCTGGTCACCTAACTGAGCAATCGGGATAGAAGGGCAATAGTGAGAGGTGACCAAGAACCCAATAGTTACTGACTGAACTCCAGAGATCCTGTGTGGAGATGAGACAAAGTTCCAGAAGGACAACCATCACTGCAGCCCTCCACCGATCTGAGTGGCATAATAAGATGACCAAAAGAGGAGATGGAGGCCATTCCTATCAAGACAAGGCCAGCTCTTTACAATTCATGGAGGGTTTAACCCAAAATCCAGCACCCTGAGACTGTACACTAAGCAGAAAGAAGGAGGCTGAGGACTGTCAGGATGAAACAACAAAGATTAATGAGAAGGAAGTTGGCCCCAAGGCATGACATGGTTAGTGAAATACCTCAGGCAGCAGAAACCCGAAACCCAAGGAGGAAGAGAAGCAAGAGCAGGAACTATCATGGAAGGACAAAAACCTGAATCCCTGCCTCTTTGGTATATTTCCTCAGCCTCCTTGCCAGTGTGTGAGCCTTTGTTTAGTAATCTCTGGGGCCTCAGATGGTTCAGTGCCTTGTATTTCCCCAGTAGCCTGATTTCAATCTTTATCTTCACACCTTTCTGTGGTTCCACCATCTGACTAACTTTTCTCTGAATGGTCTTGATGTTTCAGTTGAGCTTTCAACCCTGTATTACATGTCCAGGATTAAAGTAGCCGTAGCATATACCAGTTTTTCATTATATTCTAACCTTTTGGGATCAAATGTGGTGGTGCTGACATACAATTCAGCAGCCATTTTGTCTGATGTTAACTTGTTTCCATTTCCCTCAAGTGGCCAAAATCAGTTTGTATTGTAAATGTAAACTTCAGGCATTAATGATGATAATATAAACAAACACATTTATTCAAAGAATTCTCCAGGGTCCTTAATTCAAAGATAGACATTTCCAATAAATAAATAAATTGTAAATTGAGCAGTTTCACCTACATTAAAACCAACGTTAAACCTATAATTTCATAGATTTTTTATTCCCAACCACTTGACCTCTTTTTATTCTTGCCTCTTAAAAACCCTGTCCATATAGGCACCATTTGTCTCCATTCCCCTGCTTTCCCCTGGGTGTCACGTGTCACTGGCCAGCTGAAAAGTACTTTATCACAGGCCGCAGCAGTGCTAGCCTTGCAGAGAGAGAGAGAGAGAGGTGTGTGCATGGGGTGAAAGTAAATGAGAACACAGCCAGGGGTCTTCTTGAGGAAGATAAATAATAATCCAACCCCAAATTTCTTTTCTTCACAATAAGCCCTGTGTCTCAGGGACACCAGGACAACTATGTTCTGGGGCAAAACCAAGATAAGTTGGCAAAGGCCTGTTGGAGCACTGATTAAAATTGGAATGTTAGATGGATGTAAGAGTAAAAATGCAGAGCCTGGATTGTGGTCACATGACTTAAAGCAAAGGTTTCACTTTCTTAACCACAGTTTTGTTTATCTGTAAATAAGCCCATGGTTAGGGATAGTAATGCTGTGTTTAATGCATACAAAAACTGAAGTAAAACGCGCAAACACATAATTGTTTTGGGGGGGCGGCAAGAGAGTGTTGTCATTGATAATGTCGACACATGAGAATGAAAAATGTTATCCAATATCCACATGTAATAGTGTTTCATCCTGCTCACTTGCACTATAACAGTAGTCCATTTTTGACACATACATCTGACTACCCCTGTGGGCTGTTGCTATGGTGATTCCAACACGTGTGCCTCGACAGAATGGTGTAGCCATGAGCTGCCTCCTCTAAAGAATGACATCCAGTCCAGCTATGTCAACCCTCTGATAATCTGCCACACCTCCGTATGGACAAACATTACTTGGAAACTCCTCTTCTACTTTCACTGATTCATTTTCATTTGTTGCCATGTGAACATTCATCAGTTTGCCTCAAAGACCAGACAAAAAGGCCCTTTATGAGAGTGTTATTGATACTACATCCTGTTTTTATTTTTAATGTGTGCTGTGTGAATGTAGGACATGCAGAAGTGTCATGTGAATTGTCTTATTCATTATTAATAGGTGTGTAACTGAGTACTGGCCTGCTGAATGCTAAATGTTTGTGGTGTTAAATATTACTCTTGTTATTTTCTCTTGTTCTCACTCCTCCTCCACTGCTGCTTCCTTTTTTGTCAGCTTCCAGCTCTTCATTTTACTGTGGAGATGCTCTTCAGTAGTCATTTAGCTTTTCTGGACAACCAGCTTTTTGAAAACCCACCCCACACATACACTCACTCAAACTCACACTTTTCTCCCACTGCGTCAGCCCCCAAACCCCCCTAGAGAATCCATCTGCCCACAATCTTCAGCCATGCTGTACTCCTCCTCACAGTCTAATTTCAAGTGTGTGTGTGCGTGAGTGTGTGCGCACATGCAGTGCATATGCCTGCCAGTATGTGGGTGCAATCGCATGTGGTGGGGGTGGGATAATGAACAGATCTTTTCCTCTTTTGTCTTCTTACTTGTCCACCTACAGCAGCAGAGGAAGAATCTGTGTGTGTGTGTGGAGGGGGCACAACTTGCTGTAGTTTAAAAGTAACTCCTCTTTCTGTCTCCAGGAATGGGTGGTAGGTGTAAAAGAAAAAGCACATGGGGCTACAGAGGAAATGATGATCACAGTTTAAGACGGAATAGAAAAGGCAAGACAAATTACCCTGGAGCACAAATGTAAACTGTACTTTCCTCCCATCAGTCTGACTGACATTGACTATGCAGGATTCTGGCTGTTAGTGTTTCAAACTTTGTTATGTTGTTGTTATGCTCTGGATGCTCACACATTGACTATCTTACCTTACCAAACACATCACACAGACTGATTTTAGGAGCTATCAAAAGAGAGATGTCCTGACATTATTCAGATTATTTGTTTGAGCTGCTTTTTTGGAGAGTTTCTTTGCCCTAAAATCAGCTTTCAAATATCCAAAGGTGTTCTGTTGGATTCAAGAGGCATACTTGGACAGTGGATAATTCTCACTCTTTTCTTCTTTAAGAACTTGTGTGACTTTTTGCAACATGTCTGGGATTATAGTCATGTTGGAAAATCTCTCTCCTGTCAAGCTTCTGGAGTCAAACCTGGAATTATTGTGCTGTCTACAATAAACATATTCTACTCTACAACGTCTACACTCAAATCAACACACTACCACCTGCATGTTTTTCTGTCACTGTAGCCAAGTCCACACGAAACATGCTGTACCCCATCTGATCCAAACAAATTAGTCAGATGAACCAAAATCAAAGTTTGTGCAAGTACTGCCATGTTAGTCAGGTTTGTGTTCATGTTCTCTGGCAAAGTGTAATCTTTCAGTTTTGTGAGCAGTTATTATTATTTCCTTTGTACAATGTCTTTCACTTTGCCACAGATAATCATAGGGCCAAGTACCTTACCTGTCAATGCAAGTTTGATTATATATTAATTAATATTGCTGGTTTCTTACTTGTTCGATCAGTGTCTTACCATGCGGCGCATGTTACATTAGACAAAACGCCAACACTGAGAAGGCTGAGGTGGTCACTGGCTCTTTTATAATCTTTTTCTTTCAGTTAGCAAAGGTAAAATCATTTCTTGCTGTGGTCACAGGTGTACTCACCTTTGCTGCACTGGGTTTGTACTTTGGGGTGTGTATTTTCAAAGTAGTCTGACCTGTTTGTTTTTATTAGTACAAGATAAAAACCATTAGGCAGCATTGTATATTCAATAGCACAAAAGGATACTGTGTGTAAAATTTGAAGGCTTCCGACTATGACACCACCCATAGTAATATCTTAAATGGCAGAGTGGCATGGGCCTAGCACGGCACAGACATAATGGGCTCTAAGCAACAAATGGAGTTTACCAATTTTCACAGTGCACTCATAGTAAGCACATTTATAATTCTCATGTAGGACATTTTTACATGCCTTTTGTTCTGCTACTTTCATTTCTATACTTACAAAGTCCTGAGTATACATAAAGGCTATAAATAAATGATCAGTTTGACCTCATCTTTTCTCCTTCCTCCAGATTACCTGCCTGCAGGACTTCTTTGGGGACGATGATGTGTTTATAGCATGTGGCCCAGAGAAGTACCGCTATGCCCAGGATGACTTTGTGTTGGATCACAGTGGTAAGGCTTCCACAGCCTTTATGACTGGTAGGCCTGACTAAGACTAACTAAACATCCGTCTCCTTCTGTATGTGTCTGTGTGCGTGTGTCACCGTCATTCTCTAGCATTCATCTGTCACTAGTGCTTGTGCCTGTTTTTCTTTAGGAAGTTGACAGCAGAATATGAGATTTGTATGTGCATATAATTGATGATTTATATTATTATGATCTTGATAGGGAAAAGTGACTTTTTTAAAATACTGTATATTCAGTAGTGAGTCCACTATCTAGTGTATTCTAGTATCCAGAAAAGCACATTTATGCTGTTGGGTATGGTAAAGAGGTTTTATTCTTGTCATCTGAGCACAATTTCATTCTTGCCATTGTGTTCATGTTCTCTACTGTGTGTGCACATATATTTTGTACTCCCTCTATTGGGTTATCACTCCTTCACCTTGCTGAAAACGCTGAAAGTTTGAGAGCATACAGGGAGGATATGACCTTTTAAAACCAGCAGGTTTATTCACTGTCACAGCTGCGCAGTACTTCAAGCAAGATTGGACAAACTCAAGGGGAGGAAAAATTAGTTTATTTTAGTAACAGTCCAAAGTACTAGCTTCCTGTTGAATTTTTGTTTTGCCAGGTCAACTAAGAACAGGGAGGCAAATCCTAACACATACTATGTGAAGTGCTACTAAGAATGAGTGATTGCTCATATTCAGGGACAGTTTGAAGTTTTCGTCCCACTTACACCCCTGTGCTCCACTTTTAAGAATTAGGTCTTTGACAGAACCAAAATGGCACACTGTACTCTCTGCTGAAGGTACAGAAGCTGTAATTCCTTTTGCAGAAGAGTAAAAAAGTATGCAGTCAATTGTAATCAATGAAATAGAGTGATTAGTTTCTGTATGCATCTCTCCAGTAATTAAAGAGAATAATACAATTGTGGAAATACAGTAGTGCTAAACAAACAAAAAACTGGGGTATGGCGTGTTGTAGCATATTCTGAGCTGCTTTTATAAGTCTGTGAATTAACACAACCCTTTTACCACCAGCTTCACTGCAACATCTGCTCTTAACTGACTGAACACAGTTACAACAGCATCACTTAATCACCTGAGCATTCAAAAACACTATGGAAACGCAAACTGCTAGAACTGCTGTTGCTTTGCTTTAAAAGACAGGCACAGATCAACATCTGAGTGAAGTTCATCATTACCCTGTATCTGCTGAGAGTCTGTTAAGAATGTGAAGATCACTAGACAAGATAATTACTGTCATAATCCATGTTTGCAGCTATTCTTGTTGTCAAGCTCTGTACTAGATGGTATATTCCTTAAACCATACCAATCATTTCAAATCCAACAGATGGTTATTGTGGTGATTGTATTGTTTTTTTGTTTGTCAAACTTACTGCTGATTATCATACCTCCAAACCTTTTTTAAGCACCAGCCAGAATGTGAAATGCTGAAGATTTGGGGTCTTGTTTATTACTTTCTAATCATATATTACACATTGTACATGTAACAATGGAGCTATTTGGGTTTGTTAAATTAAAAAGGGTGCAGAAAGGTATGGAAACACATTAAGGCTGGGTGTCGTTAGTTATATACAAGAATTCCGCTAATTCGTCTGTGCTTTTAAATCTATTTTGACTTAACCATGTTCGCTACTATTCTTCTCTCATGCACAGCAGGGAGTGATAGTATCAAATTAACTCTGTTTTTAAACATTGTTTATAGAAGATGATTAGTAAATGTGGTGCTGACCCTGAGCATGTTGTCTCCCCAGAATGCAGAGTGCTGAAGTCATCGTATAGCCGCTCTGCTACTCCAAATCGAACTGCTAAGAGCCCTGGACCTAGAAGACGGAGCAAGTCCCCTGGGGCAGGTAAAACAGACGATCTAACCACTTGATAGATACTCATATAGTAAAAGCTCAGTTAAGTTGAAATATATTTCTGTGTTGATAAAATAACTATAATATAACTAATATAACTATAATACTCATGAATAGACAGTTGGAAAGGTCAATGCAAGGTCATGCAAATGATGTATTAAAATATGTTTCATGCATATAAAATCCACTGAAAGTACATTTCTGGATGACAAGTTGAGTAATAACCTTTATATTTGGCAGCCTCATCCTAAACCCTTCACAGTTGTGATGAGTGACTAAGCTTCTTTTTTTTTTTTTTGCTCCATTGACAAATGGTGACATTTTGCTGAGTGTTAATGTTCTACAAGCCACTATGTCACGTTTAAAGAAGTGATTCAAGAGGTTGCCTGTTTGCAGTGGCACTGATAGCAGTCTTAATCTATAATTTAACCTCAAAAACTAATTACAGTGTATTGTAATATGATTTTGATAATTACATTTCTTGAATGTTCAGTTTTATTCTGTTGTTGTTTTTCCTGCTTTTGACACTGCAGCAAGGCGACCTGTCCACTACTCCACCAGTCAGTCTCCAGTCAAATCCCCAGGTGAGGTTGGTGACGCCAATTACTCCGGTAATTATGGTGAAGTAATTGAGTAAAACAAGCTTCTCACAGTTTCTGGGGTCTTTGCTTCTCAGAAGTAAATACTGGCTCTGGTCACATGTCTGGCAGACTAACACAGTCCATAATGAAATACACAAATATTGTGCTGACATATGTGGTCCCTAGATTATAAATTGATGCTAGTTAACCTGTTTTTCTTTTTTTTCTTTGGAATTCTACCAATGTGACGAAATTTCCTGCTGATCCAACAGTTCCTCCTTGAGAAACCTGTGAAAATCATGATGAAACTGCATTAACTGATAACACTTATGCTGCATTCATATCACATCACTGAGACCCTACTTACGTGGGGACAAATCCTTTTCAGTCTGACACACACCAATTATGGCTGCATCTTCTGAGCTGTGTATCTCTTGGTTTAAATGTATTTAAACTAGGGACATTCTGTTTATTTGTCTTTCTCTCAGTGACTAGGCCATGGAGCTGATATGGACTATGCACATCAATCTAATCTGAGAGCCAGCTGCAGAAGAATCCACCGATTTAAAGTCATGAACTGATTAAACTCACTTTTAAGCTGTGCTAATTAAATCCTGCTCTCACTGAACAGTTACATCAAATTCTCCTTCATCTCTAGCAGCTGAGGTGCTCAGAAGTTAGCATTTTAAACCTTTAATGTCATATGTTTTGTTTTCTCACATGCTCTTAAGAAAACTAAATACACAGAAGACAGTTGGGTAGATTTCACAATGAAACAAAAACTTAGGACAGAGATACAGTCTATGGCAGTGTGACATGATTTCCCTCAGCTCAACGGGGTTTATACAGATGAAGAGACTTTAACTCAAAGTTTGACGCATTATGTCTCTGTATTTGTGCCAGAAACCTAAAGAGAGGGAGGTACAAATAATCCATTCTGGAGAGAATGATTCACCAAAACAATATGAGCTCTGATCCCTGCTGTGTGCCTGTGAACCCTTTCTTTTTTAAACAATAAATGTATCTCATACAGTATGTAAATGTAAAGGGATATTTATAAAAAGTATGAACCATGACAAAGGTTTTTTGTTAAGTAGGATGAACCAAGACCACTGAAGCATGCATCATAACAATGTGCTGAACAGTTAACCTTATATTAACAGCAGCACCACACACAGTTTAGTGTGCAGAAGTAGTTATGCTGTGTGCAACATCTAAATGCAATGATACAATTATATTCTGCGGATGTAACATGTACCACTTCCAGGTGTAACAAAAGCAGTTTATGCTTCTTTGTAGCCACTGTACCTCTGTATGTGACATAATGTTTAGTTGTTATTTAAACATTTTTAACACATTGGAAACATGTTGCAGTAAAACTCAAAAGCATCCAAAAAGTGACTACAAAAAATGCAGTTGTAATACACCATTTTCTGCAGGTGGTGCAGGCATTAATGCTGCAGAAACTATTACATTCATTGCCTGCAGGTGGCAGCATCTCTACTTCAGCATGTCTAACTACTCTGCAACTACTCTGAGAGTTACTGCAACTTACAAAGGTGCTTTACATCTAGTGTCACTGAAGTTACACTTAGTTTTATCCAAACATTTTTGCTTGTTTTAATCTGTTTTTCTTTATACAGTAAATGGTGTCTCAAGCAGCCAGATTTCAACTCCTAAGTCCACCAAGTCCTCAACCCCGTCCCCCACCAGCCCCAGAAACATCCCAAATTTTAAGGTAAGACAATGGATCACAGATATTCACAGTATATTTTACACACAAGAAAATAAGTACCCTACAAAGGACAGCTTTATCCAAACACATAATATAACTGAAAGGAAAGAATAAGGCAGGGTTGTATTGACCTATTAAATACAAAATGATGCAATAAATCTATATCAGGTCACTGACTGACAGTCATGTATCACCTACTGTCTGTGTTGCAGCTCTGTGGTGTATTTTTAGTAGAGATACTAATCTGATTTATTGATGGATTCTTCTGTAAGCTGGATGTTAGTCCTACACTACAACGTTTCTATCTGCTCCAGACAGCTGGCAAACCTCCTCCAGAGAGCCATCATTCCTCTATAAGCCCAGCCAGAGACTTGATCGTCCACATTAATTTGGCAGGATATTAGAATTTTATGATTTAGTGACAACTTTCAGATTCACTGGTAAAGAGCGTAAGTAGAGAAACATGTTTTGAAAAATTCAAGAGGAATAACAAAAATGATATTGTTGCTCTCTGTCTCTCGTTCACTCTAACTAAAACATGGAGGTGGCTGGGTAAACTGAGGCATTAAAAGAAGTAATTTTGTTTATTTAGTTAGGAAAAAGCTTTTTATGTACCTAGTTGTAAAAAAAAACCACACTGAAGAACTACCCCTTTAGTGTAAATAATACATCCTTGAGGTAATGTACATTATGGTGCAGTAAGGTACAGAACCTCTACTCTACATAATGAAAAAGATCACTTGTGTGACTTTAATGCTGGTGCCATGCATTTCTGGCTGACATTTCAAAAATAGGATGTCAAAACTGCTGCAGCTGTCCTATGCAGAAATTACCGTCATAACAGATTAATCATTAATTTTGAATATGGTGGGCATTCATTCCTGTAGCTCTGAGATCTTGTACACTTTGAGGGACAAGATAATGTTAGACCTAGTTTACTATTCAGGTTTAACATAGTGGCTGTTAAAAAATTACTTTTGTGAACAGCATGTTTGATAGAGTATCTTACCATATCATATATCATTTTTGTGTAATTGAAGCAGTTCACTAAATTTCATGCGTCAAAAGTGACCTACCAATGATAAACCAGCTGTGTTTTATCCATGTGGGTGCTTTTAAAGCATAAGGTTGTCATGGTGATTTGTATACTTGTTTTGTTTTAGACCAGGCACTCATATCTATTTTTGCTTCTTTTTGCTTACTGCAGATCCCTCCATCACATCACGTCTCCTCACCGAATGTAAATGGCTCGTTGAACAACCACCAAGAGCAAAGCAATCGACTGAGTCCGGAGGGTGTGTTCTGTTCTGTTCTCTCCTCTCCTCTCCTCAGAATTTTATTACTCAGCAAAAGTGGAAAAAAGTAACCCTTGTGTTGCGTGTAACTATGAAATATCCAACTGCTGTGTGAGAACATTAATCTACTATGATCTACTAAATGATTTTAGATTTGTGTGTGTGTGTAGGGATATAATATAGTATTGCTGCTCAGTTTACTAACTGCTGCAGGAGGACTACTGAAGATCACTTTGCCTCATGGTGCCAGGTGTGTTGTTTAGTTGCACAGCATGTGGGCCCTTAATTCAGTCTGAGAACTGAGAGTTTCTGCCAAATCTACCTTGTTTTCACTGAACAGCAAGGCTTGTCTGTTTCCTGTTGTAACCTTCATCTCTCCTTAGCAGTTAACGGCAACCGCTGCCTGCCTGCTTCCACCATAGTGGAAAAATACAAAGTTGGGAAGGTCATCGGAGATGGAAACTTTGCTGTGGTCAAAGACTGTGTAGAGAGGTAGGTAGAAAACGTCGAGTTAGACTTGAAATGTTTAATACACAGCTGGCAGCTGCCCGTCATGAGAGCACAGCAGTGTACCTTGTTTCACTGCTTAATGGGACAAGCATCACGTGCAGTAACTGCTCCATGAGGGTGTTTAAGTCCTGATGACAGGCATTGTGGAGACAGAAATATCCCATGGATTAAACCCAGAAGTGAATTCACTTCATTAGCGTTTTAATCTCTTGAGTCAGCTAAAGGCCAGGCAGACAGGGGATATGATGATGAGAAGATGCCTGTCAACTGTGTGTGTGTGTGTGTGTGTGTGTGTGTGTGTGTGTGTGTGTGTGTGTGTGTGTGTGTGTGTGTGTGTGTGTGTGTCCATAATCTGATGCACCTTCCTGGAAAGTACTTAAAGATACCCTGTGGGGTTTCTTGTTAACAAACACAGTGATGTTTACATTCTTATCAAAATGCATTGCATGTACACTTGGTGCTAAATAAACATATTGAACATGTCCCTCAGTTTTTTTCTGAATTTGCTGCATTGATGTTAGGGACAATATTCCAGGCTGTGTCAGTACACAGTGACATCACTGTTGGCTACAGGTTTAAAAGAGCACACTTCTTTCAAAGCACTGTTGCTGGGTGGGTTCAGAGGTGAAACAAACTTGAAACTGTAAACAAGGCTGGCAACAAGCCAATGCCAGTGAAGCATTTTTTTCCTACACCCTGGTGTTAAGTTTCTTTTTAAGTATGTGTTCTCAGATTCTTACTGATTCTTACTTACTGCCTGCATCTGCATAGCACCTCTGATCATTGTGTAAACTTAATAGAGCTACCATACCTTTCCAAGAACAAAGTGGCAGTGCTGAGTAGTGAACCCTTAATTTCAGTTTCAGACACAGACAGTGTTGCAGTGTCAGTGCTGGTTTTATGATTAGCCCTAATTGCATTGTTTCTCTTCAGGTCCACAGGAAAAGAGTTTGCACTGAAGATCATTGACAAGACCAAGTGTCGTGGAAAGGTTTCATTCTCTCCTTGTTTTATCACCATCTCTTTCTCCTATCTCCTCTCTTTTCTTTCTTTCTCACTCACACACACACACAAACATACACACACACACACAGATGTAGGAAAGGGTTATATGTTAGTGTTCCACTGTGCATTATTAACACCCACATACAGCACAGCATTGCCTGTGAGTATCTGATCCTCTTATCCCTTGCTGTTATATTAGGTTGCTAATGTTTTATTCATAACTTAACTCAAGTTATCTTCACACTTTCACATGCAGACATTGACACACTCTGATTCACACGCCTTTGACACCATTTTTCAGTTTAAATCCTGAGTACTGGAGCATATAATAACATACTCATCTGGATTATTTGTTTGGGGGTGTGTTTCCAGGAGCACCTCATTGAGAACGAGGTGGCTGTGCTGCGGAAGGTGAAACACCCCAACATTATTATGTTGATTGAGGAGGTGGACACTCCCTCTGAACTCTACCTGGTTATGGAGCTTGTTAAGGTACAGTAGAGGCTAATCTCTGTTCCATATTCTCATTTCTGTGTGCAGTCTAACAAGTGTGGTGATGTTGTCACAGGGAGGGGATTTATTTGATGCCATCACCTCCTCTGCCAAATACACTGAGAAGGATGCCAGCATCATGGTATATAACCTCGCTGGAGCTTTGAAGTACCTGCACAGCATGAACATCGTCCACAGAGACATTAAACCAGAAAACCTGCTGGTATGTTCATATGTCCACATTCATTCAACATTTTCTCTGCATATTTAGCACACATCTGGCCTCAAGCTAATGATATATTCCATTTTTAGGTATTTGAGTACCCAGATGGCACCAAGTCATTGAAGCTTGGGGACTTTGGCCTGGCTACAGTGGTGGAAGGACCCTTGTATACTGTGTGTGGAACTCCTACATATGTGGCTCCAGAAATCATTGCTGAGTCTGGGTAAGCTAGATTTTCAGTACCTAGATCTTTCAGGTATCATTTTCGGAGAAAATGCTGATTATACAGAAACATGCATGTTATTGCTGATCTGTGAGTTTAAATGGAAACATCTGCTCTACATACAGATGGGTAGAACTTAATCAGATGTATGGAGATTAAAAGTCAACTGCTGTTTTGTGCATCTGCATGCTGAACAAAGCAACACAAACAGTATTTTGTGTGTTTTACAACAAATGGTTAAAGTGGTATATTTACTTCCATTATACATGGAAGTCGTTGTTGTTATATTTTGTTTAGCCGTTTTATGCCCAGTCAGGCATTTACAACACTGTATTTGTAAAACCTGGGGTGATGGATGATGGAATCTTTCCTCTCTTTCCACAGTTACGGTCTGAAGGTGGACATGTGGGCCGCAGGTGTCATCACCTACATTCTTTTGTGTGGCTTCCCTCCATTTAGAAGGTACCCATCCTCAGCATCACACTGATTCAAACCATGTCAACATTATTTACTCATACAATACCAAAGTAACAAATACCAAGTTTTCAGTTTTAAACAATAACTACACTGTTAAGTAGATGTGGGAGTGGAACAGTAGTTTTTAAAAATCCTATTATAAAACAGTTGCTCTGATTAGTTTTTGTGTTCAGAATTGGCATCATGCTGTCAAAATGTGGAATGAATTTGATTTACATAAATGTCATCCACATATAATCTATTACACTTCATGGTTATAGCAATAAGTACATAATTATACAGTAGGTGAGGCATCAAGTTAAGCCAATTATAAAAAAAATAAATTGTGTGCAGATTTTTTTTCCCCCAGTATTTCACAGTGTAGATGTATGCTGTGCTGAATAATACATTATGAATTGTTTGTTCCAGTGACAGTAACCAGCAAGAGGATCTGTTTGACCAGATTCTTCTGGGGCGTCTTGGCTTTCCCAGTCCTTACTGGGACAACATCACTGACTCAGCCAAGGTTGACACTAACACACACATATGACATATGACATTGACTTTATCGTTTATTGAGCTAATTATTACTATGTTTATTGAACTGACAGTTGTATGTTGCTTTCCAGTGAGGTCAAAAACAAATGTACTTAATACAGTTAAACTTAATGGGGTACTATATGTCGACTGCCCACTCTGTTTCAGTGCAGCCTAATTTTAAGAAGTTATTTTGTTCCCAGTAAAGGTTAAAATTGTGCATATACATAAAATTGTTTAAACACACACACCAAACCCATATGAAGCTGTAGTTCACACTTCTTTAATGACTGTCTGCTGAAGAACATAGTAACCCCTCCATTACTTTTTATTAATGTTATGTGTTAAGGTGACAGCTCACGCTCAGCATGCAAGACCAAACTGCTAATTAAACCCACTGCTATTACAGTGGCCTGTCACTGTAGACAAGCACGCAGTTATAGACACCACAGCATGAAACAACTTGCAGTCATGAAGGGCTAAATTTAAGAGAGGATCTTTATCCAGAGACCATGCATGTTTCTCTGCCTTTGCAAAAGCACACGTAAAAGCAGGTACATCCACAGGACTTGTCCCGTTTTAATGAATGCTAGGTGTTAGCACAGAGCACATAGTTGCAGAGCTGGGCAATATGATTGAATAAATATCACAATATTAAAACAAATACTTTTCTCCAGTATATATGTATGTAGCTGTTTTCTGAGTGTATGAAAAATTACATATGTGCACTTAACTTCATATTTTTTATATCGACAATGTGCAATGTAAAATGGGTTACTCATAGTGACAAGCCAACAAAGAATTAGTTCCTGACTCCACGGTTTCCCTCAGCTCTTCCTGCTTCAGCTTTTTGTTTGGTTTTATGGCCCATAACTTCTTTTGGTACACTCAGCACAACATTGTTTTTAGCCACAGCAGGCAGCTGTTTTCAGCATAAAGGTTCTTACAAAACCTCCACTGCCAGACAGAGAAAGTTAACAACTAAGTCCTAGACATAGTGGACCATATAGCAGTTAATATTTATATTTACCTTTAGGCATTTGGCACACTCGTTCTACAGAAGTGGGACCACTGACCTGAGGAGCTTTGCTTGGGGCCTTTTATTGTGTAGTGTAGAGATCACCAGGTGCCGATCCTCAGCGGACCACAGTGGATGAGAGCTGTAGATCTGGATGATCTTGGTTAGGAAGGTCCTGTTGAGTTGACCACTCTGTCAAAGTTTTGAAGGTGATCTGGGCAGCTACTGGAAGCCAGAGCAGAGATATGAACAGCGGTGTGACCTGTGCTTTTTGACTGATCAAGAATGAGATATGCTGCTGCATTTTGGATCATCTAGAGACGTTTGATTGTGTTGATCCTGTTAGTAGGGCATTGTAGTGGTTGAGATGAGAGATGACATCTGCCTGCAAGAGGAGTTGCATATTCTGAAGCGTAGGGTCTGAGTTTTCTGATGTCGTACAGGGCTAGACTGCATGCCTGGGAGATAGAGGACATGTGGTCAGTGAAGCTTAGTTGGTCATCATTCATGAACCTGAGATTTCTAGAAAACTTTGTGGGGACTCTCAGTAAAGATCCTAAGTTGATGCTGATACTGTGTTGTATGGTAGGTGTGGAAAGGACAGGATATGGAAATGACAAGAAAAGCCATGTGAGCGGATGATAGAGTTCAGTGATGTTGTATAGGTGGAGAAGAGAAGAGGGCCAAAAACAGAATGCTGGAGGACGCCGATGGAGAGGCATAAACCACCACCTCAAGACTGTATATTGTACCTAGAGTCATCAGGTGGACACAACCTAAACTCCAAATGTGTGATAATGTTGTCCAGTATGTGCTGGATATGTAAACAGAAAATTGTTAAACAAATTTGCTATTTTCATTCTAAAAAGTATCCCTATTTTTTTTATTTTTAACTGCACAAGTCATTAATTTTGAGACTAAATGCTATGTAAACTAGATATGGTCATGTAAATTGAATTTTAGACTAAAAGGTTCTGTGTGTTTTATTTCAGGAGCTGATTGGAAAGATGCTGCAGGTCAATGTCGAGGCTCGATACACAGCAGAGGATGTCCTCTCCCACCCATGGGTCACGGTAGTTTATAACATTGTGCTTAAGTGTATTTGCATATATGTATAAACACAACCTTTAGTGGCGATACATTTCTCATTTTCTGTGTGGAAAACCACAGTACACTTTACATATCTGTGTGTGTGTGTGTGTAGGATGATGTAGTCATGGAGAACAACATGAAGATGGAGGTCACAGGTAAACTGAAGACACACTTTAACACTGCGCCAAAGCACAACACCACCACAGCTGGTGTGACTGTCATCATGGTAAGCAGCCAAAAACATTCACAATCAAACATACAATCTATTATTTTGCCCAATTTTATATTTTTCTGCAGTACCTTTCAGTTAGTAATCTTACAGCTTTCATGAAGTCATGTTAACTCTCGGTGACCTCTTAAATCTCTAAGATTGAGGTTTGACATGGGTTTATTAGTCACAAGGAAGGTGCTTGCAGCAGATCGCACATGTAGGCCTGTTTCCAAACATTTACAGCATGACGGTGAATGTTTGACCCAAATACTGAAGATTGAGCCTCTTCTAATTCACTTTGAGCGGTCGTAAGATTCCAATAATCAGCGGATCAAGATTACCTGTCTCCAATCTTCATTGAAGACATTACAAACAAGTTATAAACAACTTGTGCTGCTGCAGACATATCTGACAAGATCTTAGCTGGAGATTGGACAGGGAAGAAGTCATTCCTGTAGCAGTCACATCCTTCCATTCCGTCTCTTTCAAGTCTCATTTGCATCATTTCCTGTTGTACAGTTTGACTTCCTCCACTCCCCATCTCATCGGGTCACACCACCCATCAGCCTAGTGCACTCTTCAGTCTGTCTGTCTGAACTGAAAGCAGTTTCTTTGATTAGAAATTATGTAGATTCCCCCTCTTTACTGCAAAGAGCCTCATTTTGTTGTAAATTTCATTTGACAGTTTGAGGTGTAAATGTGGGCCTGGTCTTGTCGGCCCCTCCTCCTCCTCTCCATCCACTTCCTCCTCCTTCCTCATCACCCCTCCCTCACACCCGACCCAGGACCACAGGGGACGCCTGGAGCTGAAAGCCGGGTACACACTTCATAGCCCCCTCCTTCCTTTCCAGAACATCGCCCTTCCCTTCGTCCTTTTCCCTCCATCTACCAACAACTCCCACCCAGTGGGAGCTGCTCTCCCTTCCTGTTTCTTCTCAGGCCCCCTGCCCCTCTTCCCCTCTTCCCCCTGGCCACAAGCTGCAGTAACTGCTCTCATTAACCAACTGATGTAGACCTTGTTAACACTGTCCTGGATTTACCCCTTTGCTTCTTTTCATGATCCTCATTCTGCTCATTCAGTCAAATTTCGTTCCATTTGTATCAAACACTAACTTTTATGGGATGTGAAAATAAGTGTGAGTGTTGTTGAAAGATGTTTAATTATATTGTCAGTGAGGTCGTTTAGCATGTTTACAGAGCTAATGCAAGAGCCGTTTCATTTGCCTCCGTCTTAGTGGTCTCATTCAAAAGAATTTCATAAAACCAGCTTCCTGTGGATCAATAACTGGTGCAGCATTGTTCCGTATTGATGATACTCTGGTTCCACCTTGTGGAGACTGTTAAGAATTGTGCTGGCAGTGTTTTTTTTCTCTGAGATGGATGCAAACCAATGTGTCTTTGTTGCCTTAGATATGATTCCCTTACACATTTTAAAGGATAAAACTGGTGTTTTTATATTTTTCTTATTGCTAACACATTCTACGAAAAGACCAAAACCTACAATGTCTCTCTCTACTTTGACTTAACTACTCTATGAGCCTGTCTGATTGTTCTTACTGAAGACATTATCTTTAAAAATAGGTCACAAATATATAGTTTTATTTTTTAAAAGGGCTTTGTAATTTCCTAACACTGTCGTTTTAAGCAAAAGCCACTAAATAATATTAGATATGGGATTCTTTTTGATCATGTGTTATTACACATTTGGAGCGCTCATGAGTATTTATGATGCAGCAGGACAGTGTGGGATAAACAACAATGCCCATGTTCATGGAAATTGATGTGACCAAGTGCAACTGTGTGGCTGTGATTGGTTCTTCATAGTTTGAGAAAACAACAGAACTTTAAGACAGAGCATAGTTTTAGTCTTTATGGGATTTGTTGTTAATAAGAAAGATAAAATGACAACAGCCTTGTCTCACTCACCTACTACTACATTTTATTCACAGTTACGTTAAAAATAGCCAAGCTCTTAGAGACACGTGTTTCTGCCTGCATTAGTCACTTACAGAAAGTTTGCAGTTTGTTCCACCTTAGTTCTCTGAAATGCAAGGGGTCATGTTTGGAATATGTTTCAATGATCTGGGAAAAAAAAACAGATTATCACTGAGCTGGAACAACCACCATTTGCCATCATGCTTGTTGTGTGGAAATTATTTTGTGAAGCTGTGAGTAAGACTAGTCTCTGTCCCTTTTTGCTTCTCCCCTCTCCCTGCATTACGTCCCTCTGAATTAGCTCGAAGGCAATGGTATGTACTAGCACCTAACGCTATGCCTCGTCTTTTCTGCTGCTGAGATTCAGCACAAGGGCAAATGAGGAACTTCACATTGACATTTCTCTGTCCTGTGTAAGAACACATCATTGGCTTTACCAAGGACAAAATCACCATTTCTGCAGCCTTTTAACAGATGTTGGATGTTTCTCATTTGCTCTTCCTCTGCACATAGAGTAGTGGTTGATGATCTCTTGTGGGATCAGCATACTGTGTTTTTGTTCATCTTTCAGTTATTTATGTCCATCTCCATTAGATTGTTTCATTGTGTTCATTCATATAAATCAAAGGAAGAACTAAACTGGGTCAGTAGTTAATTATTAAGTAGTTCAGTTTTTGTTTATCAGCCAACGTTCAGACGATCAGTCATTCACTGGAAAACTTGAGGGTTAATTACAGGTTTGGTCTCCAGTGTAGATTGACTCGCAGTATTGTTTTCTCTGTCCTAACTGATGAACTTCAGAGGTGCAAATATTCAGCTGATGATTCGTCTGTTTGTTTTTCCAGAACACAGCTCTAGATAAGGAGAATATCCAGCTCACCACCTATCGCTGTCCTGGCCCCCAGACCGTGCCATGTTCACATTTGTCAGCTGTCAAGAAAGACCTATCTTCCCCCCCAGTCTCGCCAACTACATCAGGACCAGCTTCTCCAACTAAGCAGGCCTCATGTAATAATGTACCAACCAAAACTGTTCCTCTTGAGACACCCACAAACACAGGAACTGATGTGCCTGATGCTACATTCACCTCTAATCCTTCCTGTTCTCCCTCCGAAAATGACCCGTTAGCTGCTACGCTTCATCTCCCTCCGTCCGCTCCTGTAAGTTTGCTTCAGTTGTCCCCTTCACCATCTGCTGAAACCTTCCCAGTCACCTCTTTATCCGTTTCATCCCCTGCGGCTCCCTGCTTACCTTTACAAACTCCCTCACCTTCTGGCCCTCCTGACCTGCTCACCTGCACAACTCCATCTGCACCCGTTTCCTGTCCTCCCCCATCATCTCCTACCAAACAAGCCCAATCATCCACTTCTCCCTCTTCTCATACCAAAGAAGCAACATCTCAGTATTTCTCTTCCAGGAAACCAGCTTCCCCTTCACCTGTTACTCCCCTCAAACCTATTGTATTCTTTCCTCTCTCATCTCCAAATAAACGAGAACCTCCCTCCCCCTCTTCCATCCATCCAGCCCTGTTTCCCTCTCCTCCTTCCACACCTCCCAGATGCACAACCCCACCCTCTCCTAGCACTGCATCTGCTGAAGACTTTATGGAGAAGGTTTAAATGGCTGTAGTCAATTTGACCCCCATTCCTCCTGTTCTTACACATGCATCATGGGAAGAGAAGTGTAAACATTCACCTCAAGCATTTCCTGTAGCTGTAAACTGAGCCAGTGACTGCTGTGTCAACATTTTTCTTTCACTTTAATCCCACTCATTTTCAGAGAGAGAGGATATGAGGCATTTTCTAAAAGTTTGATAATTGTATATATATATATGTCTGTATTTATTAATTGTGGATTTGGAAAAAGGAATGGTTGGTTGTCTTGAGAATTCATGCTTTAGTGTCACATTAATGTGAAATTTTGTTATTTATTATCCAATTTTCACTGCCTGAGGCTCTTTTGTAATTACGTATTCATTACACAAAAACATCCCAATGTGGAGTCCTTTTGCTTTAGTAAAGAGACAGTTCATAATGCAAGTGTTTCAGCATATCAAACGTCTCAACTTGCTAGCCTAGCTACCTGTAGTGTATAACTCAGTCAGCCACTTTTAACCACTATCAGTTTTCTCCTGATGATATGAAGTGTTAATATACAGTATGCAGTACAGTGGGTGGACAAAATAATACAGACCAAAGTACCACGTAGCTAATAACAATTTAAGGGAGCTTAAGAACTGCAGATATGAATGGATGTTCAAGTTAAAGGGTCAGTCCATCCAAATTATAAAACTAAAACATTTCTTCCTGTTATGAATTGGTTCACAACCTTTTTGCTTTACCAAAGATTTAGATTGTTTTATGTAAATTATTTTAGGGGCTTGAAGAGGCTGTATATAGCACAAATGTGTTTTTCTGCCAGATTTCTGATTTCTCTTGTGACCCCTTGAGGGGGCACTAACCTGCATTCTAGTCATGCAATTGAAAGGAAAGTTTTGGTGTAAATGTTAAAAGTGAAGTCTGTGACTTATGTGTAGGAACTGGATGAGGTTTTTGGGAAGTGATGTTGCAGTGGATTATTTTGCACTGAGGACCCCCCATCTACCTTCATTTTATTAAAGCTACAGTATGTAACCTTTTCCTTATTTGCTCTAAAATATACCTTAATGTGTAGAGGTGCTGTCAGTGGCTCCTGTGACCCAGGCTCAAACAGCCTGGACGCAGTGCAAGATTATTAAAGCATTTTAAATTAGCCTATCCCTTCCAACCAAACAGAGAAGGCCAAAGTCAGCAGTGGGAGCTCATCAGCTGTCAATCTGTAAATGCTCTCTAGGTCTAGTCCACCTCTCGAACCAAGGCTTCAAACCAGTACTGGCTGCTGGAAAATGTTGCTATGGCTGTCTCACAGGCTAGCAAGCTTCTAAAGCCTGCATCAGCTGAAACACCATACACAACAAGGGTGTAGGAGAGAGGTGGCTTTAGTGAGCAGAAAAGAGCATGGAGGAGGAGTGAATACTTGGCTTTCATGCTATTGTTAGATTGACTACCAGAACTCACACATTGTAGCTTTAAGGTAGCGAGAGACATAAGATATCTTAAACTCCATCCAAATTAAAAACAAACATATGTCCAGACTGTTTTTAATTTGGGGGAACTGACACTTTAACCTGACTTGCCAGTATATGGTGTATAACTCCATTTGGTTGATTATTTTGTAGACCCATTGTAACATTCCTTCACATACTGTCTCTAAGAATTGTTTTGTGTGAACTCTATAGTTGTACATAGTGTGAAGAACCTTGGCAGTCTTTCTGAGCAGTCATGGCCCTTAAAAGTCATAGCTTCATTAAATGACTTTAGAGCAAAAATACTGTAGATCCAACAGACATGAAACCAAATTGCAGGCCTGTTTCTCAGGGGCTGCTGAACTACTTATTGCTACAATGATAAAAATTAACCAGAACAAAATGCACAATCTGGTTTTCAGTTGAGTACCAGATAAAGCTAAACTAGTCAACACTGTTTCTTCAAAATATTCAACCAGTGGTTTTTGTTCTGTTGGATTTACACACTGAGAATGAATGTTGTCGTCAAGGTGATGGATTTGTGCCTCACTGCTGGCTTAACAATGCCTTTATCAAAACCAGCTTGGCCAAAAAAAAAAAAGAGATCCCAAATTGCACATCTGAAAATGAATTCATAAGTGATTATATCTGTTTTAAATTGTGCAGTATTTACCGCAGCTGGTCTTAGTAGGGCTAACCCCTCCAGTGGTTCCTCTAGCCTCTTAATACACTTCTGGACTCTCACCTGCATGGATACTCCTCCTCTGCTTCCTGCCTCCCTGTAAGACACAAACCTCACACATACAATGTCAAGTTGGTTATTTAGCTTCTTTTATGCATACGTAGTTAAACTTGATTTTCATACGCCTTGTCATAGAAGTTTGTAAAGGTAAATTTGTATGAAAAGACAGTTTAAAATCAGGTCTGTCAAACTGGTCAAATGGTTTGTATTAGGTATAGAGTGGCTGCTTTTAATGTCCAACTATCTTGAAACTCCAATACAGCAAAAACTAAAAATGCAATAAAGACTTCAAAAACTGTTCATGGTGAATGTTTTTTGTTACCTAAATCTGGCCACTAGAGGGTGCTGTGATCTCTACAGAAAAATGCATTTGACACCAAACACAAATCAAGTTATAAAATTCAATTTTATTGTCAGAATGCAGCACACAAAACACTCCAGAACAATTGCAAAAAAAAAATTGGTTGATAACCGTAGATCTCATTACTGGAGATTCAAACCACACCAATTCTCAACCTTTAAAGGAATGTTTCCTCAAAATCAAACACACAAGTGGACGTTTAATGAATCAGATGATGGCATAATCACTCATCCTGTGACTTATGTTGCTGTGATGAAAGGAACCAAAAAGACAACCTCAGACTGAAACACAGTCCCTTCATTGCACATGTCACTTTGCTGTTAGCTGCTTTGGAGAAAGGACCCAAAGAGTACTTTGAAGATGCAAAGCTGGCCTGCATGGGTGCGATATGTGATTATTTTTTAATTATGATGTCATACCGTCACTCCTTCACAGACGATCAAGATTCCCATTTAGGAAAAAAATGATTCCCTGTTTACTTATTCAGTCACTTAACATAACTTAAAGGAGCATATTCCTTGACATGGTTTTCCTGACATCTTCCTCTACATAAAGCTCATTTAACAAGTTTTGTGTTTTGATGTTTAAGGTATTAAACGATGATGTGACAGGTCTGCAGTGATGTTTTATATGAGTAGTGAGCCATGCACTGAAACACAATCTCTTAGCAAGAGGTACAGAGGGAATAGGACTTTTAAATATGAAGGACTACATTTAAACAGTACATATTTAGATATATATTTATATAGATGTATATTCCCTCTTCATTAATCCTTCTGACATTTCATATCTATCGGCTGTGTTACCAAAATGGCAAAAAGCATGTTTAAAATGAATGACAGCTCAATAATAATTACCCACATACACACCTACTGAAAAAACACTCACCCTAAAGTACACAAATATTTGGATTTTTAAGTCAAGCGAAAAAGTTATCTCTAGCTCCCCACAAATCCCTCTTTTCTTTTCTGGAAGAGATGAAAATAGACTCTTACAGCTAAAAATAGATTTGTTTTTTAACCGCACAGTAACATAACCCCCACCCTAAGATTTATATGAAAATTTTCTATCTGGTCTACAAAATATAACAATGCCCTTTTTAAAAATAGTTTGAATCTTCTACTATAACAGGACAGTTTTTTCCTTCTTTCATTAAGATACATTCAGGATTTAGACAGAATAGTGCCTTTTTTTTTTTTAAAGAGTTCACACTTGCAAAATTTGGGATCTTTGTCAGCATCCAACTTTGTCAGTCAAGTTGTTGCTATTTTCAGCTCAGTACCTGGTCTGGTACTCATGGTGCCACCTGTTGAAGTCATTGTAGAAAAGCACGATACTCCCAGATGCCATGCCGGTTATGATGCACCTTAAAGGAGTCATGAGGAAACAACATGAGATTTTGTTTGTCTACTAATTTTTTTCTTTCTTTTCTTTCATTGACATGTGAATCTGAGTTTAATGAGATATATCCATCTATCTATATATAATATATAACTCATTGGACTAAGGATGTTGAATGTGAAGAGGAAAATCAGACAACAGCAAACAGAAATCTTGTATCCAGCAACAACAGGCAAATATTACACTTTTACAAATAGTAGTAACAGTTAGTATCCTCAGTTTCTAAATGGCTAAAAAGTGTAATTAAATGGAAAGGTGACGTAACACAATGGCAAACATTCCCCTATCCCAACGAGTGTTTCAGGCATCAAACAAAAAAAATAAAATTTAGTTGGTAAAAATACTGAAAATCTTTCATATGTACATTTGGAAGATACTGTAAGCAAAGGTTCAAATTAATTAACACATAATAGTTTGTATTGTAACATTTGGGAAAATTGGGTTTGTAGTTCATTTTTACATTATGAAATTGCTGCTACATTTGCTTAGCTTTACTTTAACTTAGCTTAAACATCAGAATGTGTGTGCTTGTTACCTTTGGTCATGCGACATGGCCATAGAGCGGATTCCTGCATCACAGCCTGGGTATGTGAACAACTGTTTGAGGTTGTGGACCTGCCAAACGGATACTACACCTCCATCTCCACCTGTCAGCATATACTGGCCATCACGACTGAGAAGCATAGCCTGCCAAAGAAGCAGAGAAAACAATCATCATTTCAATGAGCCTGAGAATGAACTTTTTATTTACTTATCTTTTACAGTAATTAATAGGTCAGATTTGGTTATAGAATGTAAAATTCAGTGACTGTCAGACTTGTTTGATCTTAAATTAAGAGTCCTTCAGTTCTAAAAAAAACCCCCAAAAAACAGCAAAGCTATTCAGCTTGGACACGTGCATAAATTGTCTTTGAATAAGACTGGTGATCTGGGACCAGTTTATCTCTTATGTCAAAGTAAAACTCATACTGCAAGGTCATGTGATCTGACAAGAGATCCAGGGTCAGTGCAGCCATCCTGAGGGGCTTTCTGTACACAGACCCCAACTTGCAACAAAGACGGCTCCCCACAGTGAGACTTGGAGATTTACTTGTTTCATCTGCTTTTCCAGCAAACTGTAGCAGCTGAATAGGCCTCCAGGGAATCACATGTACACAAATCAAGTCATGTGTTAGAGTCTATTATGGGTACAGTGCATAGTGGAAGCTGAAACTGAAAAAGTCAGGAGCATCAATCAGCAAGTAACTGTAGCTGAAGAAATGACGAGGCAGAATGTGAGTTCTAAAAGCGGCAAATGACACTAATTCAGAGCTTTTCTCATTTGTGGTTTTGTGACACCAAAGCCGGCTGTCTTTCAGCTGCAACTGCTTTGCAGTGATTCGGCAAGAGACATTTCAATCACCAGCAGCATGTGTGTTGAATCAAGCTCATATTAAATGGGAAAATGAAATTTAAACTTCAGTTCTGAAGTCATTTTCAGGAACTTGACTTGGTAAGGAAAACATAAATAACCCTTCATGAGAAGTACACATTCTACACATTGAAGAAAAAAAACTGTAGACTAAATTAAGTGTTTTGTATAAAAAAGCTTTGTGGAATTTCCTACCACTCTGAATTAAATGAGCTCTGTTTCTCATTCTCATCAAGCACAAATGTAAAATGTACATGTCAACTCGCATGTGGAGGCGCTCTCAGAAACAGACACATACAAAATGGGCACACAATGATGCACTTGCATGCTGGCAGGAGGTCTAGAGAATCAGTCCAGCCTAATTGGCAAGTTAGATAATCATCCAAGATGGCCATGAATGAAGCATGACTGAGTGCAGCGCTGTTTGGACTTGTGGTGTGGGCCTGCTTTGTGTATACAATAATTGCTGTGTGTTTCAAAATTTAGAGTTAATCTGACAACAATGACAAAAATAATGACTTTCAGTAAATGACATTGCAAACTACTAAATGGAAAAACGGTGATTCATTATATCTATCAAAACAATGTCACCATATATTGAAAATATAGTTTGTATATAGAATGGATCAGACAATATAAAGCAGCGTTGATTTGATTTTTTTAGCCACTTGGGGGCACCAGGAGAAGCCATAAAAACACCCTGATGTTGTCACCTTTAGGTTATGGAAAACAAGTTAGCCAACAGTTGAATAACCAACAGACATGGAGCAACAGACACTGGAGCCGTATTTTAGCCACCTAATAAATCCAAATCCAGTATCCACTCTCCTTTTAGCTAGCTATGAGAACTACAGTAGTTACCAATTATTGTTATATTCATGTATTTTGTGTGTATACTAACCAAGTCCATGACCTTACTGCAGCCCAGCAGGAGGCAGGAGAGCTGGCAGACATTTCAGCCTGACCAGGTAGGAGGCTACAGACAGACATTATAAATCAGTCTTTTGCCACTGGGCGGTCAAACAAGATGGCCGATGGCTCTGTAGGAGCTAAGATGGCTATCCGGGTTCAAATAACTAAAAAAATGACTCCAGCAGAAACATATGCACTTTAACGCCCATATTTTCTACTACTTTCAAGGAACAGTGGGTGGATTCTGAGGCTGGGGAAGGTAAAAAGTTTAATTTATTGCGTTGTTAATCCCCCCCAGTTACATGGATGCAGCAAGTGAAAAAACTGCTGGAATGGTTACACTGCCTGAGTTATATTAGTACTTAAAAGACTGTAATCCGTTCAGTATGGCTCCTGTCATTCGATTCTGCTGTTAGACTAGGATGCCGACTGTTAGCCTGTCATCTAACCTCTGACTCCAGAACCTTATAAATTCACAGTGCATACCGTCACTCTCTTTCTCAGTCTAACTCTCTTCTTCTAAGTAGATACTACAGGCCAGAACAAACACTTATTTATCCTGGAGTTGTACTGTATTGAGGCTCCGGGGGCTAAAAAGATTAATTCTGGTATGTACATGAGTGCACTAAATACTGTTGGAGGCTCAGACCAGAAAGGTGGAGCTAAAAGGGGGTGAGGTGGGAGGGGGTTGAGACTCCCACCGCCTCACTCCGAAATGTTAGGATTTTCCTAATGCCATCTGACATAGCTGGAATTTACAACAGCAGAGGAGAGCTGACAAGGCTGGCAGCGGCCCACACTGTTCCCAAGTCACAGCTTCACATTTTTAGAGGGAACTCCGGGAAAAATACAAAGCAAGTATCTAAAACACCATCAGCTTCTCTTGAAGATACAATAAAGTGCTCTGAAACCTACAAACTAATCACTGCCTACTTTCCCAGTGCACTCAGTCTGTCTTTGTGTGTGCTCATTAATCACAACTTCTACAAGCTATATATGTGTTTATATTACATTATATTTGTGGCTTTGTGTAGGAGCGGGCTGGTTAGGAGCCTGGGCAAGAGAGATTTCTTAATAGGAAACAGGCATGTGGCTGTCTGTCAGAGCTAGCTTACATTTCCCAGGCCAAACTGGAAACAACGGGTCAGGAAACCAAAGGCAGTAGCCGCTATCTCGTGTCACTTAAGCCACAAGGGAGGAAATGTGGGAAATGGGGAATGTGTCGTCCTGTGCTGGAGGGTAGTTAATGGTGTTGGTGTCCAGAGCTGACCACTCCTCTGGAATGTTCTCTACCACTGCTGCTGATGCAATTTGACCCGACAACAGGGCCGTGGATCAAAAGGACCATTTCCTCTGGTGTGTGCATGTGAAACGGAGTCATAGTTATCCTGAAGGCGAGCCGACTTTACTCAGATCTCAAATCATAAGAAAGCCTTTAATCAGTAAGAGGAATTCCTATGCTGATGTGGTGCAGACATACATGTGCAAATGCTCTTCTGCATGCATGCTCACGCAGAAATGTTTCCTCACCTTGATGCTGTCTTCCACTTCCATGTGCCCAAGCAGTTGTCCATTGACACTGAAGAGACAAAACTGTCCCTTGTTGTAATAGATCATACAGTGCCCCTCAGTGGAAGACTGGATGAGGCGGGGCCACATGCACTGCTCTGGGCCCTCCAGGGTCCGCAGCAGGTCCCCATTCATGGAATGGATCAGACAAGGACCCTCTTGAAACAGATAAGACAAGATGATGGGAAAGGTCATTTTTTTGTGCATAGAGATTTCTGGACATATTGTACAATGATGTCTACTGCAATAGTAATTTATTTTAAGGTTTAAGTATAAATTTAAGTTTCAGACATATTCGCACAAACAGACAATCTTACCTTTGCAGCCACTGATGACAAGGCCCAGCTCAGCACATACACTTGCACACGTCACCTCATAGTCATGGCCCGTTAAGATGGCCCGTGGCGTGGTAAACTCTGCTGGGAAAACAAAAACAAAATAGGTCAGTATATTACTCTGATTAGCATCAAATGTGTATTTCCACATTCAGTCACCAGAGGGAGTGGAAAGCAAAATATTCTTCAACCAGTGATGGAGGGCTTTCAAACTAGTAAAAGACATAAAAAATTAAAGAGTTAAATATAAGACCCAAATGTGAAAAGATTGTTTGGTCATCTAAAATAATGTTTTGTAATTTATTTTACAATATATGGATGCCTACGTTTCGTAGCTTGTTGCACAAACTTGTCTGTTGTGCTGCACACACATTTCTTCTCTCATTTACTCTCCCTTTCTAGCACTTGTCACCCACCGCCTCGTCCTAAAGTTAAAACCTTCTCCCCCTCACTGCCTTCACTGGATCCAGATGTTTCTGCATCAAACAGAGACAGAATGAGAGCCAAAGCAAGCGAGAGTAAGTTATGGTCCAAGTCATGAAGTTAGTGTGATTATGTTTTGGTTTGAGCTGTCAGGGTGAGCGACAAAACAAAATCACCTTTACTTCTCCGTCTGTCTGCTCAGTCTGTCAACACATGTTCACACAGTCACACACTTACATCGGGTTTGGAGTTTCCCGCATTATTACATACATCACATATAATTACTTTTTAAGAAAAGTAGATGGTAGTGCTATTCAGATCCTGTACCCTAACGTTTCATCCTACTGTAGCGTGATAACAGAGGAACTGTGCTGTGTGTGTTTAGTGGCCGGTGGTGAGGCAGCACTCGTGAACTGGAATGAATGAAGTTATTAATGTTTCATGTCTCAGGGAAGGAATATTTAGTGACCTCAGCTTCTTCTTTTATAGGTCAAGTGCTAGTAGCAAAGAACTATTTGACTCAGTACATAGCATGTGTTCATATGCACCAACATCAAATTATTCATTAGAAATGTCTTCAATTGAAAGATAAATTCTTGCAGTAAATCGCAGTAAAACTGTTTATGATTTTTATGAGTTTTAAGCACTATAAAGTGTAGTTTCTTGTTTATTTAGCTAAAGTTTGTTAAAGCTGATTCTGTCTTTAATTCAATTAATTAATTTGGTTCTTTAATAACGTAACTTATTAATGAACCTACTGTAGTTACTGTTAAACCTTAATTAAATTTAGCAGAGAGACTCAAAGCAGACCATACTGCTCACTGAAACCTCATGTAAAAAGGTAAACTATAGCGCATGAGAAAGTGGTGACACTTAAAGATGGCAATGTTTAAAATCAATACCTGATACAATAATCAAACTATTTAATCAATATATGCAAAAACAGAAAACTTTAAATGGATGGTTATTTAAATTACCTCTATTGCTGTACTAACGTATGTCTAATAAACTCTAACTTAGATGTAATAATTATGAAGAAAGAAACAGAACCAAAATAAACAAAAAACACTTACTGTGTACTGATAACCGATCTAACTTGTTTTCATGCGGGTTGACTGTTTTGAATCACTATATCCAGCTGCCCCGTCCACTTTGGAAATACATACCAGCAACCCACACCAGCTCAACATCCTAAACATCTACATTTCATTTAGTTAGCCGATGTCAACGTCACTAAAAATGAACTTATATGGTTCAAGCCTGTGGATTAAAGCATGATGTTGGATTTTGTTCAGAGAAGATCAATAAAGCTGATAAATAGGTGTATCAGTTAGCCTTTTGAGCCTCTACGTGCCGTTTGGTTTGAATTAGGGCCACATCTGATGGCAATTTTATACCTGTACATCACTAAAGTTGAGACAGTGAGGAGAGGAGGCACAGGAGCCTGTGTGCATTTTCCAGCTTCGAATTGACATATCATGACAGAAATGTATGTGTATGAATATTTAAATTTTGTGCATCAACATTTTATACTAACTTAAAGGTATTTACAACATATGTTTTAATGTTACAAGATTATAACATAAGAGGTGCTTTTACACATAAAGAAAAATAATGTACTGTTCAAAACAATAAAAATACTGATTTTACCATTAAATGTCACCCTGGCCTTAACCAGTAGATGGCAGTGGTGTCTGTGAAATCTTTCTGCCACTCCGCACAACACCACCACCATATGTCTGCAGCAGGAACCAAGTGTGCATGGGTCAATATGTACATGTGCATATCAGCCATTCAGAGGCATTTGTGTCAAGCTTATGAAGTGTGTAGGATATTTACAGAGCAGTATGAATGAAAAGGAATGTGTGTGTGTGTTTATGAGCATGCATGCGTTTCCCATGCAAGTACATATGGAGACTTAAGCTTTAAAGTGTTTCATTTTTTGGAAGAGGAATAAAGACAAGTCTGCTGTCTGTATGTATTTTGTGAGTACATCTGAGTGAGTGTACGTGTGCAGCAGGGAATCATGTCTGGGAGAGTCTCCTGCGGTCTGGGGCAATGGAGCATCACATTGTGGTGGTGAGGGGCTGGGACGACGACTGCTTTGTCTGCTCCACTAGCTACAGTGTGGTAACTGCACTGAGGCGACTGAGGTTAGCCTGACGCGCGCACACACACACACACACACTTACAAGAACATGTACAACACATACATGGGTTCATACACTTAGAAGCCTTTTAGGCATACAATAATTCCATATTTCAATCAATATGCTGTTAAATTGTAAGACCTAAGATGTGTAGAGTAAATGACATCATTGTTTGAGTCTAAACCTTCCTTTAATCTTGCAACATTCAGTCAAATTCAGTAAACAACAACGTCCAGGCTGTACATTTAGTGTGTTTTATGTTTTGTTGTATTTTATATTATTTTGTATTTCTGTCTATGTAAAGTATGGATAAGTTGGATATCTTTAAATGTTCTATATTTATGTAAAAGGTATTCTTCTTCTTCTTAGAATTTTTATTAAAATAAGGCTCGCAAGATGAATGAAATAAAATCTGTGGCATATCGATCGCTCTAAAATGCTCATTGTTTTTATCAGGTCGTCATACTTGATATGTAAAATTCAAATTTAAACTCACAAACACCTCTCTATTTTCTTTCTAAAATGTTTGAAAATTCCTATGAATTAAATTGTGGGAATAAAAAAACATTTTTCTTGATTCCAACATCCCACATCAGTGTCCATGAGGTAAGTGAGAATCATCTATGAAAGTCAAAAAACACTGTGTCTTATTAACCAAATCACAATTCGTCATAAATTTCAGACCATTTGTAATGGATCACTTAACAACATGTAGACCAATCTAAGCCGACCAAATTAGCACAGAGGAGGCTAAGGACTGAGCAATGTGTGTGTGATGCTTTGATCATAGCTAATGCCATATGTTATGGTAACATAGGGGAGGCCCATGACATTTTTCACTTTTATCGACTAGTGTGACCTTCTGGCCCTCGGATCGTAGTGAACTTTCATGTGCTGGCCAACGATCCCCAACATTCTCAGTTAACATCTTTAAATGGCCCTCACTTTCACTCACGTGAAAGACAGATTCACTCTCTCTCACACACACACAATATATGATACACACACACATACAATCTCAAACACATTATCGAAAGCTGTTCCTGGTGTGACAGTGCTGCGAAATCCAATCTGTATGCAGCAGGCTTGGCCTGGTCAGATGAAACTAGTTGTTACTTTGCAGAGGGAGGCCGTAAATCACAAAGTCACATCTGTCTGTGAGAATGAGCACTCAGAACACCCGAGTGTATGTGTTTGTGCTTACATTGAGGGTTGGTTTTCTTGTGTACTTACTGCCTGGGCTCTCCCCAATGCTGCTGTGCTTTCCGTTCCAGTACCATAGCAGCAGGGTGGCATCTCTGGAGCCTGACAGAACGTAGCAGTCTCCTCCAATGTACGACTCGGAGCGAGCCAGACAAGTCACCACGTCACGATGCCCAAACACTATCTGAGTCAGTTTGCCTGCAAAAGCACATAAACATACACACACGTTCCTAGGAATCAATATTCATTCCTCAATAAAGAAGAAAGAAAATGTACACTAATAAATGCATTACAACATTTGAAGAATATAGAAGGTGTGGTCGTAATACATTATTTTGTACTGCACGTTAATTACAAATACGAATTATGAATTAATTGCTAGACGTAGCTCTTTTGAACTCCCCACAATGTGTTTGCTGATCATGTCTGCTTGGCTAATTGCTCTACAAGATTAGACTTCCACTAATTCCCAGACAAGAATAAATATTTGTTTTTTAAAAATCTGTGCATATGAGTGTGTGTACGCGTGTGCATGCCCCTGCACATGTAGTGAGCTCCATGTGTATATATAAAGGGGCTAATTGCTGTCAGATTTCCAGACCACAGCTCCACTGTCTAGCTGTCTAATACTCATTACGCTCCTCAAAGTGTGACCTCTGCAGTCAAACAGTGGATAGTTTGCAACACATGACATTTCTGTCTGGGTGTCAAAATCACTGTCCATTGCATAATTAAGATGTATCTCAAAGAAAAGAGGATGATTATTATGAAACTGGGTGGGTCACTAACAAATCTTGCAAAGGAGAACAGAGACATCAAACATGTGAAATGTTTGACATCTTTATAAACACTGAAAATAAGTAATGATGGCTCCAGAAGTAATGGCTACCATGCACCTCATATTGAACACTCATCTGCTCACACACACACTTGCATGCACACAGACAAATTAAATTGGATGTGTGTGCACACAGGCGTATGAGGCTATATGTTTTGTGCACGTGTTCCAATCAAGTCTTGTAATTGATAAAATCCCTCAGTTCTTTAACCTGGGGGCTTTAGGGACCATGGTGGCAGCTGTTGAGCTTGTGAGATTAAACTGTGTTCACATTCCAGCCATACACCCCGATGGCAGCCACACAATAGAGCTATCTCTGTGTTCCCATCCCTCCTTCCCTCCCTCCTCTATTAAACACAGGGAGGGCCTGGCCTGCAGAAATTAAATCAGAGTCTGTTGTATAGATGTATGCAAGATTCTGAATGGGGCCTGAGAGAAGAGTTGAGGAGCGAGGTACGGAGATGAAGCTTCAGACAGTTTCATTTAGGACCCCTGACCTGATGGCGTCCGTGTTTGTGTGTGTGTATTGGTACTACTCATGTTGTGGGGAGAAATCAGTTTACACAGTCCCATTGTGGCAATATAGCATTCCTTTTAAATACAAAAGGGTCCCCCCATAACATAAATAATGAAATTTTAGGGTTAAGGCGTTGTTTAAGGTTAGGATAAGGTTAGGTTTATGTTCAGGTTAGGCAAGTTGTGGTTAAGGTTAGGCTAAGAAAATGTATATGTCAATGTAATGTCGTGTGAAGTGCTTCAAATACTTGTATGTGTGTAATTATATAAGTCAGTACATATCACTGTGAAAGACAGTACAGTACACTACATTCAAATGAATATTAAGGCAATTAACAACATGTCAAGAGCTACAGAATTTACTGAGGACAACAGTATTTATGTGATAGATGTCTCCATCATTTACAATCACTTTTCTTAAAGGTTTTTTTTTTTTTTACAGATTGATAGATGCAGTTCAACTTTAAGGATATCAAGATCCACTGAACTGCTGACAGCACACATGCCCTGAGCTGGCAAAACATGAGAAGAGAAAATAAAGAGAGCCCTGCTCTGCCAAGTAATTGTATGAATGTATAACTATTGCACTGGGATAGCTACAATATAGTACAGTACAGCAGAGCAAACATCTGTGGCATAACAAATAAGAAAGAAGCAGACTGTTATTTATTCAATTTGTGTTGAAGTGTTACTAGCGGCTGCAGTGTTTGCTGCATGACGGTATAAAAGAGCAATGAACAAAGCCAAACCATACAGTGATAATTTTATTTCTGCCTTACTAGTAGAGGATGAAGTGTTTCCTGTGGATGGTGCTAGAGGAAAGTCCATGGAGGTTCATTAATGTTAAAAACGTTAATCCAGTATTTCATGCCAATCTGATTTATTTTGAGTCAAGAGTGAAGCAGTTCTTTGTGAGTTTACTGATTATATCAAAACATCATTAGGGATACATGGTACCTGAATCAGTGGAGTAGACCCGGAAACTCTTGTCCCAGAAGCCACAAAGAAGAATGAAGCGGTTGTCGGCTGTAATGACGAAACACTGCGAGCTGATCTGGATACTCTGGTCCAGCAGATCTGAGATCTGACGACGATGAGTCCCCACGCTACTGGCTGGAGGGGGATAAAAATAAAATGAGCAAATAAAAGATTACATGTTGTAAATGTACAGAGAAGTATTATTATTACATATTATTTTAAACCAGCTTTATCGTTTACATATGAGCTATTTTTAAAAGAACTCACACTACCATGCACCTCTACTGTTTTCACCGTACAGTGTAAAGAATACATAAAACCTTCTGTACGTTAAGTTTATGGGACTTCATATTTTCCACGAGAGTCTAAGAGAGTGAGCAACAATAGTGCAAATAGTATTTACAAAATATGAACACCACTCAAGGCAGAACACATGCAGTAAATTCATCTTGGCTGTGTAGTTCAGCCACTGTTTGGTTAGGAAGCTAATTTATTGACATTCTCTCTTCCATATGTGGCACTTTTTTTTCAGAGAGATGTATCTATTGTGAAGTATTTCTTATTTGGTAGGGGCAAAAGAGCTGGAAAACAGGTGTTGGGGAAGATTGTCTAGTATAGAAACAGAGAAGGTCCAGTATACCTGCTACATCTAATATTTCAACCCATTTTTTTAATTTTCCAAAGCCACAGTTGGCCCAGTACTCATCCTAAATTTACTGTGTTTAGCCCAGACTCCTGGAATGCAAACCCTGTAGATATATTACTGTCAAGGACAAAAAAAACACCCTCTACCACCCCCAAAACACAACATACACTCCCACAAATAATTTATTACATTATCTATGATTTAGTGTTAAAATGTAAGATGGGGGAAAACAACATATAATCATAGACAGACAGAACAGTGTATTAGAGATTTAACGGATAAAATTAGACTGAAAATGTGCATTCATAGAGAACTAACATGTACCCAGTGTAATGCTAATACAGAAACATGCCCTGAATATATAACTAGGGATGCACAGACAAAGATTTATTTTATTATTCTTTTATTCCCTCACTGCCCCTCTGTACTGGGGGCAGTACTGTATCAGAGCAGATAGAAATGAATATGTGAGACTAAATCCTGGTTATTTTCAGTAGTCAAGTGTTAGAATAAAACAAAAAACCTGTGGATGTGAACTGGTGAGACTGAGAGTGGCCACAGCATTCACAGAGAAAGAACAGCCCCCCTCGCAGATGTACGTGAGATTGTGAGAGGCTGCAGGAAAGCAGTGGAGGCGAAGGCAGGAGCAGAGAGAAGTGGTTTGTCTCTCCCTGCTCCACCAGTGCATCCCATACATCACTGCAGCTCGGCACTCTTCTCCTGCTCATCAACAAGTCGTGAAGGATGAGAGGCGCCCATATTGTCCTGACAGCCGTCCGCCGTGCATTCTCAATCACACATTATTACCACATTCATATTCATTTCCATTGACACGCGTCCTTTCCCTCCACTCAAATTAAACCAAAGAGGATGCAGAAAGGGAGGGAGGGAAGGGACGATGAGAGGGAGAAAGAGGGGGAGTTGATGATGAAATGCCGGCCTAGGCCACAGCTCATTGCATTCCAATTTGCATGCAAATGGTTTAGTGTGAGAGCAGGGTCTATATCATGAGGAGTGAACTGGGGCAGAGGCTGAGAAACAACTCTAATCTACTGTCCAGGGACACTAAATTGCAGACTGTCATGAGTCACCAAGATGCAGCAGTGTTCATACACAAACCCACTCAAAAAATCTTTTCATACATATACATATACACATCTACACTAAGTACAGAAAACACATGTGTGCGTCAATTACTTTGCAGTCATAAATGACAACGTACCTATCAGCGGGTCAATTTCCACAGGAAGTTGGTACTGCTGGTCCTGCACCGTTGAGCTCTGATGACCTGACAGAGAAGAAGACAGATTGGATTAATATTGTAATCATGTGACCTTGTGAAGCAGACACTGGGTTTCAGTTCATTATAAAATTATAACCATAAAGTCTGTGTGTCACCTACTGCCCTATAAGCTACCAAGGCCATACACACAATGAATCCTTATGCTAACTACATGCAACAAAATGCATTTTATTGCATAACCAATTCACTTTAGCTCTAGGCAGTTCTCATATTTAGGCAAGTGACTCAAAATATGGTACTGTCAGACTTCTCTTTATCCAACACAAAGAGCACAGACATAGCATGCAACTTATGATTATTTCTTCTTATTTATTAATCAATTATTCAGACTATAAAATGTGTGAATATAGTAAAAATAACTTGTTTTCTGTGACAAAGTTACTGAATTCACACTGATTGAACTTAGACACTCAAAGTAGTAATGTCTCCCTTTTAATTCACATCATTGCTTTGAATAGGACTACAATCATTATAGATTCATCCTACAGTTGTGTTTGTGATGAACCAGAACATAGTGCACACACTGTCCACTAGATGCATCAACTCTAAAATGAATATAATAATAATAATTTGTGTTAGTTCCAGCATTCTCATGAGCAACGTTTCAGTCATTCTTTGTTTTTGTTGTTGGCCCACATCCTAGTCCTTCACCTGAAAACAAGTTTGGGTCTGCATAGCTCCAGACCCAAATCCAGTAAATCCCACACATTTATTTTATGCATGCAGTTTATTATGTCCCTTCACTAAACCAATGAGGTTAATCAGCCTGGTCTGCAATGCACATGGATGATGTTGTAGTCTAGTGAAAACTCATCAGTCTTCATCCTCATAAATTTATAGATATCAAATTTAATGTTTCTTCCAGGGTAGGATAGAGGCTGATATACCGAGGCAGACATGAGACCTAATGCTGGCTGCTGCATGTGTCACATTTGATACTGCTATCCAGCAGACACAGTCAACTGTCTCCCAAATCAATGTCCATCCGATGGAGATGAGGCAGGCCAATTGTCAGATAAATTAGACATTAAGAACAGAAGACAGCAATGAACTGATGTATGAAAATTCTGTGATGGCAAGAGATTGTCTTTACCTGCCTAAAATATCAATCAGGTTAATCTGGTGCAGAATTACACAGGCATAAAATCACAGCATAAATTATGTTATTTTCATGCTTTTCAAAAACATCCTAATATATAGTATGTAATATACAGTATGTATGCATGGACATAAATTTCTCACCTGTCAATCCGTGCCACTTGTTGACTGCAAACAGGCGGTTGGCAGTGACTGTGATGATGGCAGGTGATGTTAGACCTGACTGAGTGTTGGCTGCTATGTGGGTCACTGGAGAGTTCGATGGGAACTTGAGCACCATAATAACATCCTGCTGCATCTGCTCCGTAAACATCAGCGGGGTCTGCAGGAGAAGATACTGTTCAGGCCCCCAGGACGGACAACACGAACCGGGGAAAAGAGCCGAGATACGGAGCAGCAGACAGAGAGTGAAACAAAAAGATGAGGGAAGCAGTCGCAGTCGGTATTAGCGATGAAAAAAACAGAGGGAGAGGGATGAAAGAGAAGGAAAGACAAAAGTTAAGAAGCTTGAGCAGGATAGCAGTAAGCAGCATATAAGCAGCACACATAAGCTAGGAAAAAGAGTTTGTTGTGAAGTTTGTAAAGGAAAGGCAAAGTTGGAACAGGAGCATATTTTGGTCCTTTGCTTTAAATTTCTCAAAATTTTTGTTAATTAACAGTTTCAGCACTACTATAGGCTTATCAATGCATGCAGAAAAAGTATAAAATACAAATGAAAAAAAATGTAAGGAAAGATCAACTACAAAACAGTCATAACACAACAGTGATTTAATTGACCTATCAAACTGTTTCCTCTGGTTAGACAGGAGCTTATATAGAGACATTTACAGAGTGTTTGTACTAAGCAGCTCTAACACAGAGCCATTTTCCTCTTTGCGTGTAAAGAAGAGAAACATCAGTGTTTAACATCAGGAACAGACCTGAGTAAATCCGGTGTGTCTGACAGCTAACCAGACGTACTGACAGTATCATTACCATCAGCATGGGCAGATGCCGACACTGTGACAACACACTCACATGAGAGACAATGGAGAAAAAGCAAAGAGCCAGAAGAAAAGCAAAGAGAACTAGGCGTTCTGAAGGAATATAAAACTGCAGGGAGGGTTACAAATGTGTTTGAATTATGGCGTATTAATATTATGTTTTAAAACTATATATGGTTGAGTAAAAATAAAAACACTTCACAGGAATTTGCTCATACAGTTAGTGAGGCAGATTCAAAGCACCCATCTGAGTTTTGTCTGTGTGTGCATGTGTGTGCTGGGTGGTGGTCTACAGCCAGCTGTCAGCGCCACAGGGACACCACACTAATAGGGACTCATGGGGCCTTGGTCCATCACAAGCAGGCACACTGACTGCACTCTTTTTGCCCTTAAAAAGCCGGCACTTCAGAAATGCTGCTCGTTGCTCTCCTTCACTGATCTCCTCGGCTTCCAGCTTCCAGGAGGAAAATCTGGCTCAGATCCAGGTTTCCAGTGAGAAGCGATGTCTTTCCTCTTTCCCTGAAAACATTCTGCTAAACACGCATGCACAAAAATGCTTGTGATCTTTCCTTTTCCACAACACCTCGCTAATGACGAGAGAGGAGATGCTTTCAAACCCAAGACTTATGTATCATGTATCCACGATTGCAGATTGATAAAAACAGAATGGGAGGTAAATGGATAAAGAAAAGAATTAGCTAAAAAAAATAAGATTGATGTGAAGCAAAGCAAAGTGCCAACATCAGGACAGACCAGAAACCAGAGACAGCATTAAACTGACATCACAGAGGGGCAATGTTGGCCGCTGACCCATTGTAGTATTTTCAGACTGGGGCATTGAAGGTACAGTTGTGAATATGTGTGTGTCTCAAAGAACCTCTGTTTGCATGTAGGTGTGTGCACCACTCACCACTTGCATGGCTGAGCTTCGGGGTGGGTGTGGCTCGATGAGCAACTGGCAGGGGGTCTGTCCAAAACTCCTAATCTGAGACTCCACAGCCTAAAGAGATAGAAAGAGAACAAAGACATGAATACATGTTTATTTTTTATTTCATTTTTCATCATTGTGATGTTATACAAATTACAAAACCTATTGCATAATACTATTATATTTATAACGTAAAACTATCGAGATGGATCAAAAAGACAAAGAGATGAAGGAAACACCTAATACAACAAGGTGAAATGTACTTTTCAAGCACACATGTACACACTGATACATATAAACATACTGTCAGACACATATTCTGACACACACACACACACACACACACATCGATTTATCCTACACAACCCCACACCGAATCAGAGGAGGGCTGGGACAGGCGGGCTTGTAGGCTGTTTAGGTGGTGTTAATGAAGAGGTATAGGACCATAAATGTCAGAGCAGACGCCGGCCGAGCAGCCTCTGGACATCATCACACAGCTCACTGTCAGGCCAACTAGCAAGAGATGTAACACACCCACAGCCGTGTATAGATGTACATGCCAGTGTATACACAATATTTTGTCACAGATCTTTTTTAAATATTTTGTTTAAGTGATTGTTTATTTTTCTATAAAATTTACAAATTATTGTTTTTCAAGCCCCACAGCTAAGTACATTCAACACCAGTGGTTGTGGAAGATACAAGATCGCTCCCGTTTTAAATTCTCTTTGCTAAATAAATGTACTTAACAAAAATTGTAAAAACATCATAGAAATCATAGAAAAACAGGCAAATCACAACATGTCAAAAAACTGAAAAACATGAACCAGAAAACAAAAGAAGACAAAGAAAAGACTTAGTTGAAGTTTGTTTTACACCATTAAGCAGAAACTACACAGAGTAAGAAAATCTATCATGTGAGATAGACAAAGTGTGATAGATGGTTTATAAAAGGGACAAGCAGAGAGAAAGTGGCCAACACAGAATTATGACAGAGCTGTCAGTTTGTTGGTGTGCATTGTGACTGGCTGTGTGGGAGCGACAGCATGTGTGTGTAGGTTGTGTTGTTTGAGCCTGACTTGGCGAGGCCTGTGAGAATGAGCTCATGATTGAAGCCTGCATATGGTATTTCCATGAGAAAAACTTTGGGAAGTTAAGTCTGCTCATACACATTGTCTGAAACGGAGCGGAGACCAGAGACGTAGAGAACGATTAATGTCAACTGTCCACTAAAAGGTGTTGCCAGCTTCTTTAGGGCTAAAAATCATGCACCAGAAAATTGCTAATAATGCATTTTTGTTGATAACGTATGAGTAAAAAAACTAAAATTTAAAGGTCATGTTTTTTAGCATGACGTTGCAAAAGCACAACGTGGAGCAGTTATTAAGCAATATGTGTAGTTTGGTACTTGCTCAACAGATTGGAAACTTTAAAACTGTCTCTATGTTAGCAGGAGTGTCTGTGGTTTTGTGTTCAGGCCAAAACTCCATTTAATCTACACTGACCTGAACATTGACCTGTATGTGTGCAAGCATGCCAGATCTGAAAAGAAATATTTCCATGGTCAACATGTTTAGATATTAAAACTGAAGTTAAAATGACTCTAAGTAAAGATCCCTAGTTAGCACATTGATATCAAAGAAAGAAATGTGATGACAAGACTGATGATGACAAACTTAATATTTTCTATTTCAGTAAGTCTGTCAGTGCATCATTCAAGGTCAAAGTGTCTTCCTTCTCCTCTGCCTATAGAGCGGAGCATTTTGCTTAAGCTAATGTGTAGAAGAGACTCCTCAAAGCCATTCAACCTGTCTTCATTGGGTTCAGCTCTGACATTTATGAGGCTGTGGAACGTTGGAAAGTGGCTGAGTCTAGGTCAGCATGTCCTCTCCCTATATGCCAATGCAATGCTCAGGTGATTATATGAGGGGCCATCCACAAGGCCAATCTCTTTTGAGGGCGCTGGCCCATGTCTGATGAAGGTTTTCTATATTCTATACATTTAAATGGCTGAGACGCCCTCGGCTCAGATGTCGCAGCCTGTCCTTTGATTTACTCAGCCACTTGACAAGATGGATCTCCATGTAAAACATGCTGCTTTTATGCAAATCTACCCAATAACAATCACTTTGTTTGTTCTATGAATAGAACAAACAGAATAACTACGACAGCCTTGTATTACTGACAAGCAGTCCGGGTTTTTCTTTTTTTTTTTATCTCTGCCTTTAAAACATAAATAAATAAATACAGTGACAGTCCAAAGAAATTAAACCAGTGAACCTTGTGTTTTGTGAGTGACTTTGGCTGAGTCTCAAAGCAGGTTCGCTCGTGTGGGTATATTTCCCGTCTTCTGCTGAATTACGCAAATGCTGTACAATTCAGACGGGGCTCTGTGTTTTGTCGCTGGTGTAAGAGGCTGTGGGATTTTCCATAATCACATGTGAAAGAGGGGAAGCCCTGTACATTGATGAGAAGGCAACACAGGGTGTGTTTTTTCTTATTCACTAAGAAGGAACACAGATGTGCATGCATGCCATTCACAAGGGTGCACACATGAACACATAAATGCATCTGCACAGTTCTCTTACAGAGTGTGAGAAGGTAAAGTTTTGACTTGTGGCAGAGGCAGGACAGGAAGTAATCATGGTTTTGAAAAACACAGCAGTGGTCTCTACAGCATTCCCTAATCTGTGCTGAGATATTCCAAACTCTCTCCCAGAACAGAAAGGCACACATAAACACACAGCCGTGTGCATTTATGCTGATGAGCATACATAAATATACAAAGCTGTACACATGCCAATGAATGCATGTATACACACAATGTGTATGTATAAATATATCAAGGTATGATCCATACATATTTATGAAGTCTATGTGTTTTTGTGTGTGCGAGGTTGGTTGGTTGGTGGTTGGGAGCTTGCAACTGCTAAACACTGTGGCAAAAATACAGAATCAGCCAACCAGGAATACAGAGCCATGTACCTCAGTCTAATACCTTTTCCGTTTCAAATACACCCACACACACCCTGTGACCCGTCTCCCTGACACTGAACAGCCCTGGGGCCTGTCCTAATGTGGCCTAACCGGGCCCAGACCACAGCTCAAGCTGAAGCAGTTGTCACTCAGTAATGGTAGACTCTAGGGACACTTTCAGACCCAAAGCCCTCAGTCTTCAAGCTCCTGAGCCCTCAGCCACCCCCAACCTCCGACCATGACAAGACCCAGACCTGGAGCTCCGTTTCCACGTTCTGCTCAGACGGGGCATGTTTCCTTCCACACAAACACACTTGAAGGAGAACTTTGGCTTAGCTCACAGAGTTAACACTACTTTGGTTTATTTAACTAATTAAAGCGCTCAGACTGAGGGTGTTTTCTAAGGTTAAAGTCAGTGGTTTGGACACAACATCAGAGGGAGAGGGAGACGAGGAAACAACAAACTCTTTATTCATCTCTAGGGAGTGTAAAAAACATTGTTGCTTTATTCATATTTTATGCATATATGGTGAAACTATTAGATTTGCAACTACTGTCTGCACTGTAAGGTTTTAGTGTTTAATACAGCATGTCCCATAACCTCTTAAATCATTAATATATATTATTTAATTCCAAATATAACTATTTGGAACAATATTGTAACAAAAAATAACATGTTTTCCATATAATTTAATAAGCATCTTTTTTTATTTGTTCTATAGCTGATTACCCAAACAATAACACCAATAATGGGGACATCAGTTCTCCATGGGATTAGTGCACTTACTATAAATACACTGATGTCAAGAAACCAATTCAGCAATGGTTTATCAATAGAGAAATACTACACATAGCAAGTATACACTAATAAAAAAAAATGTATGTAGCTTATCCAACATCTCCATTTCTGCAGCCATACCCAAGGAGTCACTATTCTAATACCCCTCAAAACACATGCACCTGCCTCTGATAGCATCCTGTATGCGTGTGGATTTATCATTCCCACAGTCACTGGCAGTGAAGTGCTAGTGATCCAATTTTCTGGTACATCTGTGTGTTAACCAGAAGAATGGGTAATGGGCTTGCGCTGAGTGTGGAAATGACCGGTGCACCCTAGTAATGAATCTGCATGTGTGTGTGCGCCTGTGTGTGTGCAGCTAAAGGCCAAAGCACATCTGGATGGGAATTAGGGTGAATGAGGTGATAAATCAAGGATCTACCTCTGGTGCATATGATGGTCTAGTCACGGAGCATGAAGGGCAGCAGAATAGTGGAGGCCAAATGCCTTTCAGTTGTTTGATATACACAAATTTGATCTCCATTTCTACCTCAGTGCTACGAGGACCTTCACTTTAAGGATAATTCTAGTTTAGTACAACTGGCGTCTTGTTTTTATTGTTTTGTCCATCGTTCTTGTTGGTAATAATAACATCATACTCGACACTGCAACATTACTACACACATACAAGTAGTCAGGCAATCACACAAACACCCAGTCTGTTCACTTTCAGTTTAAACTTTTAAAATAAAGTCATTAAAATAATCTGATTAAACTATCTGATCTTCTCATCACCCACGTTTCCTGTTATCTTGTTCGATTTTTGTTGTACAGATGTCTCCATGTTTCCCGATCTCAGCAATTATCTTGGTAAGCACACTGTTTTCAGAGTCAACAGAAATGCAGACCAAAACTATAAAAAGAAACTATAATGACTTAAGGTGTGATGAACACGTGGCAAGTGCCATTTTTGGTAGTACAACTTAAATGTCAAAAAGGTGGATGGGAGCAGGGTCAATAGGCTGCTGCTGGCTGACGGCCTTTAACAACAATTGTCAGGCTAGTGTTTGGCTGTGGGCACGCTACCACTGTTTTTCTTTTGAGCACTGTGTTTTGTGTGGTTGTTTTCAAACAGGCCAGTGTAGCTTGGGTGCACAGCAGTTCAAAGTGAGGGGAATGAATAATAAATGAAAGCCAAGGCGGACATTTTAGGCCGTTAAAGTGGAACACTTGGTGGACTGTTTTCAGGAGTATCACACAAGGAAAAGGCTTTGCTCAGCAATACCTGCCAGGAGACTGTAGGCTTAGCTATCTCATGCCATTCTACAACCAATTTAACATGGCTAATGGCATCAAACATTTCCCTGAAATACAGATGCAGAGAATGGACAGATGCTTTTACAATATAGTGAGATTAAGCATCTATTTGAGAGTGCTAATGCTAAAGTGTACTTACTGTAATATCATACTTTCCCTTTACTCAGCACAATCTGCCTAGTGGGCTTAATCAGCCGTGCAGTACATGAATGTGTATTAAAATGTGTGTGTACATGCGTGTATTATAACATCAAGCAGCCTCACCTCTCTGAGCATGGGGTCATTGATGGAGCTGAGGTTGACTGCGCCCTCATAAGTCAGATAATAGAAAACATTGAGGGCTCTGGCGGCTTCAGGTCCCTGCTGCTTGTAGCCGAAGATTAGATCGATCCACTGGTGGAGCTGGCAGGACACAAACTCGCTCTCAAGAGCCTGTAAATGGAGAAGAGGGCAGAGGATTATGAGTATTGTAAAAGTCAGCAGATGCACAGCGCTTATGGACCATACTCTAACTAAATGCTAATCCCTAAACATGTTCCTCATCCCATTACTGAACAGCAGTTATCACTAATGCCTCTGAAAGATGAAATCCACAGAGAAAACAGAATTTCCTTCTAATTGTTCTTGTGACAAAATCTGCCAATGATTTCCATAATGAGAAAAAAGCTCAGTAAATCCATATCTGATCATATGGGAGCATCTAAACATCAGAGAACTCTTGTAGTTCATTAGGGAGTCATTTCAGCTTCTGTCTTTGTTCTTTTCTCTGCCGGTTGTGGGCAGATAAGTGCACCATGTTGCTCTTCAGTAAACGTCTCTGCATCACCATAATGCTGAGATACTAGCTGTTTTCTCTCCTCATTAGCTGGCAAAGGAGGGAAAAACATTTATGGATTCCTCATAAAAACAGGCAATTGTGTTAATTTGTGTAAAGCTGTCGGCCCACAAAAGCCCTCTAAACATGACCAAATTAGAATGAGGCAGCCCTTGATTGTCATTGCTGCCTTGTGTCACATTAATTTGTGACAAAACATTAGCCTGTGCTACACTTAAATGGCAATTTATATCATTTAAATTTTTACTGCACAGACCAGCGCATCCCTCACTGAAATGTGACTTTCTGACAGCTCATTCTGCATCTAATTCTTTCCTGCTCTCTTAATTACAACTTTCAATCAGAGAGGAATGCATGGGTATAAAGTGGAGACTGTGAGCGGTTGAGAAACGATGATGATTTCGCCTTGAAATGAACTTGATTCATTTTTGTTGCTTTCACAAATTCCATAATCTGAACTGATGAGAAGATGAACAGTGAACATAGGGTTTTTGATAATATTGACTAGACAAAGACATAAGATGGTTTTGGTTTCAGTGTGTTAGGTTTCATGCAAACTATACCATTATTACTTTATTTATTTATATATTTAATTAATGCTAATCATCTGATTTTGTTGTCAACAGTGTAGCACCATGAAGGAGGAGTATAGGTATATGCACATCAAATGTATGAGCAAGGCTACTGGAAATTTTAAAAAGTGATTTGTGCTGATATCTGTGTATCGTCTCCATGATAACATACATGATTATTAGTCTTTGTGAAGAGGAACATTTATGAGGAAATGTTATTGGTGAAATACATCTTTAGTGGGTTTGTGTCAGGTATAATATTCTAATATTTCCTTCCAACTATATACAATACAACATACAAACACCAAGTATTGCAGCATCATGTGGCATAATTACCAAAATAGTTCACGTGGTTCCCCAAGTCTGCTAACATACAGCTTTCTTGTGATGTGTGTAAAACAAATCTGTCTACTGTAGGTTTATTATTACACACACAATTATTTTGGACAATTATATCTATGCAAGCAGTGCTCTGAGGGCTGTAGACTTGACAAAATTAACAGACGGAGAGAGATTAGTCTGTTCTTCCCACTTTGTGTGACTCACTTGACAACATTTTCTGTTAATGGGTGGAACTGTGGTTGCTAACACCAAAACAAAACAAATCTAAAACTCTAAAAGTATTAAGATAAAACAGAACATCCCATGAGTCTAAGACAGTCTAGGCTCCTCGTCTATCTGTCCTTCTGGCAACAGCATATTCACAGTATGTTAGTGTGTTTAAAGGCTTGTGTCACAAGGCAATCCTTTTTATTAATGTTACACTACAAGCCAGGGAACCCCTATTTATTCAAACTCACTTTAATAGGAGGGAGAGTGGGTTTCAAGCGTGTGTGTGCACATGTGTGAGAAAGAGAGATCAGTTCATTATGCCTTACGACTGACCTTTGACAGCCCCTTCTCCTCTGTTTCTAAAACTAAAGCAGGGCCTGATGGGCATTTAATGTGCACTGCAATCTATTGTCAATCAATGTGGGGAAACAAAGAGCAGCCATGTTACTGCAGCTCTTTCTCCAGAGGCCCACCTTTATGGAAATCACTCTCATGTACCACTCTGAGGGGGAGAGACACTGAAAAAGTGAAAGTGTGTATTATGTGTGCCTGTGCTGTGTTGGCATTGGCACTGGTTGTATATAATTGTATTTGCTTCGTCTGTCACCATCTGTCTGACAAAAGGCTCAGCGGTTCTCTGTGACTGAAGTCTAGGTGTAGGAATTTAACCTCAGCAGACTCTCAAAGATTCAAATAATATCTGCCTTTGGGGATACAGTAATATGTCTCTTCAAAGTGCTTTCAAACACAGCAGAATATCGCCACACCAGTCAGATTTAGATTAGTATGTACTGCAAGTAAAATGAGCGCTTTATTTGGAAAGTTATTAGACCAGGGACTCCATATCAGAAGTATCAGAGAAGCATTTAGGCAATTAAGCTGTCAAGAAAACAACTGCTTATATAGTAATAACGAATAAGTGTCAATACATAATATGACGATGATAAACAAACCACAACATCCTACTAGTCAGACCATCATCTGTAGCCAAATCATAATATGACTTAATCTTCAGCCATAGATATTTTTGTCTAAGAAACAATATTAAAAACACACGAATGAACTGCACTGTACCTGGTGACGTGTTCCTTTATTATGTTCAACATGGGCACTGTAGTTTTATTGGACTTGATCTCATGTACACTGTGCTCCTGTTGTAAATTCTCACTCACATAACAAATGTGCAGCTGAAAATAGTCCCCAACAAAACACTACTTACTCCTATTTCAACAGTGCTTACTAAAACTACAGCTCCCAGCTTCTTTAAGAAATTACTTCCTCTTTTTTAAAAACAAAATAATATAATTCTAATCTGTTTTTAAAGTATGGGACCCAGAACAAATGGCCACCATGACTGAACACCACAAACAGGGTAGGAAAGTTAAGACAAAGCAATGATATTCAGACTACTGTTGTTGGTTGTAGTCTTTTTACAGTAACACATATATATGGAATATCAGTAGCTTTATCGTTTAAACTAATGTTTCTTAACTCGCAGTGCCATGCTATGTGAACACATACAAACAAAACTATACAACGGTTTTGAAATCTCAATGACATAAGTGTGAAAGTTGTGGGCAAAAACAGCAGTGATCTCAAAATTTTACTACAGAATCAAGATGACTGCATGTGAGGACTCCAGGAAGCAATAGAAGTATAATGCAAATAAAAGGCATGTATTGATAACCCAATAACAATGTGCCAGATGAGCAGGTGTGGAAATGTCTCCTAATGTAGTGCCACACTGTGCAAACAGTTGAGCAGAAGGTTGGGGCAGATAGCAGATTCCTGAGGTGGGATCTGGTGCCACTTCAGGAGAACCAGGCAGGATTATTGATGGGCCAATTAGCAGCCAGTGTATGTGTCATCTCCACCCACTGGGGACTCTCTGATAATTAATGAATAATTTAGCATGCCTTTATGTAAATGCTGATAGGGGGTAGAAATCATTGGAATCCCACATTTCTATTGTTACAGATTTGACAAAATACACCTTTGAAGCATAGGGGGGTTCCCTTTGTTGTGTGCAGTGAGTTGTTTTCAATGGCAACAACAATTTGGAATATTCTCCTGTGTAGAAAAGTGGCATCATTCACCTTAATCAGTTTTCCCCATCGATGCCAAGCATTTAAATGAATAACATTATTTTCTCTTTTTGAATTTCTTGCTTATTTTGCCTGTGTGCCAATTTGTTAGGCAGTGAGGTGAATGCCAAAGAAAATGTATTATAATGAACAAGACTGTGTGTAAAGCCTTACTTTCTGAACAAAGTAACACTACAAAAAAAAAACACGTTTCAATGCATGTCTACCAATATGTTAGTCCTTAGAAAGTCATTATCTGTAGACTGAGGATTTAAAAATACAATATTGTTATGTGACATACTGAACTGAACTGGAGGTACCAAATGACTGCAGTTAGTGGTGGACATTAAACCAGGCTTTGTCCTTCGGAGTAAAGATCAAGAATGTCCTTAATTCTAAATACTTCGTTTTACCTCACTTTGGACTTCTTTTAGTTATTACCATCCTTGGCTCAAAAGTAAAAGTGTCTGTCCATGCTACAGGTCTGCAGGACTTGCACTGGGTCTACCAGTGAAGTTTCTGTGCCTCGCTGTGGTGTGTGGTTGGCTTTATGGTCTGGATTGAGCTGAATTTCACTTCAGCCTTAACGAGGTGACACTGAATGCTTTCTTCCAACCCTCACTGGCCCTTAAAAGCCCTTTTAAGGACTTATGGAGAGCTGTCTGTAAGGATGTTAAAATGTCACTTAACAAATCAATCCACTCATTTGCATGCCAGTGGTGAGTATATGTGCATATGTGTAAGCGTGTATGTGTAATCAAATGCACATGTTGCATGCAGTGTTGTCAGCGGCGGTCTGTTTTCTTTTGTATCGATTACGGATGAATAAAGCAAACACTTGTCAGGTTTGTATATGCTAAAACGGCTGTTTAAGAACAAGCTGATCAAAACATCCTGAAAACCACATGATGAGAACAAAATGATTCTGAAGCAGTAGTTAAATGAGATTTTGTTTAGTCGTATTGTATTCTTATTAAGCATTTTATTAAATCAGATTATTAAATCCCATCAGTTTTGTGTGTTTACAAGTACATTACGCACCATTATCCAAACCTGAAGGAGCTGGTATATTCTTTTCAATACAAATTCATCATTGCTCTTGTTTTAACTCCCCCTTTTTAGCCCCCTTTCATTCTTTCATTTCTCACTCTTAATGCAACCCCCGTTTTTCTCCTCCTGTTTTTCTCCCAGTCATCTGATCCTTTGGATCAGCTCCTCGAGAGCTGCCATGCCATGAGCTTGACAAGCACTCTGATTAAAGGGCTTATTAGCTCTCTGTAAATGAGAAGCGGATTGTCATTTTGAAGCAGGCAGAGGAAGCCTGTAGCCAGCCAGGAGAGAGGGGGCCCCCAGCATGGAAGAGGAGGGAAAAAAAGCAACGGGTGACGTAAGGAATGAGAGCCTTGGAGCAGCCGCACAGCTAACAAACCATTTCCTTTATTCTCAAATTCACACACACCAACAGGACCCCAGATGGGTTGTGTGTGTTACTTCAGTCCCCCCTCCTTCCTGCTCTACTAATTAGATAGGTCACAACTGTGAGAGTTCTGGCTATGGGTCAACAGTGACACTCGCTGGCAAGTGGAACCTGAAACTCTAACCCCAACTCTCTCCCGCTCTCTACTCACATCTTTCTTACTATCCCTCGCCCACTTGAAAAGAAAGTATATCAGGTTTTTGGGATGAAAAGAAGCATAATGAGCAGTGATTGGGAAGATATTTCCCAAAACATTTTATGGTATTTTCCTATATTTTCAGTCTTTTTCAGACAAATGGTAAGGGTTAAACTGTGAGAATGCAAGTTATCCTATTTACAGCACAGACAATAGCGTAAACAATACTGATTGAAAGTTAATGGTGTATGTAATGCTCTGTATGCTGGTTAGTTTCTTTTTAGTTGATGCATTTTAATGGAAAATAGTATGAAGTCACAGAAATCTGGTTATATAGGGTTTGGAAATATTTTTATCTTAAAATATTCTAAAGAAAATATTTCAACAAGCAAGCAAGAAAAACGCTCCAACTGTCTACTATTATTTCAACCACAGCTAATAAGCAACCTGCAGATAATCAAACCATCTGTCCACCTACACCAAGAAAATGCTAACAAGCAGGCAAATACATCACCAATGCTATAAGACGCATCCACAAAAGTGTGCAAAAGCTAAGTCAATAGTCAGACCTGATTAAAGGACCACAGGACCACTGAGGAAGGCTTTGGAGCATGCTAAACACTGAGACAATATTTGGATAGCTGTTAAGAGGAGCATTGTTGTTTCAGATGATTACTGTATAGAGCTGGCTGGAGGACTGGATGGTCTCTCTGCCTCTCAACACAGAGTGGAGATGATGAGGATGAATGACTCAACTGATCAGCTCAAGTGTAGTTAGCCTTCAAGGAGAGGCTATTAGGGTGTTGGGTTATGTGGAGCTGCAGCTTGTTTGTGAGTGCATGTGTGTGGAGAAACCACAGGAAAAGGTAACCACCAAGTCTCAAAAGACAAATACAACAATATACTTAAACAATACAATTAAAAATATCACACATTACGCTACAAAAGGTGTAGACAAAATTCAGTTTTTTATTTTTATAGTTTTACTATGTGTGACTGCTTTGCAGAAATTTGGAAATACACTGAACTTGTGGACACACTACAATTTTGACCTCATGGTGGTGCAAGTTTAAAAGTTAAGGGATAAACGACGTTATTACAGCTCATTCTATGCCAGGCATAAATGCCTCAGCCTAATTTGGAGGCAACACACCCAATAGCTGTTGAGTCACAGAACTAAAAAACACTAATTTCAACCTGATGGTGGCACTAGGAAATGTCAGTACACTAGTATAACTGCAAAAATCCTTACTAATACTGTTATAATGATTTCCACCATATTGTCCAGCTCTTTTGATAGCGTGTTATAATTTTCTGTGTCTGTGTCTGCTTGAAAATAAACGTAAAAGAGTGTGAAAACAGTGCATGCTACAAAAAAGCATCTCAGTAGACTTTGGCAGAAGTAAAATGAGAGCGAGGAGGAGTGCAGGAAAAGGGAGAAGGACAACATTAGTGAGTGAGTATGTCAGCAGCAGTAGATCATCCCATTTCTCAGGCTCTCATCGGCCTCCTCCATTACATCATTGAAGAGGAGGATGAAGAAGAGGAGGGAGAGAGGGACAGCAAGGAGGGGGAGGCAGGGAAGAAGGGGGGACAGCTCGTAAAACACCGAGCACACAGTAAACATGTCTGCTCTTATGCATGACAATACCCCTACAGTGAGCGCTGCCTGACATTAGCCAGATAACCCCCTCTGCCCCACATGCTAGTTCCCATCCAACAACAAGGCTTTCAGTGGAGACACCAGGGGAATAGATTAGCACTATGCTAACATGGTAAACTGTGTTCTGTTACACAGGGCCACGTTGGGCCAGACGACGCTAAGATTTTCACTCACTCAGTCATTGACAAGTGCATAAGTACATCTTAGTGGTTAGTGACTGGTCCTTGCAGTGGTTTACCTCAGCTCACACATGAATTTCTATGGGTTTACTGTGAATAAGATGTGGATGCTGGTGGGAACGGCATTACATGCGTCCCAGCGGGTGTCTGATCAGACAGCGCGGCATGGATGAGAAGTAAATGTAAACAGCCATGCTCTTTGACCTTCTGTAGCTTGTGGTCTGAGCTGGGAAGCTGTCATATTTAGATGTATATCTTGTGGGGGAAAAAACATGAGCCACGATGTCGTCTTCTGTACCAAACTCTCCTCCCTGTTTCAAATACTGAGCCCCTGAACAGACAATATCTTAAAACGTTCTGAGAATTGGCCACAATATTCATTTTTGCAACATATCTTATCTAAAATACAGAACATGACCCTGTCCTCACTTGATCATAACCTGGTAGGATAATGAACTTGTCGGCCATGATGACATTTTGTAAGTGTGAAGAGCTGTCAGCATATGAAAGTGACAAACTGAGAACTCAGAGAGGGTGACAGTGTGAGTCTATGAGGTTCAGGGGGTAAAGGTGATTTGGCTCATATTAATATGACATTTGTCTGTTAGCGCTGGGCAGCCATGTAAATGTTTATCTCTGTAGGCAAGATTACTGTGGGGTCATGACAACAACAGCTGTAAGGTCAAACGTGAGGCTCAACAGGACAAAACAACATCATAGTGCATAATGAGTATAAATGACCACATACAACAGTATATTTGAATTTTAAAGCTAAATCACACCATTAGTGACTATTTGGAGGCACGAGAGAACAAACACAAAGCTACAACATAAAAACAAAGCTGCTACCTGTTAAATACGTTCTTAAGTCATTGCATGATACAGGTGTCAGACGTGTATGTAGTGTAAGAGAATTTAACCATATTAAAAAGTATGTGGTATGTGGTTATGTTAAAACAAAATCCTGGTCACAATTTTTAAACTCTCGTATTTTAATACTCATGCAAAGTTTTCCCCAAAGTGGCACAATTGCACAGAATTGGCAAGTAACTAAGTACATTTACTCACGTTTTGTACTTGAGTACAGTTTTGAGGTACTTGTACTTTACTGAAGTATTTCCTTTTCATGCTACTTTTACGCCCCTACAAATCAAAAGGAAAATATTGGACTTTTACTTTACTACATTTATTTTAACAGTATTAGTTACTAGTCATTTTTTGCAAGTTTAGAGTCTTATAAAATGCTGGTGTATTATTAATGTATTAACCCCCTTTTACTATATAAGGTGGTTAAAATCAGCTCCACCTTTTCTTGTAGTGGAGTGTTTTTCTAGGCACATACATGCACTTTTACTTGAGTATTGAGTTTGTGTACTTACACCTTTACATACCTCTGATGGCTATTCTCTAAAAATTACAAAAACAATAACAAGTAATCTAATGGTAAAAATGTATATGTTTTGCATACTTTTCTATCTACACTCCATTGAGCATGTCTTAAGTAGCTTGCACTGAAAGTTTGTTGTAGTGACCTGTGGTCAACCTTCTCAGTATCAGCTTCTGAACCATCACTCAATTGGCTTTGCTCATTCAACATGAGAAAAGTCTTGCTCTCCTTCTGTGAGGGCAGTTTAGCTGATGTTTCTGTCACTGCTTTGAGTAAGCAGATGCTTTATAAGGGGAAAAAGGCCGAAAGTAATGTGAGAGACGGGCAGTCTCTCCCATGTGTGTGGTTTGCAGGTCTGTCAGCAGCACTACAAGAACACAGATGACTGAAAGGAACCAAACGTGAATGATCGAGCAGCAAATGGGCCCTGCAGAGTTCAAATGTGTTAGATGGTGATCATACACCTTCTCTTAAGGAAAAAATATTAATAGGGAGTCTGTGTTGTAAATCTGATTGGATAAATTAGCGTTAGAAATAAAAAGATACCAGTTGTCATGAAACACATGCAGAAAAGTCTATTAAAAAGTAAACATAGCATGACACTAAGGAACCATGTTGGTAATAAAATAATCATGTTTTACTGTTATATGTCAAATAAATGAATATATTAGATTATTATTATTATGCAGATAATAACTACCAATTATTACAGTATAATGTGTAAATCACAGCCTCTGAAATACATACGGTTTAGCTCAGACTATTCAGAGTGAGATATGGCTACTACAGTGTAACAGTCTGTGGTTTAGGTTGCTCCAAATCAGTAGCCCAATTAAAGCCTGGACACAAGACAGGTAAACATTTACGTGCACACAAGCACATACACAAGCATGCACACACGATCACCTGCTATCTCACTAATGGTTAGCAGACCCGAGAAGTGAGATGTGCTCATATATAGTGGAATGTCAGAGAGGCTGACAGTGCCCAGAGACGTGTAGTTATCTGCTGGAGGAGGGATCAAGTTCTTAACCTCTCCTTCAACCTCCTGGTAAAAACAACAAGCAGCCCCTGATCTCTGTGGCATGCCGCCTCAAGACCCCAATGTCTCTGTGTTTGTGTGTGTGTGTGTGTGTGTGTGTGTGTGGTGGACCCAGAAAAGGGAGTGTGCCTTTACAAGCAAGCGTTTAAGTATACAGTAGACACTTCACAGTGTAGTGAAGGTTCAAGTCTAGCCATAGGCACTAAAGAGCTTTGTCTTCTTCTAGTCTTTGAGCCAGAGGTTAAACAACAATCTGTTTTGGCACACACTTCCCACGAAACACAGTTTTTACTAAATATCAGCGATGAACTATGACACTTCAACAGTAGAGCAACAGAAACCAGATGACACTTATTATTTATTTCTTCATCTGAACTTTTCTTTACTACCAACCATGCAACTCTCACTCACAACAACAAAACATGCTGCTGTTTTGCACAGCAGCACAATCCTTTACTGTGAGAGGCTTTTAATAGTCTTTCCAGATTGGGTCCTAATTAGCTGTTAATCATCTAGGGCTCATAACCAGAGTGGAGACAGCAGGCGTGTGGGTTTGTAAGGGTGTGTGCATTTGCATGTGTTTGTGTGTTCTCTCCTGCTGTCTATCCTTGTGTTGTGAGGCCATTAGCACCAGACAAGCTAAAGAGAGCCAAACAGCCCATTAACTCCTTCACTCTTACTCTCTCCTCTCCACTATGCTCATCTCTCTCCCAACAGTACCACAGTTGCCAGCTGACACCCTCTAATGCCAGCTATCTGTCATGACCAGAGACCTGTCCACCCACACATCCCTCCCTCTACCTTGTCCTTTACGTATTCTTTCCTTTACCCTGTCTTTCCCATTCTGTCTGTATACTATGTGTTGTACTGTAAGACTGGCTCTCTTAAAATGAATGAATCAATCTATCTATGAAACTTCACTTATATAGCATCTTTAGCACTGGTTAATGCAATTCAAAGTGCTTTACGAATGACCGACAACTGATAAATAAGAGGACTTGAGAGGCCATGTTGATTGATACACTGAAAGCATGTCATAGAAGTAGGCTGGTGCAAGACCATGAAGCCAACCAATGTAATGACTTAGGTGTAATGTGTTCATTCTTTCTAGTCCTGGTCAGCAACTGAGCAACAGTGATCTGAATCAATTGTAATTGATCAATTGCTATTTTTGTTGAACATTACAACAACCTGGCATGCTGGACAAAAAAGCGTCAGTCTCTCTGTGCAGCTCTGAGAGATATTGTTAAGATAATAAAAGCATCATCTTAAAAATTGTGAAATTATATATGATAATGTTGCAACTATTCATTATTTTTATTATTAATCTATGAATTATTTTCTTGATTCAGGAAAAGAGAGGAAATACTGGAAGATTTCAGTTTTAATATTCCACAGATAAACTGAATTGTCAAACTATTATATACACAAATATATCTATTTAGGCAATTTCTCAAGCAAAATAAAACAACCAAAACATGACTGTTAAATTTCAGTATTTTCTCACATTTTATAGACAAAATGATGAATCAAGAAAATAATCCAGATTCAGTTTTTTTAACATACATAAACATAACATAAATATATAGCAATAATTTGTTATCACTATTTTCAACTGATACCAGCAACTTCCAGGAATGGATCAATGTACCTGAGAGGAGAGGTGGTTGCAGTTAAGCTACTGTATGTTGAAACGTACAGTGTGTGTCGATGTGGGTATGAAGCTGATATTCCTATTGTCAACCCCCTTGTGAAACCTCAAAAAGCTTGTGCTGTACTGACCTTGTTATATTTCGGTGCACCTATACCTGCCTGCTGGGCTCAGCTGCACAGTGGATCAATATCTCAATTTGCACACAGTGGAGAAAGAAACCACAGACTGAAATTCAATCAGCCTGAGAGCAGTAATGAGCAGGTATCTGACCATTTGGATAAGTCCAAATGCTTCTGCACTACTAAATTGGGCACAAAGGAAGGGACCAGAGGAAATTGAGGGAGCAGAGGTAAATGAGACTGGCACATTTCAAGCAGGAATGAAAAGCTGCTTTGTGCTTACAAGAGCACAAAGTGCCATTAACAAGCAGGTTCTTTCAGTTACACTTTTGACTGATTTTTAGTGTATATAATAATATTATCCAAATTAGGTATGTTTTTAAAGTGAGCATATTCAACCTCTGCATTTTGAATAAAACATACACAGGAGAGCAATATTAGAGAAGAAAATTATACCTACTACAAAGATGGTATAAAAGGATTATAGTTAATGTCAGTATCAATTAATCTGTTGATTTTTGTCAGAATAAATATTATATAATACACAGAAATTATATAAATTTAATATATAATACAATTATATAAAACAGAAAAACACTGCTCATCCTGTTCACCACATTTGGCATTTTTTTGTCAACATTTAACAAGATAATGCTGAAAAATCTATTAAGTATATTCTTTCTTCAACACAAATTATCAGAAGGCTTCAATAAAAAGACACTGAGCAGGAGACTGCAAAACTCTACTACCACAAAAAAACTTCCTCAGCACATCCACTTTGGCCCTGACCATGCTGAAAGCCAAAGAGAGATGTGTGTGATTAATGATAGGGGCCTGGTCATATCAGCAGGCTGGTTAACACATCCCACCACAAGACTACACAGGTCACAGAGCACATCAAGTCTCATCAGAACCCCTTACTACTGTGGGCATATGTAACACAAGAAGCTATGCCTGCCACTCTACACATTCAAAGCAATAAAAATACAGGATCAATAAAACTGCAGAAAGTCAAAAAGGTTTTTGAAGTTGAAGTACTAAAAGTTCCAATGTCAAGCCATTCTACCAAGACACAACAGAAACAGTAAATTTATCTGGTGCTTTTAAACTTTCTAGAGCAGAAAAGGTAATCTGATCCAAACAGTTACCTCAGTTTCCAAGCCTGAGGTGTGGGTGTGTGGGTGTGTGTGTGTGTCTCTCTCTCTATCTCTCTCTCTCTATATATATATATATATATATGTAAGAGGAGAGAACAATGAAAATATGACGGCAAGTTTGACAACATCCGACAAGCACATAGAGTATTTGTGCTTTGGGATGAGCGGACAGGAAGGGGAGACCAGAAACACGATACTGGATCATTTACTGCACATGCACTATGTATCTGGAATGAGAGCAGAGAGAGACATATTGAGGTGCATAGGGACAGGAGTTGAGACGAAGGTTGGATCATTTTGCCAACACAGCAATCTGAGAGTTGGGGAATGTCGGAGGAGCAGGAGGCTCAGGTAACAGGAAGAACTGTGAGACGGTCAGGAAATCACACTGTCTCTTTGAATTAGCATTTTCAGTTAAGATTGTAAAAGGAAAAGCAGAAACCTCAGCCAGTTCTTAGGTCTGCCTGGGTTAGAAGATGCAGTATATGAGACAGATGCGTGTGTGTGTGCGTGCATGCGTGTATAATCAATGTGCAGATTATCTTAATGAAGATACAAACATTTACCTACATCAAGAAAAAATTAACAGTAATTGATGCCTGTAAAGTGTACTGATCTGACTTCCTGTCATCTACTTGCTCATTATGTTAGCACGTGCTACGGTTCTGTGTATTATTATTTGTCTTACCAGGCGATTGATTCGAACAAAGTCCTCTGGGCTCTTGGCCCAGGGGGGCAGCTCCACATCAGAGACCACAGTGCCATCTTCCATCACTCCCAGATTGTAACTATTGGCGTTGACAAACATCTCAGGCAAATAATAGAACTCGGGGATCAGCTCCTGAATGGACAGAGACATGTTTAAGTTATGGTTAACACAAGACTACAAGCTAAATGTGACATATTTTGAAATAGTTGCACAGGTTTAGTTTTGGGTAAGTAATGAGACCCCATGCTAGAATAGGGTCAGACTGTGAACAGTAAATTTGAATATGTCTAAAACTATTTAAAAAAAAAGCTGAATAGGGACAAGATCCTGTATAAATTCAGTTCAGAAATGATTTAAAGATTATCGCGCGTGTGTTTTCTAAACTTTACAATAATTAATGAAAGTGATACCCATTGTATGACTGCTTATCTGGTGCCTGACTCTGTGTTCAGCCATTACAGAAATGTCAAAAACATGTTCTCAGTGGTTTTCCAATGCGCCGATGTACTAATCTTCTTTGTTTGTACTGAAGCAGCAGAAAACGTTTTTCTACTTTTTCTCCCTTCTTCCACAATAACATAGAAAAAACATTCAAATTCTTGCCTAAGTATGATAATTTTATTTGGCTGTCTCAAACAACACAAAGGATTTTCAAATTGCATGCTAAAAACAAATTTAGTTATGACAAGAGACGTAACCCCATATGTTTAGCCATTTGTCATTCTTAACTAAGCAGAACCTGCCACAATGAGCGTAAACATTAAGATTGACTTTGAGCTTAAAATCATGTAGATAAATCCATACAGTCCCTCCAGGCCTAAACTGTAGTGTTATTGTTGTGGGTATGTCTCAACGACTACAAGACACCAGGATAACGGGATGAAGCAGAATGTCTCAACTCTTGGCTGCTTCACATAACAAAGTAGTGCACTACAAGTATTTTGTGCTGTAAACAGTTGTCTTGACACTAACAACACAAAGGATGGCTTTACTCATGCACTGCAATGGGGGACATGTGCGTATTGACAAAGACTGAAAATGACTACATAAACAGATACATGGTAAACATGACATGATTAGTCCAATGCTAAAATATCTAATTATAGACTAAATGGTCAGTTGAGGGTTTTATTTGTTGGAATTGGATGGTCGCCTAGTTGTCTGAGAAACACTTGTGTGATTACAAGTGCTGACTGGTCCTCTTGAGAAGGACATAAAGATACAAACACATTGACAGTCTGACATCAGAGATGAGCTGGCTTCCGCCGAAACCAAGCTGACAGTCTGTCAGGACAGCAGCACTGATGACAGCATTGCAGCAGGCAAATAACTCATGATAAAACTTGAGGCTCACTAGCAGGTTTAAGCAATTTTTTTACACACATGCACAAGTCTGAATTTAAATGTTATAAAGGTCATAGGCAGCATGATCTTTGAAAATACTAAAACTACTTACACAAACAATTATAGGTCACTTTTATTAGGTTAGCTCCATTATGCATTCCCCTCTCATCAATGGGGTGAAAAGATCCAATCAAATGAGCAAGCAAACACACAGGTTTAAAACAACACAGCACTTCCTTACTTCTAAAATCTCTTCACTCCACAAAACCTGACCTAAAACTTAAAGGTCACTCTCTTAACGAGGCCTCCAGATCACCCAGGTTCACTGGCTATAGCCTGCTGTAAATTTGAGCAGTAGGTGGGAGGACACACACACACACTCCACAACACTCAAGCCTGCCTTGCATGGCCATTATGTGCAGTGGCCCCTTTGCTCCGGCCTGGTCAGAGGCCAGCCCCTCTGATCCCCAATCCTGTCCTGTCATGGGTCACTGGAAGGGGCTCTGGCCTCTAGGCTCCTCTGCTACACTTCCACTGTTGCTACCTCTAACCCCTCTTGTCTCCTCTCTTCCCCACTGATGCCTTTGGGCTGGGGCTAGGGGTCAAGGGATTGGGGACTGGAGGTCATGCTAGCGTCACCCAGGCTAGAGACACATTGAATCTGGGTGTTGTAACCTATTACCACCTCTTTTTACCAGTGAGGTATGAAAACACTGGGGCTTTTTGCCCTCTGGCAGGGACAGAGTTGCTATCAATGGCTCCAGTCCTAAAGCTAAATGGTGTACTTAGCATACTAAATTGATACATCTCATCCCTAATTCCTCTTTTGCTTAGAGCATAAATGTGTTCATACAAGTGTATAAAGTCGACGGAGTTTTATTCAAAATATGCTAAAAATATTCAAATTGAACATGGAAACAAAGTGATGTGGTCCAGATTTCCCCATTTGTTTTGATCTGAAGTTGAGCTGCCGCAGATGGATCCACATTGACAGGTCTAGACTGAGAGAGCAAACAAGGACTCTTGTTGGGCTTTCGCAATCAAGCATTGGCCAGTTACGCAGTAACACAATCCATATGTTTTATCAGAGGGATGTGAGGGGGGTGGTAAATGCAATCAAGCGTCAAAACCCCCAACACCACCACTGTTCCCCAATCTAGTGACCTAGTGCCAGGAGACCAAGAAAAACTCAACTTTGACAGAATGTCTGACTGTAGTCGTAAATGTTTTAGTAGAGCTGTTAAAGTGTGCACTGGGGGTTCGAAGGCCCTCAGTATGAGAATGACCTGCGCTGTTCCAGGGCAGATACAACAGCTCAGCAGAGTTTGGGGGCCCAATGGGAAGGGATTCAAGTCCATGTTATAGCTGGCTGAATCTGAGACAGACGGCTGGGACAGATGAGGATTAGTCTAAAGCTTTGATCAGAAGACCAGGAAGCTTTCATTGCAAATGGACAATGATTGGTTGTGACTGAACATTACTCTTTTGAAGCCTTTTTGTCTTTGTCTCTAAAAAATTTTTATTCTTCTGTAGTGTTCAGTTCTTTATCTCTTCTAACGTCTAACCTTTTTACAAGTTAACCACATAAAAAGGAAAGTATTTTTCATGTGTGTGTATGCATCAGTGCATATAATACCTTAACATCAGATGTGTCTCTCTGGCAGTTCCTCCAAGCTCGGGCCACAGAAGAGAAGGTGCGGTCAGCATGGTCAAACTTTCCTCCTTGGAAGTTAAGGAAGAACGTGGTGAAGGGTTCCTGTTGATTAGGAAAAACTTGCTCTGAATCTGACTTTAGGAGGCTGCTGCTGAAGTAGAATATCTTCTCGTGCAATAAAAATAAACAACACAAGTCTGTGTTGGTGTTCAATAAAATAAATCAACAGATTTGAATGCCACTAATTTTTTTCCAAACTGGAGTCCAAAAATGAACAAGTGAAATAACAATAATTCCAGTGAGCCAATAAAAGCAATACGTTTGTGCTAGTGATGCATTTCTAGTCATGTATAATCTTGTTAAGACAGATCAATATTTGTCTCTCTGACAAAACAGCCCCCAAGTGGCACAAACCCAATATGCTGGACTATAGCTAGAGCCTAATACTGTAGATAGTTAATTAAATTCTCCTGAAATAACATAAGCCTAATTTCTAAGAAAAATCAAGCAAGAGGTTAACCACATTGCATTACATCTCACAGAATTAAGTGCACTGTAAATGTAACAAAATACACAAATTAGATTTTTATTATTTCACAAACAGCTGCAGTTACTGTGATGTTTAATCTCCTAAAGTTTGATCTTTAAGTGAGAATTATAAGTGAGGGTTTCTGGCAAAGTGGCTTTAGAGTAAGCCCTCTAATGATGTGCAGGGATCAATGAGGTAACTCTACTGGGAGTCACTGAAACAGTGAGCTACTGGGACAATAACAGCAGAAAACTGCACGTTGGAGAAACTTAGTAACCTCCTTCTCCCCTGAGAGCAGTATGAAAAGATTGATGGCATCCATTCAACAAAGGTAGCGAAAGAGAGCACTCGAATGTGCAACATACACTGCATATGCTCTTCACATATTATACCTGTAGTGGCTGAGAATTTTCTCAAGTTGAACATATTTTTCATGGCAGACATTTAATTGCAGTGCACACACCTAGAGTGTAATGGATTACCCCATATGCAACAACAAATGAGGAACAATATGCATGTGATGTAATATTTAGCATACATATAGTCTCAATTTAATACACACACACACATTTGTTTCTTGGAAGCAGAGACCTAATGACAAATAAATTAATGAAATATGAAACTCCAACGCAAGTGCATTACTATTACTTATTAGTATTATCTATAGATGAAGAAGAAATCTTTGACTAGACATACAGTATGCATACATGTAATTGTTTGGTTGCATATCATTATTTTGTTGCAAAACATATTTTAAGCACTGCACTCACTATACGTAGTAGCCACATCAAGGTGAAACTGGAGGTGGAGTAGTGGGTGCCATAATGGAACTTTGGGACCTGATCATCCTCCCAGGACTCATATCGGTCTGAAAAGAATGCCGCTCTCTTGGGGTTCAGAGCACCGATGGGCTATGGAGAAATATGAGCATAAACACATTTTTAAATGTCTCAAAAAGTAAAAACAGACAAACAAAAGACAGAAAAATGACAGTGTAATAAGAAAGGGAAAGCAAGTGTGAATACTTTCAGGGACCACTTGCAGAAGCATAACAGTTGCAAGGCAAATGAAGCTAGTAACCTTTGTGCAATCTCAGATGAATATTAGATGATGTTTCCTTTCAGACAGAGATCAATCCTTTCCCACAGAGTGCTTTTTAGAGGCTGTGAAAAGGAGCCCCTGCAGCTGTAGTCTGTCAGAGAAAACTAATGTGCTCCAATGAAAGAGTGCCCACTAGGAATACCAATAGCAAGGCTGTGAGTTCCTTTAATTTCTACTTTTATTAATCTGTAACTAATACACTGGTCACCAGTCCTATTTGTAGTCTAGAAAAATGGTTAAGTTGCATTAATTTTCCATTGCTCTCCAAAAACCAATAACCCTTGAGCTGCTTGGCTATTATTTAAATTCTCATTTATAGAAATTACTTTCAGGCTGGTTCAATTTTTATTAGTCTTCTGCTGGCTGTGCCTCATTCCCCCAAACCCCCCTTAATCTTTCTTCCACACAGACACACACACACACACATGCAGCAGATCAATGGTAACGGAATGATGGCCTTTTGAGGATGAGGGTATAATACAGCACGGATCAATTGGATCTCTTTCATATGATAGGGTGCCTGTCACAGCAAGACCCATCCAGAGCCAGGCTTTGATATTGATCTGTGGTATGGCTGCTGTTTTGTGTGGGTGTAATGGGGCATGCTGGTGTACAAGTATTTGTCTGTAGTGGGAGTGATGCACAAAAGGATAGCGTAAAATTGGTTTAAGGTGTGCATATTCTTTTGTTATTTTGTAAATACTGTTTTTAAGTGTGTGTGGATTTATAAAGCAAAAAATGCTTCGTGCCACCGCTCTGTGCAGCTCTGTGTTGACAGTGATACACTGTGGGCTTCCTCAGGGCCACTGGGGGTGGGTGAGTACACACAGTGAATTATACATCACACCCATTGGTCTGATTTATAACCCTAATAACAGTCGGCTCATTAAAAAAAGAAAAGGGAGAGGAGGCATATAAAATAAAAAAGACTGAAACTGCCACAGTGACAGAGAGAGAGAATTGTGTGTGAGTGCATGAGGGGGTTGTTGGTTTGCTCGAGCCCGACATTGTTTACTGCTGTAAATTACTGTGGGGCTAGCTCTCTCAGCTTACAGTAGCTACAACAGAGTGGCGGTGACGGCGCCGTACATCAGAGCAGAGTGCCTGGCAGTGTGCTGATGGAACGCCTGCTGCCGCCCCGCTACAGATTGGCCTAATATGTCGTGGCAAAGAATAGCGCTCTGATGAGCTCTCAGATAAATGAACCAATCTAGTAGTTTTAATTAGACCATGGAGTAAGCTACAGAAAAAAAAACTGTGCTGCCGCTTTGAAGAGGTCAACACTGGAGAATTAATCTTGGATTAGTCCTAATCAGTTTTTCATCTATAGCGGAGATAGAGCAGGTGTTACAGAGACATTTTAAAGAAACTGTGAGAAAAACATCACCAGGAATAATTACAGTGATTAAAACTAAACTGTAGGTAATACAGTGAATAGAAAATGTGCTGTTTATTCCTAAACAAATCAACACACTGTGTATACATATATATTTATGATAAGATTTATGATTAAAAATATAGCATAGAATTATCAACACAACAAATACTACATGTAAAGAATAAAAAACTAGAGTCGTAAGATACTTTTCTAAAATTTTAAAATCTACATTAAGACCCAACAATGTATCACAGAACTAATAACTACAATGACAGATTATAATACTGCATGTTCTCAGTAGTGACTTCAATATGTTAACTTATTTCAGTCATAATTATCTTCAGTTTGAGACCACAAATACTTTCAAAATCTGTACTTCCTAACAGAGAAAAGCACTGCTTTAAAGTTCAACAAGGATCTTCCTGTGAACTATTATAACATTACCTATTGCTACTTTGCTTTTAAAACAATAATGGGTCACTGGTGATGTAGTATAATAGCCTACCGACAATTTAAGCATCACTGGGGCTTTGAGTCATAAATCAAAAGAGCCTTTTGAAAGGAGTGTTTATGTATAATGTCCTATTTAAACAGTGAAAATGGTGCGGAGGGCCTGGGGGATAAACATATGGGACGCGTATGGCGAAATCAATACACCATTAGCTGATCTGGCTGTAAGTAGTAGGTTATAGCACAAAGGAACAGGGAATGCTCAATAAATTCTCACTATTTCTGTTGCCATGTAAAGGCACACTGTCTAATTTATGGTTAGAAGGTTAACTATTCTTTTAATTGTCTGCTGTGCTTCATTAAAAGCTGTAAACAATAAGAATGAAATTAATTTTTCCCTATGTAGAACTTTATGACCAAGCTGACCAATTCTATCCATCCTGCAGCTATCTGCATGTAGGACACATGTATTTTTGTAAGGAAATGTGTGTCAGTGTGCAGAACTGGGGTGTAAGAAAGGGTGGAAGTATTTAAAAAAAATGTTAAAACACTTGCAGTCTGTTCTAGTGTGTGCTTATCGTGACTACAATGTTATCTCGGGGGTCGGCATTTGATGTCAGGTTGAGGTTAGAGTTTATGATAAGAAAAGTCCCTGGGGTCAGAATGGCTCTGGCAGCAGTGAACATAAATTCTGTGTGGCCACTGTTGTGCTGGGGATGATGACAGTGTGTGACACACACACACACACATTTATGGCAATTTGGCTTCTCAGTGTCACTGGAGGCTTCTCAGATGACCTGTTTCTATAAGAGACAACCACCAACACACACAACCACATAAGAACGGGATAACAGAGATGTGGAAATGTGGAAGGTGAGAAAGAAAGAGTGAAAAGAGAAAGAATGATTGCGAGTGCAGAATTGGAGGATGGGGGTTGATTTGGGGGGCTGCACAGTGCTGCTTGCCCTTTTCCAGACACTGCAGTCTGGCACGGTCCAGTGGTCATACACTGATATCACACACGTCAACAACATGAATAAAACAGATGTAATAAAGACTGGCCCCCTTCCCTCCCCTGCTCCTTTTTGCTGCTTTTCTGCTCTTTGATGAGAAAGGAGCACAACAGAAGGCAAATTATGTTGTTCTTCTCTTACACACTCTCCTCCTCTTTCTTTTGCTCTCTGATTGTCTTTCCCTCTCTCCTCCTTTCACCCATCTTCCCTTCATTCAGTTAGTCCCTGGGGCTGCAAGGCTTGACTGAGCACAGAGGCTGAGCTGTCCAAACTCGGAGGCAGTGCAAAGGAGAAGAGCAAGAGGCAGAAAACTGAAGGAAGGATGCGTGTTTGTGCATTTATGTGAGTGTGTGTTTGTGAGTGCCAAGCACAACCGTCACATTTCAGCCTACTGGGCAACATGAAGCTAGAGAAACAGCAAAATTATGCAGCCCCATACAGTAGGGAAAGCTACACTGGGAGGAATAAAAGCAGAGGATGGAGACACAGAAGAGCAGATCAAAAGTGAAAGAGAACCCAGGACAAGGTGCTGACTGCTGGGGTGTTGGAACCTGTGTGGCAGGGCAGTGTGAAACAATAGATGTGTGATTTTGTGTTTCAGAACCAATACTTGAAAGTATTTGTGCAGTGCAGTACTGTATTATATATTATATGTGCAGTGCAGTACTGTATTATATTATATTGTACAATTAATACTTTTTCTACCATCTCTACTTCTAAGGGTTAATGTGGTGTAATGAATTTTAATGAATGTTTACCTATGTTACCTACCTATATACTTCATAATGTACTGTTATTTCTGCCAATCATAAAAGCTTGTGCCAAATCTTAATTTTAAATTTTTTTTTTTTTCCATAATCACTTAATTGAAACCGATAAAGAGAAGTCATATATGCACTCTACTTTTGCCTCGAATTTCACTGTTGACAAACTGGAAACTGTCAAAACTCTGCCTTTTGAAAGAATAAACAGAACCAGAGAATCCAAAATGAAGGATGCAACAAATTCTACTGTAAAACATTATGGTGTAATATAAAATTATGTGTTGTGTTTAAAAAAAAAAATCCAGTTCAACTTCTACAGACAAGCAATGCAACACCAACATACTTGTGAATTACTGTGAAAAAGGGATAATGTGACTTGTTTATAAATAGCTGTGGGTTGTGACATCCAGGAAACCTTAATATCACAGGGAAACATACACATTTGTAATAGCTCTATATTCTCTAACAACAAATAAGTATTTTAAAGTGAAATAAAATAAGAGGGCAAGGTATAACTACAAGAGGGATTCAATTCAGATCAAGGCATCAACACAGATCTTGCAGTCTGAGCACAGCGTATGTTCCATTTTGTCTCACTAGTTATGTGCCTCTACCTCTCCCTGACTCGGCACGAACATGACTGGCCCCAGGACCTGAACGAATGCCCTTAAGTGTAACTCTGAAATGCATTTCCTCCAACGTATCCCCTGTCCATTAACACATGCCTTTTTGTTACTATTGTTGATTTATTTAGTCATTTTGGTTCCAGTATCCAGACAGTCGCTCAATCATCTCACTCTAAAACTAATCCTCTGTCCTCCCAACCCTGGACACCATTACGCATAGCTGGCAAGCTTGGAGTGTGTTTTTTGCTTTTTTCTGTGTATGTGTGTAAAAGAGAGACAGTTCATGTGAGTAAATAATTCCATATCTACTTATAATATGAAGGAGACTCTTTAGCAGTGTGATTGTTAGTATTTCTGTGCCAGGAGCATCTTAGGGCAGATGTCATTATTGTAAGCCAAATCACTTGATGCCTGGAGCTACCAGGGAGTATTACTTCACTTCCTGGGGTGTTACGGAAGGTCAAACTTTAAAGAATTAAATTATGCACTTTGAATTATGAATAGAAAATGTTACCTAAATCAGAAAATGGGAGTTGCAGAGGGAGAACATGAGGGGTTTAAATCTACTTTAAGTGCAGCTGTGCAGGATTGCCTTAAACTTTTAAAGTCAACTAATCACACACATTATCTGCAATGTGCTGCACTTGTAATTTTTGGGAAATGTGTAATCTTAAAACCCCAATTAACCCTATGATTTTAACCTTTTTAATAACTTTTAGTTTTAGATGTGAAAAAACAAATACTTGAGTATCAGAATGAGAAGGACAGCACTACATCTGAGTAGAGATAGCAATCAGCCACCAGTGATTAAAGAGCTGGTTCACTAAACTATGATCAATGGCAGTTAAACAGCAGCTAAATGGATTTTAGGAACATGCACGCACACACACTCCCTTCTCTGCGTTGAGATGAAGAAAAAGTAGACTTGTAAGGGAGAAATAGAGGATGTGCCCTAGATGTCCTACCTTGGACAGGTCTCTGAAGTTACTGGGCAGAGTGAGATCAAGTTCCTCTGATTCGTAGTTGGTGATAACCCATGGGAAGACCGGGTACTGGTTTAGGTCATTAAAGGTCCGACCTGGTGGAAGGCAACAAAGTGAGAAATAGAAGCTGACAGAGATCACACAAATCATACTATCAAAGACTAACAACTCAAGCTAAATATTATTTCTTAAACTATTGTGTGTGTGAACATTTCCTCTAATAACACCACACAGGTGGTGGATGACCAGAGATGGTCCTCACCAGAGATGGTGTTGAGAAAAATTAGGTACTCAAAGTTGGAGATTTCACGACGTTGCCAGCGCTGGGTCATGTTGGATGCTTTGAATAGTTGCTTTGGTGTGGCCAGAGAGATACGTCTACAAAAGCAAAAGGAGATTGACAGATATTAAATAGCAGTGGAGTTTTTGTCTTAGTGGGTTTTTCACAAATTGTGGCATGCAGGAACAAAGTGAGTCACAACATCACAAGAACAGTGCTTAAACTGGAAAAAAAACCCTCAGGCTTTATTAGACCTCTGCAATGCAAATGTTACTCTATGAAAAATCTATTGAACTATTGAACTTACACTCTTGCTAATTAAGAACACAAATATGCAAAAAACTGAGTTCAATACAATTATTTACACACCCATAACAGGCCCTAGAGCCCAAAGTACGCTGTAGGACAAAAACAAATGACCCCAAATCCAATTAAAACAAAAGAAAATGATGGAATTAATCACTGTCATAGTGTGAGATTATAGTCATTAGACCTCTCAAAGGAGAAAATACAACTTTACAAATACAAGTGTACAATAAAAAGGTACACTTAAAAAAAAAAAAATTCTGTAATGTCACAAGAAACAACATGAATTAAGATCCTCTCTTTCAATCTCTCATAGACATGACTAAATGTAAACATTTAAAGTTGACAAAAAACAGAGGATCCTTGATATTTTCGAAATGTTGTAAAATCAGTACAATTATTAAGTAAACAATGAAGTGTGTCTCTATGATGTTGTAGCACTGTGGACATGTAATAAAATTCTGCTGTGCTAAGCTAGTGTGTGTGCACTGAGCCGCCCTGTACAGCTGCCCTCAGGTCAAAGAGGCAAGGTGTCCCTGGCCTGCAAACTAGTTTGATTAATGAGTTCAACACAAACACACACACATTCTCTTCCCCTAACTCTCTGTGCATTATATACACACAGACTCAACTACATCCACACTGACTCATTACTGGATCTTACTCCGACTGATTGCATAGCCTTCATTGTTCACAGTTTAATTGCTTCACTGTGCAATTTTTGCTTCCCAATACTGCACCGTTGCATTTCTCATACATCTTGAAAATGATATTTCTGCTATACACATTATCCCAAACAAGTCCACTAATTGTATAGCAACTGCCATAACCTGGAGTAACAAAGACAAAAGTTCACAAAATGAAGGATGAAACTTTAACAAATTCCTAGATTCAAGATTCAAAACACTTTATTAATCCCAGAGGGAAATAGGGGGATAGAGAAAGTTCTACTTTGTCATGTATTTGTATCAGATATTTTAACTCTCATTTAAAATTATACATATATAGAACTGCAACCACCATGTATATAATAATAACAACAACAATAATAATAATAATCATAATCACAATAATTGTAATAATAATCATAATAACTGATACTTTATTAATCACCTTGGGGAAATTCTTGTGGACAGGCTGGTGCCAAGGGCTCGGGTATATGATTTGTACTTTGAAATTGTGTGCACAGTAATATTGTTTATACCCTTCATTCATATTTTTCCCAAAATACTGGAAAAGTACTGTGCCTTTATCAACATACAGTATGATGTATCACACAACTGAAAAATGCCATGAGACTTTCAGGGCATTCATTTAATTTGTCTTGATTTTCACAGGAGGAACACACATGACAGCGGTTAGGTTGTGTTTGGCTTTCATGCTGCCCAGACAGAACAGACATGATGCGAGGGGGGCAGTGGAGGTTATGTGCCCTGCAGGCTTACAAGCAACTATTTGCTTTGCACTGATGGAAATAAATAAATGAACTGCACTATGTTTGTGTGAAGCCAATTATGTCTGGGAGGTGTTGAGAGAGTTGGAGGGACGGACAAATCAATGACCAACCCATGTGTGCATGTGACAGGAAGGGAGAAAATTCTGTTTGAGAATGTATGGTATTGGAGTTAAATACCATAAGTCATATTTCACTCGGATGTGGTGCTGTACACATTGCACACAACCCTGCAGAATGTGCTTAGAATCAACTGATAAAAATCTGAATGCTACAAAGCCTTTTTGCATATGCCTATGTTTTTTGAATCTTGAATCTTAACTGAGTGTCTCACCTGGTCTGTGGAAGGCCAAAGTTCGTGCCCACCCCAACACGAGGAAGACTGTGGACCACCTTCTTGACTGCCGCTGCATCTGGGAAGTTTAACATGACTGAAGCTGCAGAGAGACACAGAGAAACACCTAGTTATATTGAGGATTATCTTTACATTCTTCATTTGTCCAGTGGACCAGTTATATTTAGAGAACTATGAGTGCTGCCTTACTTCTGTTGGCCATGAAGATTTCCAGAGCAGTATTTTGCAGTAGATAGCGTCTGGAAAAGATGGCCCGGATCTCTGTAAACAGCCATTTTCCATGAAGACCTTCTGTATAGGCTAGAATCTGCAACCAAATCAAAATTAAAGAAACAGGCCAGAAAGAGAGAGGTGAGATCAGAGCAAAGAAAAGGAAGGGAAGAGAAAAAGAAAAGCGGAGGTCTAGGTAAGTTCATTTTTCACACAGTGATGGCACGATGGCCTGAACAGCACGATTAATGTTTTTTATTGATCAGCCTCAATGAAAAAGAGATTCCTTCAGCTAAAGAATAGGGGCTATTCAGCTGGACAGAGTGAAGGAAATGTTTAGTTCACTAAAAGATAATCTATATTATATCACACGGATGAAGATGAATATCAGAAAATTACAATAAGTACAAGCAACTAAAATGAACCGTTTTAATGTATTAAAATGGTTTGACATGACAAAAATGAGCCTATTTTATGCTAAATGCCTGATTATACAGTTTTCTGTATTTCCATGGAAGTAACTGCCACAGGGGTCAAACAATATTATGTTAGCTCGCACCAGATTTAAAAATGCTCCGATGAGCTGAGCTTAATCTGTCCCTGTGGAGATTGCTGTGGCTGTCAAAGTGACTTGTTCTGATGGCTGTCACAGTGCCTGACAGACCCAGATACTTGGCCCTGCCCCTGTGATTCACAGTCCTACTAATCCAGCATTTAGATTTGGTACTAACCCACTTAACACTGCTTTGTTAACAAGGCTTTTGTTTCACCTTCTGCTTTTAGTTTGTAAGTCGCCTGCTGACGGGGTGTATAGAGATGTGGTCGAAAGGGACACTTTAGCATGGTGCAGAGACTGTTATTAATGAAAAATATTCAAATGTGAACTAAAAATCTAGGCCTAGTGTTAAGTTAAAGGAGCTCATTAAAGGCAGGGGACAGCAGAGGGGACCAGCTGAGGTCTTTAGCTGAGGACAGCTTCTACCCTCGCTGATTCTCGGAGGAATAAAATCTGCCTGCATCACAGACTCACTTCAAAGTCTCTGGAGTTCAATTAAATGTGGATTAGTGACTTGGAGAAACCGGTTGTGGCTGCATCCACCAGACTCCTGTCTTTCTTAACAGGGGTGCAAGATGACTACACCATTCTCCATATTCCGGTGGCAAACCCCATCACAAGTAAACATCAAAAATGTCAGACAGTTTCTATAATAAACAAATTAGGGTGTTCCTGATGCTCCCACTTACATTCAGTTTTAAAATAAAAAATATATAATCTCTATTATTAGTATGAAGGTTCTAACAGTGGCCAGCAAATTTAGCTATGCACAGACATCAGAAACAGCAGGAAACAGCTGGTCTGGCTCTGTTCAAATGTAATAAAATCAGTTTTTACAGAGAGTAAACAGGCAAGATATAACCTATTAATATGTGAGTTTTAGATGTACCATTAGGCAGATATCGGTACTGTTTCACGGAAACGGGGTAGCTGTTTCATGCGATTTCCATATGCTAAGTTAGGTGGTGGAAAATCATACTACAAACAGTGGTGTCCTCTCACCTTACCCTCATCAAAAAAGCTAGTAATATTAGTTCTCAATTTCTCACTAATTCCTGTAGTAATGTTAATAAAAATAATAAATTACGATCCACACATTAAGACAAGCTCAACAAAGCAAAAAACTATTTCATTTTTTTAAGTCACAAGTAAAGAAAAGACTATGTTTTTATAAATATAGAGTTGCATCATAGGACAATCACATTGACTGATGATTTCATGAGTACAGCTGTGCAGGATTGCACCCTTTCTTAGGGAAGTTACAAAATGATAAATAGAAGCTGAATTAAAAATAGAATTAATAATTTTTTAGTACTTGTCATCATGCATGGTGTAGATATGGTCATATCACTACATGATTTCTATTTTTTACAATATTTCAATGTATGCCCTTTGTCACAAAAAAAGAGGTTTAGAGATTTAAAAAAAAACAAAACGGTTTTTAATGGCAACTGGACTTGTTTTAGTTCCTTGACTACGTTTCACCCTCCATTCCAGAGGGCTTTTTC
>JAUMHL010000001.1:8050886-8126270 GCA_032362345.1 Sandelia bainsii | reverse complement strand
AACAAGTCCAGTTGCCATTAAAAACCGTTTTTTTTTTTAGATAACCATGACCTGGATGACTGAGAATCTTCACAGATGTTTAGAGATTTGCAAATAACTTCTCCACATATGATGGGACTGGTAGCAGGGGTGTCCAATCCTGGTTCTCGAGGGCCACTGTCCTGCTTGTTTTGCAAATAGCCCTGCACTTGCCCATGCACTTACAACTTCTGACTGGCTGAACATGCAGGTAGGGCAGGGATAGCTGGAAAACAAGCAGGACAGTGGCTATTGAAAACCAGGATTGGAAACCCCTGGTATAGAGTATTGGTATATAAGTATTAAGACTAGTAGACTAGTAGTAGATTGCATTTTAACTGTAGAATAAATATTATATAAACCAACTGCTAGGAAAGTGTCATAGTTTGATGGCAAAAGGGTTAAGATACCCAATTAGTGTTCACCTGATGGATTGTTCCGATTACCATGTTAAGAACCCCAAAAAAAATCTGGGTATATGTCTCTCCTGACTGCTTTTATTACGATTTAGCTTCCTTTTAAAGAAAAAAACAGCTTCTCTCACACTGTCTGATCAAAAATCAAATTCCTGTCTTCAGGTGTATGATGAGTGAATGCTTGCCGAGTAACCTTTCACCTCCAAAAGGGAGTGGTTGGCTCATTTCATCCCCAGAGTGCACTCATAGATCTCGCAATGGATGTCAAGAAGATGCTGTAGGGCTGTAGTGATGAAGTTGCAGTGGCTGATTCCACATATAGATATGACAGTAGCCGAAGCAGCCAGATATCATATTTTTCCCTGGACCAATGAATCTTCTGGAACGCTGTAAATAGCATTCTACATTCCCAAGATCATTGTCCCTATAGGCAGTGCCCTCTCCCTTGCAGATGAAAAAAACTGAGTGGATGACAAGGAACATGACAAACTATTCGCCCTGTAATGCTCTAGCTGTTCTGACCACATCTGGACAAATTACAATGGCATGGAGGTTATTGTCCAGGCAGGAGTTATGGCTACACCAGCTTTCTCTGTGATAAACAGTAATGTTGGTACTGGATCAGTCAGGCCCAAGGGATGGTAATAGCACAGAAGCATAAGGAATTTATGGAAACATCAAAACAAGACTATGCTAGATTTGGTGTCACATTTGGAATTTAATGTGTGGCTAAAAAGTGATTGTTCAGTTTAAAAATGATAAAAATAAATACAAAGGAACATAGGAATATCAAGTGGATCAGGAGCTTATACATCAACATGATGGGTTGAGTATAAATCGCGGTTTTATTGATGTTTAATTTCAAGTGAAACAATATCCATAGATTCATGTCTGGTGCATCGTGAGATCAATTTCAAAGCATCACACAAGACAGCACAGCCAAACAGAAAACAAAGGAACTAGTCTTGATTGCATTTTTTTTCTCTCTGTCTCTCCCTCCACAACTCTGCCCCCTCCTCCTTCAACCTGTTTGTGCACCGGGCTGCTGCTCATTTCTGAAGCACTGTCGTTTGTCTTTGTCAGACGCCCAAAAGACTGTGGAATGAAGAGGGACACATGAAGAGGGACCGGGTGACTGTGGCTACGATGTGTAACCGCACACTCACACACACTCTCTCTCACACACACATACACTCAAACTGTCACCACTGAATCTTGCGGATAGTCCTTGCCAGTGAACGCTTTCTGTCACCCTTTCCTTTGGAAAACTAGTCTCCTTTAGCAACCACTGTCTCTTTAGAAACACGGGTAAAGTCATCTGGAAGAACATAGTGATATAGATGAAATTTAATTGAAGGTGAACTGAACTAGGGAAGAGTTTAAGAAGCAACAGACCAACTATCAGCAGCAAGGTTCAAGATAGATGAGGCATTCAACTACCTTCGCTGTCAGGCAGCCGGTGTGTGTGTTTTTGGGCTGATAAGACTCTTGAGTTGAAGAGGACAGAAGCTACTGCCAATCACCAATAAAGGAAATCCTTATTTGTCATAAAATATGAAAAAGTCTCATTTAAATGCCAGTGAAATTTTATATGTAAGAGAAATGTTTAAAGTTGTAAATAAACCATGTGAGATAAGTGGAATTCATATGCATAAATGCTCATTCAGTTTATTGCGCTACGCATCCTTGACGGAATATGAGGTGATTGAAGTTCAATTTGTTGCCTGTTAAGTATTTCCGCATGGCTGCCTCAGTTAAAGGATAATGGATGAGGGATTTATTATTACCTTTTGGTCAAATGAAGTGGTGTGGGAGATAAGGTGATGAAATTAACGAGCGGGAGGAAGAGAGGTGATCCATCAACATCAAAATGGAGACGAGGGACAAGTGGTATTGGGAGAACTTGATATAATTCATATAAAAAAAACCTGTGGACATGTCGGCTTGTAGAGTTGTGTATTGCTTTTCATTTTCAAAAAAATCACCCACCCACTCCCCATTAACACAAAATGACTCTTACATGCAAACTATAGAGAAAGACTGTAAGATAAGACTTGAATTAATTACATAAGACTCCCTTTTTTCCCATTCAAAAGTAGCAAACACAAAGTAAACCACTGCATAGTGTATACTGTAGCTACATGCGTGTCCTGCTGTTTGTGACTTTTCTCACTTCACTGACCACAGGATCAAGCAATTTATATTAACTTGAATTTCGGTGGACCAAGGCACCAGCAGTACTTTCACTGCAACAGAAAAAAAGGGCACAGGCAAACACAGGCATAGCAGACATTTAAAGAGCTTTTTAGCACTCCCACTTTGTGTATCTACAGAGATATTATATAGCTTATAGCTCTTATAATCTTACTCTCCACTCTCCCTGTTCCTTACTCATATTCTTGTTCTTCTCCTGCCTCCTTTGCTTTAGCCCCCACCATCCCCTGTTCCACGCCGGTAAACGAGGCCTTGTCACCCCCCATCAGTAAATGAGTTCATCGGACTAACGAGCAAGCAAAAGGCCCCAACACACTAACAAGGGTCTGCTGGCTGCCGGTGCCTCTGGACCAATCAGGACTCTCATCACCGTTGACACAAAGCCTCCTCAAGCCCTCTGGAGCCAATTAAGACAGATTTTGCTTTTGAGATTGAGCGACAGCCAGAAAGAAAAGATAGATGGAGAGAGTGGGAAGAACTAAGGCTACTGTACAGTGTAAACAAATAAAACACACACACACACACACACACACACGCACACACACGGTGCAATAATACATTGAAACAAGTACTTCATTCAGGAGAACATTGCAGAGTATGTGTCGGACGGCTGTGCTCAATGAAAATAGGCAAGTCATTCAAGATGAAAGTAACCCTCCCTCATCAAAACAACCTTGAATCACATGACCTTAAGACAGTGCAACCACAGGGCTCTATTCTCACATGACTCTACTTTCACACTCCAGCAGCTCCCGTCAAACCTCTGTGGCTCTGCAGAACAATGCTTGATCCATCACTTGATCATGTTGAGTACCAGCACTGTCTATTCATGTGCTCCAAAAGTCTCCAAAAGAAAGATAAGCACTAAAAGTACAAAATATACAAGAACATATATATATACAGTACAAGTGATAGCTGACTGTAGACCAGGTTAGCAAACCCAGATGAGCTTCTTGAACCAATGTGTTTAACACTTTTAGAATTAGGCACACTTTTCTGAGTTAATGAGAATATTAATTACTCTCTCCAATCAATGCAGAGAGGCGACTGCACTGTAACAAGATTCCAGGAAGTAACAGTGTCCAGCCAAGATATAGTTCCACACTTAACCTTTCAATGTCACTACAAATTGTCACATTGATACTTCAGTTTGTGTGTGAAACAAACTTATATTATTAGCAAGTTTTAATAGTGTTGGTAGAGGTACTACGTAAGCTTTATGTTAAGCTAAGCTAACCAGCTGCCCTTTCATACTGGACAGACAGTATGAGAGTGGTATTGATGATCTCAACTAACTCTTGGCAAGAAAGCCAATGAGCACATCTTCCAAAACTGTCTGCTTAACATAGCACTACAGACACATTTAAGAGATACAAATATTGATTAATAAGGAAACAAAATATACAGTATCATCTTTCTATACCTGAAATGATGTAGAGTTTATGAAAGAACAGACAATATTGACAAAATACTGGAGGCATTGTTAGTATGCATCAGTGTACGGTAAGTGATTACTCGTGAATACAAGATCATTTTTGTCCATGAATGCTTGATAGGAACAATTATCAAATTAACAATTAACAAACTATCATGTAACTAATTCAAGATGTAATCACCAGTCACACATAAAGCTCTATTTGACTCGGGGGGAAGTAAAACTAACTACAAGGTAAAAAAAAATAAACGCATCTAAGAAGCTGCACTAGAGTGTGAGAGAATTAAAGCAAAATAAACAAGCCCAGCTTGTAGCGAGTGTGAGGTTATGAAGCCTAATGGCTCAAAGCATTCAGTCCCTAACGTCACCCGGTAAGAGTTTACACTCCCTGAAGAAAGTCTCCTTTGAAAGGATCTTTGGGGCCACTTAGTCTGAATTTAGCCTAATAAGGATTAAACCCCTTTCTGTCCCTTTTCACTGTTTGCTAATAGGTTAGCCTTTTCTCCACTCCTTTCCTTGGATGCTTAGCCTTTTTGAAGTGGGAACAAAAAAAAAAGTCTGGAAATTTTGCAGTGGTCTCAGAGTTAATTGGTAGAAAAGTGAAGACTTCAGTGCATTACCACATTAGACAGTCACCCTCTGAGCATAAGTTATGAGGATGAAAGCCTCAGAAGGACCCTGGCACACAATAATAAATAAAAGTGGCCATACAAAGATTAATACATAAATATAGAACTCATAACCCCAGTAAAGTCAATGTGACATTTCTTTGTCTTTTCAACACCAGAGTTTTTTTGTATTTTGGTAAATAACACAGATAGCATTCAAGGCTACCAAAAGAATGACCTTTTTTTTTTTTTTTTTTATATTAAAAGATGAGTGAATCCTCTTTTTGTTTTCTATCCCCATCACAGCTTAGGCTGAGGCCACAAAGGGCAGAGTTGGTGGCTCAAATGCAATTAGGAACAAAGGAGGGATAAGGCTAAATAAATGAAAAGAAAAAGGGTGTAAAATGCAGCAGACATCCACAAACTGAGAAGATCCCCTCTGCTGTCTTTGCATTATCATCCACTTTTAAAACCTTCAACACTGAACTAACTTTACTTCAGATAAGTTAGATTAATACATAAAAATATCAGGGCATAGATTCATGAAGTGCACTTAATTTAACACTAATCTTCAGTTGGACAACACCACAGCAACAAACATCTGCCATATTTATAGTGCAAGTAAAATACCAAAACTACAAAACTAGCAGCCAGAATAAGACCTTCATTTTACTGCTAGCCAACTGTTGAGATTACACTGAAAGAGCTAAATACTTCCCTGATTTGTCAAGCTTATCCATAAACACATGCACATTAGTAAAAAGGTAAAAACAAATGTAAATGCTTTTCAATGATATTCAGAAAATCAAGAAGACAGGTCAGAGCCACCGTTGCAAAATGGGAGCTGTAAAAGACTCAGTGCTATTAGCCCTTTACTCCCCTATAAGCTGCCATGGCAAACATCAGACAGGTTAAGATCGCTGACCGGCTCCTATCGCATTCTCCCCGCTTTCCTTTAGCCTCTCATTTGGCTATTTAGTGATAGCTAGGCTTTTTTTTTTTAGGGCTGGTGCAAGGCTTCGCTGAAGTAAATTCTTTTCTAATCCGGCTATTGTCACCAGCTTAAGTGGGTGTGGGGTTAAAAGCACACACTTCTTGGGGAATTTGAGGTTGGTTTTCCGAAGCAAAAGAAAAGGGAGAGAACAAGACTTGTATATGGGAAGGGTTGTGGAGACTTATAAGAATTTGAAAATGACTTGGAGATACAGGTTTATCAGTATTTGTGGTTCCACTCGTAGTTGCTATTCTTAGTCTTTTTTTTAATCCACCTATTGTCACCACTCCTCTGTGTGAATTGTTTTGACCTTTAAACTGTATATGTTTACAGACTTCAATCTTTATTTAAACTACCAGTTTATTTTAACCACAGTTTACCAAAGGATTAAATAAAAAATAATAATAATTAAAAAAAAATGTCTACTATTTATTCTTTATCTGGTTGTAGAGTTAATTTTCTTTTGTATTCTTTGGCTTTTTCCTGCTAAAGGGCATTTTGGGTGTTAATTCAATCAAGGGTCTAAAGAGAGAGAATGTGATATGCTCAGACAGTAAAAAATATAATTTTGAAGAATTTTTTTGAACAAACTTTTGACGTATCACACTTTACGTCACTAACTTTCTAAAGTTGGAAAAAGTTACTTGTACATGCTTTGGCCAATGCGACAAATACCAATTCCATACATCTCTCATCTGTATGTACTGTATTGTATTGTACATCATACAATTTTTGATCCTCTGAAATCCTAGGAGAAATATTTGACTCCAATGCTAAAAGTTGCACTATGTTTAGCAGCTAGCCTCCTTCTGTCTGTCCGCAGTTTAATACCAGGCAGATAGTTTACAGCAGAAGCTGCCTGCCGTAGCTGAAAATGATGCTGACGAGAGCAGTAAGATTGAACCAAAACAGTAAATCTGCAAGCTATAAAACCAAAGATTTATCTAAAACATACTAAAATGTCATGCAGATGAGGGTAAATGCAGAGTTGTTCACTACTACACAAGTGACCACTTTCACTTTTCATGTTGTCATTTGATCCATTGCCAATATATGAACTTAAATTAGTGCAAGCAGAACATCTCTTTAAATGGTAAAGAGAAAATGTACAATTTAACTTGGTTTTTCATTTCATTTTACGATACAGACGGAATATGACTGATTGCTGGAGTGAAACTAATTTCACTTGAGCTATTAAACAAATGGAAATTAAACTCTGTGGTGCAAGTAAGAACTGTGCATCATCTTTTGTTTTATGCTAACAAGACGGATAACTAGTCATTTAAAGACTAAAGACATGACCAACAGCAAAACAAAACCTATTTATTGTCTGATTCAATTGTACAGTATACTCCACCTTATTTCACACTATTTTACACTACAGAGCAGGAGTAAAGCTCTGTTGTGCTGATGTCTGCTAGAAGAAGTCTTGGATGAGTAACTAATCTGCAGATCCCTATGGATGTGCCATTTCAACCAGACTGGATGGGTCATTAAACATAATGGCAACAGAGGCACCAGCATTCAGTAATGTAACATTCAGCTCTCCAGCACATGAGATGTCTTTGCACAGAGTTTACAGCAATGTTATCAGTTTACCTTCTAAAAACAAATTAGCTGGCAAAAACTGCTTTTCATTTATTTAAGGAATTAACATCCAAAATGAGTATGTCACAGTCGAGGTTTTTCCTTTATATTTATGATGCATTAAAAGGAAGCTCTTCAAATTCTGTGGCATTTGGATCTCGATTTATCATCTGAACAAAACAAGACCCCATTTACAATTCCAGTTTCCAATATGCCGCGCTGGACATCGATCTTTCAATTGGAGCCCGGTGTCTCACTGACCTCAGCTGAATAACAGAGGCTTGCGTGAACAGCAGGTACACAGGTGCCGATTGTAATATCAGTAACCTACCAGGCAGACTGGCATCCATAAACAGGCCTATCCATCAGGCTGGTGTGTTGCCTTTGACACGTGTGTCAGAGACAGATGAAGGGAATAAATGATGGAGAGAGGATCAATCAAAAGAAGGGAGGGGAGGCACCTGCCCCCTGACTGGCCGAGTCAAGCCCAGAGATGCAGCATGATGGAGGGGCTAGCCTCAGGTGCAAAGAGGGGGCGGGCAGCTCTTTGTCTGGAGGTGCTTGGTTAAGTGTGAGCCAGGTCTCAGCCAAAGTGGTTTGTGTTGTGTTGTGTTAAGGTCCAAAGTCAAGTCACAAACAAGAGGATGGAGAAAGTGCAAGCATGTTTATTTGTGAAAAGAGATGGAGTAAATGTTTGTGTGTGTGAGGGGAAAGAAATTGGAAGGAAGGCATTAGTTATCATTAGGTGGCAAGATGACACTGTCTCTTATGGTTCTTTATGTGATTACCAATGTGGTAATCGCCTTTCTTCAACCTGTCCTATCTGGTTACTGCTCACTGCAGAGACTCATCAGCCTGTTATGCACAAAATTCCTGTTTTCATCTTGTCATGGGTAAAAACTGAGACTGATCTGATTAGAACAGCAAATTAGGAAATAAAGTGTTGGACATAAATATCTGACAGAATGGTCCTTCAACAACACCAAGAATCTAAAGCCGTAGCAGCTCTATGAGCAGTGTTGTGTAAGTTTGCATCTCACATGAGCTAGCTCAAAGTTCAGTTCCCATAGATTAAAATGAACTAGTTCACATTCACACGCCGCATCTCTTAAATGTGTCTTTCATAGACCACATAGTCTAAAATCACAAGTCGCAAATATGTTAATACCTAACACATTAATTAAATGTCCACAGGCAACTTATTTTTGTCCGCCATAATATCTGATCCACAACATCCAGTTTTCTCCGCAAAAATATCTGATGTTGCAGTGCAGCATTAAGATGTGTGACTCCAACATTATTAAAGTGTTTTATGCTGGGGTTCAGACATCACAGCACTGGGTTAGGATTAGGGAAAGACTGTGGGCTGGGTTAATAGACGGAAATGTAACAGTCGCTTCACACAAGCAATGTCTGCATTAAAGTTTAAACCAAAACAAGATCTTTTCTCTATCCCTAACATCAGTACTTTTCTTGTCTGGGACTTTAACTCGGGTCTCCAACTTGTCAGTCCTGCACAGTAAACGTCCTCCATCCACCCCAACCACATCCTTTCAATTTGCTTCCCGTAGCAATAACATAGTACGTCATTTATTCAAAAAATAAATTTCAACATAACATCATACTTAAGTTTGCTACAGAAACGTAATCACGGTTGCAGTTTAGTTGTATATGAATGTAATTTTGAGGAGACAGGGTTGCAAAATAAATGTATGGAGATCACCAAAGCTTATCATGAGTAAAATTAGAATTTTTGAATGAAATTTCATGGTAATCCATTAAATAGTTGCCGAAATATGACAGAGGAAGATCAGGTGATTACCGAATTCAGTCCTCAAGGGATCATGAATGTCTGTTCCAAATGTCACAGTGATCCATCTAAGAATAAAATGGTGGACCAAACAACAAACAGACCAACTGACAGACCAACTCTGCCATCCCTTTGAGCCACACTGCTTGCACAGCTGAAAAAAAATTACAGATAAACAAACAATTTGGATCTTGCCCATATGGAGCACACTGGTAGCGTAATGGTTTGTGCACATGCCACGTAACCGCAACGTCCCCAGTTCGAGTCTGGCTGGGGATCTTTTTAGCATGTCACACCCTTTCTCTCTCCCCATGTTTCCTGTCTGCCTCTCTGTTGTACAACTATCAAATAAATGCTAAAAACACCAAAAAAATTATCTTTATAAGGCTTTTGCCTGACAATGACGAAAATGTGAGTAGAAAGGATGTACGCCGTAAGTAAAGGAAAAAAATCCCTATCTCAGGTTATCTTAAGCTTTAAAGCCCATCCTTAACAAGTCTTTCGCCATCACTCTTAAACTCCACATCTGGCCAGGAAGACTCTGACCTCATCCCTACAGAATGAATTAATCATCGCTGATTTAGCATCACTCCAACAACGAACAGAGAAGACACAATACAACTGGATTACAAGAAACTATATTGAAATAGAGGGAGGGTACATATGCATTGTGTTTGAGGGACACAGAGACAAAGGAGAGTAAAGAACGTAACAAGATTTTACTGCTCTACTGGGGAACACAAATACATTTCAGGAAGCTTTAAACCTTTATTTGGCCTTATCTCCTCTAATTGGCTTAAATCATTCCTAATTGTTTGCACATGTCTTTATGTTGAGCAGCTTTCAAAGTCCAGAGAGCAACTTGACATAAGCAGTGAGGCAAAATGAGAGGAGCAGTATGATAATAATTGAGTTTCCTGATGACTGGATGAGCCAAAGTGGGCCACAAGGGAATGATGTTTGAGATTAACTGAACCTGAATGTTGAGGATTCAGAGACAGGGAATATCCACGAGGAGCAAAACAGCTGCTATGCTAACAAGTCTGTCTCTGGTGAGGAAACATTTCATGTCTTCCAGGTGCTATAATTATTGTACCTGTAAACTAGGGGGAAGGCCAGACAGTGAAAGAGTGAAGGAAAGAGAGAGAAACAAGGTCATCCCAACCCATCACTCTGCTAGCTGTTGTTGTGGTGTGGCTGAGCGATTTATTGACCACCTCCGGATGCACTCTGTCAGAGCGGACAACGAAAGTGGAGAGAATGGATGGTGTGACGGCATGAAGGAGAGACAGAGGGAGGGAAGGGGGCCAATATGAATGAATGAGAGTGAGGGGATCTGTTTTCATGGTCTCATTGATAATGACATACCTGCTTGGGCTGTCCGTTAGTCCTATAGCACACACTACTTAGGCTCTAACTGGAAAATCAATATGTTCCTCTCTCAGAGACCTCTTGCTGCCATGACTCTTTGTGATTGGCAGCTGCAGCCGAAGGTCGTCCCAGGCGACCATGAGAGTTTGGTGGAGCAAGCAAGCGGACGGGGGAGGGGTGCAGCCCCAGCAGTTTGACACTTTAGGGAGAGCTTAATGATATGGGTTTGGTTGCTACATAACACCAGGGTGGTTTTCTTTGACTGAGTGACCATCCATTCAGCCACTTCAGCTAACCCTGGGTAGCCGTCATCACCCCTCTAATTAGAAGTTACCAGTGTCTTCTCAATGGGGGTTTTATCACTGCATAGTACAGGGTTGGACACTGACCTTTAGGAAAAAAAATATGCTATTCTATCCATAACACTTTTCTAACTAAACTTTGGCTAAAACATTTTTTGAAAACATGGATGTGGATGTTGACAAGAATTTTTAAGTAATAGTGCTTCAAATATTTAAAATATTATGCTACCGGGAATACAGAGTGCACAGTATATATACAGTGTACTTTACTGTATGTATTGGATTTGAAGATAACACTGCAGAGATGTGTTTCATTCAACTGTAAGCATGTGTGAATTAATGTGTGGCTGAGTGAATAAAAGCATTAGCACTCAAGCTTTTAGTGTTACAGTGAATGTTGTATACATATTTTATTTAAACTGAGCAGGTCATAAGGGGCATGATGAATTTTGTGAATGATGGAATTTAGTTTTCACTAAAAAGTGACCTCTTGACATTTGGACGTCATCTATACAGATTCATTAAATTTTTAAAATTTTGTGTGGTTCAGTGGGTGATCATTTAATTGATTTCTTCAATTTCTATATGTAAATTCTCACTAAACTGTGTCTTGCAATTAGTGCACAAGCAGCTATATGTATGTATCTTACCATTTTGCAATGTCACAGGTCCATTAAAATGCTGTTAGAAAACCCCAAGCTGCAGGTTTCAAATGCTAATTACATTTTTACATTTTGCAAATACATCAGTGACAAATACAACTGTTTTTCAATTTGTTCCTGAAGCTGTCACACCAGCCTCCTCAATAATTTGTTTTTCTTGCTGCACATAGCCAGTCCAGTCCAGGTTTCTACTGGAGTGTTGTCAAAACTACAAGTACTACATATCCAATCAGGTTTTTGCAGATATTTCCTTTAACCAATCAGATGGAGGTAGAGCGAATTTCACTTCCTCATTCATGCAATATTAGTAGTCCTCAAGAGTTGCTCTACAACAATAACTCCACATGCAATATTGATGGCTCATGTCTGAACACATACATGGTTCTGCTAAACATACACACACACACACACACACACACACACACACACACACAGAGGCAAACACACATCTGCTCTGTGACTACATCAGTTCTGCTATCTGCCGCGCAGATGCGGGGGCCTGCGAGGCAATTAGTTGCCTGCGATGATTTTCTTTGAGCCCTCTATAGAGTGAGCAGCTGGGTCCATCCGGGAGACAGCAGGAAAATGTGTGAACAAGCGCATCAAAAATGTACTTTCTCAGTTCACATGTGTGCTGATCTTGGTCTACATATACATATACATGCTGTAAGGCTGTAAGACACTTTCCACTATCCACTAACTATTCACACTATCATATTTCCAGAGAAAGGAAAAAGAAAAAAGAGCACTACCTAAAAATGCCATACCCTGACATCCCCCTCCCTTATCACTCACAGAAGTACTCTACAAAGCACAATTACTTGTCCAGATACAAGGAAAGAAACTAAACCATTTTTTCTGTTGTCACCATGAAATATCTAATGTCATGCAATGCTAGATTTAAAGATGTAATGCATGTACCGGTCACTGTTACTATATGACTGTGTGCCACTGTAAATTACTACAGGTTACTTTACACAAATAAACACATTACATTCAACAAGTGGATGAATGTTGGTAAATTAATGAATGATAAATTAGAACTGAAATAAAAATTTAATACAGCATGTTATTAGATTCAGTAAACCAGGTCCTCATACAAGGGACCAAATATCTTTAAATGTTATTAAAAAAAAGATTTATGTCTCAGATTGCTCTGATAATTATAAACTGTGTTGCAGTATACATAGTGCTGAGGCACCTATAGGAGTACCTGACAAAAACTGGCGGGAAAGAAGAGGGAGAAGAATGCATATGAGACAGTGGGGCAGAAAGACAGAGGAAGGACTGAAGAAAAAGAAGAGAAGCCGTGAGGTTACTCATCAGCTGGCAGAGATTTGCACAGGCATGGACACTTTTTGTGCTTGTGATGGGATCACTGTGAAGTCGTCACACAGGCTCAGATCAAAGAACTCTCTGACAGGCTCCTGATCTTTTCTCCAGTCAGTGTAAACCAGGAGTAAACTCTTTAGGAACCACAGACAATTCTGGATGTTTTCAGGAGACAAAGGGCTCACAGAAGTGGCCAGAATGGATGAATGAGGGAGTGACAGTCAGTTATCAGTTATACATTATAGATAAAACACTGGAAAAAAGGGGGGAAAGGAGAATGAAGTAGAGCAGACAAAGCTAAAAACGCTCCCAAAAGTTAGGCTCCCAAAGTTGTTCCCAGCTGTGCCACAAGTGTGTTGACTCTTCTGTTTTCTACCATATAGCCTTTTATGTACAGAGAAATGCACATACTCAAGATAAATGCTCATATTCTGAAATATGGCTGACAACATTTTTTAATAAAATCCACTCAACTATATTCCATTGCACATTGTAGCAAAATATAAGCACAGTTGCTCAGAAACATGTGGTCTGATATGGAAAGGATCCATGATGTCTTTAAAAAAGCCTGACTTTGTGTCATCACATATTTCATTAAGCTGCAGATAGTATGTCCTTCATAATATTTGGACACTCGCTCTCCAAGTTGTGTCGATGAATCTCTCTGGAGTTGTGAGCTTGATAATAAACAGTCATCCTAAAATCAAACAGCCAGATATTTTCCCACTTTTTTCTCTCTGTTTCTATCTTTTTAAATTCCAAAGCCAAATAAGGTCAACTAATTTTTTTTTACCCTAACACCAACCCTAATGAGTAAAGGAATCTCAGTTTGACATGTATTTAGTAGAAGTATATTCAAATGAATGTGTTGTTTTTGTTTAGCCTCCTTCGCATTAAATTCTAATGAATGTTTTATCTTGGTGGGGAGTTAATTTGACACTTAACCTCTCCACTGAGACCAAATTTAATTTAACTCTTTCAGGTGGGAACACTAACTCTGCTAAGTCATAACTAATAGAAACTATGCTTGGTTTTCAACCATGACTCATGTAATTAGATAAGATAATATGTAGTTTGACTACTTTACTTTCATCACAAATAAAGTGTATTTTGCATTTTGCTTTTTGAGGTTATTTGTTAAATTGATGTGACCTCAAATACCAAACGCTTCTACAGCTTTTTTCACAACAAACTAAATAATAAATTCTGCAAATTTAATCATAACTTACTTTTCGCTCCCTAAAAACCTCAACATCCCTTACAGAAAAGGCTACATGATGAAGTCCAGAGGATGTGGCAACTATGAAGGGCTTCTCATTAATCTTTGCCTTTTCTGAAAGAATCCTCTGCATAGTTGGCTACTTCATATCAGTAAATGGGTTTCTGGAAATCATTATCACTATTCTGTCAAACTATTTTCGTAACAAGTGTAATAGAGTTTAATATCTATTTGTGATGCATTTGTTAATCTTAAGAAAACCCTTCTGCTTCTATTTTCTTTCAAACAAATTTTTGCACCTATGTAATGTGCAGCTTCTTGCTAAAGAGAAAATATCACAGCGACATTTTCCTCATTGTCTCTGATCAACGTACACATTAAGACAGACCTTCAAGAAACCAGGATGATTTAACTATAAACATTTCTCTCCATAATTTAATCGTTGTTATATCGAGAAAATGACGAGAGGCGGAAAGAGTTAACCTCTTAAATATAAAACACTATTAGAAGTGAATTACAAAAGCATTTAAAGATAGTTGACCTGAAAGTCGCACAAAACGTGCAATGAACTCAGTTGTAAAGTCTAATGGTCGCGACCTCACTAAAAAACAGCGAGGTTGCAGAAATACTTCCAAGAAATTATGAATTTAGCTTTGACTGCCGAACTCTACGTCTCCACCATGTTTACGTGTCAAAATATCCGTCACATCGCAGCCCCGTGTCTGAAGAGGAAAGGAATGGCTCCTTTAGTCCTCCCACCAGAAGTTTATGTGACGAGGAGTCTTCAGTTACATCCTCGAGATTCCCCACTTAAATTATTCAGCACGGACAAGGGTCAAGGCGACAAACCTACAGGCAAATTAACGCGTGTGCGTCAGGGAAGCAGCGGACACGCGTCCTGTGTCCGTTATTTAACTCTATACAAAATATCGTCAGTGTAAATAACACTCAAATTTTAAATAGAATGTTAATCTGAGGGTTAGTTTAAAAAAAAGCTTATCAGGCGGGGAAAAAAGTGCATTTATCAGATCATTACAGTTTATAGTTCAGGCCAATAAAATTCTAGTTTTCAGAGCCTAAGCTGCAGGTGCACTCGAAAAATGTACTATTTTAAATGTATAGTTAAAACATATTTAATTGCATAAAAAATGTACAGTTCATACAAGATACAGTTACAAATCTATTTGTATAAGTTACTTTCTAAAAGAAATTGTAACAAAAGGAAACGAACTGATCTCAGAGGAAGAGGATAAGTAAAAAGTCATAGATACATAAATATTGATTTTTTTCCCCCACTTGTATTTTAATTTACAAATAATGTAGTCAACTGGCAATTTAGATTAGATTCGAAGTCTAATTCAGAAAATGACAATTACACTTTGTAAATCCGCAAGACAGACGTATAAAATTTTAAAGATGTCGCTAACACAGCTCACTTGACTTTTTTTTAAAGAAAAAAGTGACATGCTGCACAAGCCGTGGCTATAATCACACAACTAGCTGTCAAATTTAAAAATGTTACAATTACCCTACTGAGCCTTTCAAATAGGAGTAGGTTAAAACACGAAGAAGCACATACATTAAAAACTGAGAGAATCAGATAGATATAAGCAGGTTTAAAGTTAAATGCTGTCACTCACACTGCCTACAATCTTAATCCTCAAAATGCACCTGGTGAAACTGCGCACAAACAGCAACACTTGTCTTGGGGGAAAAAATACGTTTTACTGCTGGCTTAGAGAGTGTGCACTGGAATCTGTCCCGTTTAAATCTGAAGGTTCGCGTTTTCTATCGACTAGGGAGCACCGGACAGCTCCGCGCGGCCAGATGCTGCCGACTGGAGCTCTCCTGCAGGACCGTGTGCGTCCGGCCGCCCTGATTGGCTGCCTGCAGTGACAGCTCTGCACATGATTGCAGGAAGAGAAGCCCGACCCCTTTCACTCTTCCTAAAGGAGTCATTCATAAACTACACAAGTCCAGCTCACAGCTGAGTGTGGATGAAAAGTGAGCGGGGGCACAGAGGAGAGAACAACAACACGGAGAGATGAGTGGCCGCAGACCGTGTTTTTAACTTGTGCGTCTGCCGCCAGGACACGGATGATAAGCCACAGCCTGAATATTCAGCCGTGCTGGAAGTGCTCATGAGTTGGACTGATATTTAGCAGACTATTACGTTACATCCCTATCCGTTTCCTCCTACTCACACTGACGTCCATCCGCTGCAAAGGCAAAAAAAAAAAACTTTGATTACACATTTTTCCTGCACGGGGAAGCATTTGCCTCTGGCTTTACCGGTAAGCATTGGATCCGTCAACTTACTGCGACTCTCCGGTGTACAGCCCGGACCTCTGCCCGAACATGATTGCGACGCAGGCAAAGCTGGTTTACCAGCTAAACAAATATTACAACGAGAGATGCCAAGCGCGCAAAGCGGCCATTGCGAAGACTATAAGGGAGGTTTGTAAAGTGGTGTCGGATGTCCTGAAAGAGGTGGAAGTGCAGGAGCCCCGCTTTATCAGCTCCCTCAGTGAGATAGACGCGCGCTATGAGGGGATGGAGGTCGTCTCCCCCAATGAGTTTGAGGTGGTGCTTTACCTCAACCAAATGGGGGTGTTCAACTTTGTTGACGACGGCTCCTTGCCCGGCTGCGCGGTGCTGAAGCTGAGTGATGGCCGTAAAAGGAGCATGTCGCTGTGGGTGGAGTTCATCACCGCCTCGGGCTACCTATCAGCGAGAAAGATCCGCTCCAGGTTTCAGACTCTGGTGGCACAGGCCGTGGACAAATGCAGCTACCGAGACGTGGTTAAGATGGTAGCGGACACCAGCGAGGTCAAACTACGGATCAGGGAGAGGTACGTGGTGCAGATCACACCCGCGTTCAAGTGCACAGGGATTTGGCCTAGAAGTGCAGCTCAGTGGCCCATGCCCCACATCCCCTGGCCTGGTCCTAACCGGGTAGCAGAAGTCAAAGCCGAGGGTTTTAACCTTCTCTCCAAAGAATGCTACTCGTTAACGGGGAAGCAGAGCTCTGCAGAGAGCGACGCCTGGGTCCTGCAGTTCAGCGAGGCCGAGAACAGGCTGCTAATGGCCGGCTGCAGGAAGAAGTGTCTGTCCATCCTGAAGACTCTGAGGGACCGTCACCTGGAGCTACCGGGACAGCCGCTCAACAACTACCACATGAAGACCCTGCTGCTGTATGAGTGCGAGAAACACCCGAGAGAGACCGACTGGGACGAGTCTTGCCTCGGAGACCGACTGAATGGCATCCTGCTGCAGCTCATATCCTGCCTGCAGTGCCGTAGATGTCCCCACTACTTCTTGCCAAACTTGGACTTGTTTCAGGGAAAACCTCACTCAGCCCTGGAGGCTGCTGCTAAGCAGACATGGAGACTAGCGAGGGAAATCCTCACCAACGCAAAAAGTTTGGACAAATTATGAAGTGATTGTTAAGACAGAGCCGAGAGACATTTTGGGATAAAACTTAAGAGAAGGACAAAGATGATCCAACTGATTCTCCAAGCAATGTGAAAAAAAATATCAACAAATAACAAAATAATGCAGCAAACAAACCACAAAACCGTTTTTTTTTTTAAATGGAGCAATTGGGCCACTGCCAGAGAGAAAATGAAGGTACATTTTCAGATTAATGTAAGTTGTCTTCTTTAAATGTTTTCACAAAGTGAAGAAACTTTAATTTAAATATATGCACAAAATCGTTAAGTGAAAGAATAAAATGTAGCGTGCCAAGTTCGATTTTTTTCAGTATGTGACTTAAAAAGAAATGTTAATAAAATGTTGGAGATTAAATTACAACTTGGCCTCGTGTCTTGACGTGTTTTGACAACTGAGGTGTGAGGTGCAAAGCTGTTGCATTTTACTTTGTTACTGTCTGATGAGGATCATTCAATTATTCATTTTTCACGTGAACAAATCTAAACTGTGGTCAAACGCTGGAGGAATAAACGCTTTGGCAGATTTTAAAGAAGGAATGTGGTCAGTCGACTTAAGTTATTTTTACAGTGCGTCACAGGCTGAAAAGGATTTTCGAATGAATGTAAATCAACGGGCTCATGTTAATATATTGGTGTGAGAGCATCTCTGCTCTGTTTGAGCAGCAGCACACGCTCAGGGCCTACAGCAGAATCGAAGCCTCACTCTGATTAATGTGCTCGATTTAAGATTATACAGTGCAAGCTTATGTGACACATCTATTGTCACATTTATTTTCATAATTTTTGGTATTAAAAAACAAATTCAACTAAATTCTAATAGTATTAAAATATATCTGTTTGAATACACATGTACACACAGGATCATTTCATGTTGTGTTAAACTGCATCGACTGTGCAAATTAACCAAACAAAACCACCTGTAGGTCAGACGGTTTCTATAACTAACATGGAGGCAGAGTTAACACGTTAACATCAAGTTTACAGAATTAAGTCCAAATGTTGCCGGGATGTTTTAATCAGAGCACTTCCGTGTAATTACGATTTTTCTTTTACAGTGGAAAAGAAAATGCTGCAGATCTAAAAGATGAACATTGTTGGTGGAGAGGCCTGCAGGCTGCTGTTTTTATTTTCATAAATATAGTTTGACCATATATTTATTACAAAAAAAGTTCAAAATTATTTAGAAAAAAAGAACAATTTCATATCAAATTAAAAATATTTTAACATATTTTGACATTATGCGTAAATGACATTTCCCTAATTTAAATTAAAATACAGAGATATTATAACATTATAACCGCAGACTAACCTTCAATCTGTTCTCGCCACATTATCAGATGTTTAACATTTATGCTCATTTAAAATAGCCTAATACTTAGATTATGGGGAATTAAACGTGTTATCCTTGTTTCATAAAAATGTAAAGCTGACTGACACAGCTTTTACCAGTATTACAGGAGCGCAGCTTGTGTTAGTGACAATTTGAGAAGTGATCAATGGAGCGAGTCTCTTACCTTTGGATCGATGACTTTGAAGCCCGACTCGTCTTCATCCACCTCGAAGTAGAGCTCGGAGGCGGTGATGGACAGGACGCCTTTCACCACCACGGCCGGAGCCACCAGCTGAGCACTGGTGCTCAAGTTTACTGGGCCTGGAGGACGCACAGAAGCCGGTTAAATAACAACCAAGGAGTCGTTTCTCCAAGTGGGAAAATATGCCTTCACAAAGCCGCCGACGGTAAAGGTAAACTTGTAAAACTCAACCAGGCATCGCGCTGAGTTGATGGCTGTATCTAACTTTTAACTGTCTGCATCCAGTCCTGGACGTGGTTAATTAAGAAGGAACTTTGATAAGTGGTAAAGTTAAAAGATAAACAGGAGAAACAAAACGACAATTAGTGTTGTTTTTTTTTGTTGTTTTTTATAGTTTATATACAATCATTTAGCATTAATGTTGCAGCAGCTGTATTGTTTTGAATGTTTTGACTAGTACAAAAACTGCAGTTTTCCTCTTTACAGTAACTGGTAATTAGTTCAAGATAGCCTATACTAAGAGACATCCAACACTACAAGCTGCACACGGCCTAACATATGCTATAGTTCATAAAATAAAATACTGCAGGCCTAACTAGGTCACACTAAAGTGAAAAATAAACATTGTACAACTCCGACACATAATTGTCAAAAATCGACAGGCCGTCAGAATCAATTGATTGTGGGCTGTAGGGTGAAGCTCTGTTTAATCTCTCATCAATCTTAATTTATGCCACTATGACAATGAGAGCCCGGCTCTGGGGAGCTGTGGGTGGAAGCTCTCCCCGGCTCTGCACATATGAGGCTTTGTATTTGCAGATGTGCGCTGCGGAGAGAGGAGGCTTGGAGCCCGGCTTGATTTCCCTAAACACCCTCACGCTCCTGCAAACGATGGAATAAACATGTATATTCATTCTTCTACCTCTCGTGAACCCCGCGAGTTCTGACATGTTGTTCGTGGCTTGAAATAACATTTTTTTTTTTGTTCCATTCACTCGAAGACATTCAATTACACCTGCAGCAGACAGCTGCTTAAGAGGAGAAGCTGCAGCTCTCCCGACAACCTCTGCTCGGTTCTCGCAATACGCACATCACTTTATTCAACGTTTAATCCCATTGTGATCCAGTTGCGTTATTTTAACAGCAGTCTGAGCTCCATTAATGCAGCTTAGTCTGCTGAGCGCTGTCACTGCACATAAAAATGCGGATTACACTCCAATCCGATTAGCGCACTATATGATATTTAATTAAGGTGATTTAAATAACAGACATCAAAAGAAAAAAAAGCTCTGAGTTTTTAAATTTAATTCAAGGCCGTGTTGTGCTTAAATCAGGCTAATAGGTTCATCCAGAACGGGCAGTATAAGGTTTATTATCGCAATGCTGCTTTTCTTGAAACAGATAATGTGCAATTTCGGGGTAAACAGAACCCTGGAATAAACATGGCTACCGCTGGATAAAAAAAACATGTTTACATTGTTGCTACTCAGGCCTGTGTGTGTGTTTGTGAGGCAGACCTCCAGTGGCAGAGACAGAAAATTGAAGATACTGTGTATTCACTGCTAAGATAGTGGTGCAGTAATGAAAAAAAGACCAGACATATATAGTATAATTCTGAGTTTAAATGCAATAAAAGTCTATTACCTTCATACGGACTCTACAATTTAAAAGAACTAATCTATTTTAATGTGGGAAAATCACCGTTTCCCACAGAGGATACATAAGTGTATAAGAAAATGCTCTCTAACTCACTATTTACAACAAATATGTAGCATATTAAGCTAATATATATGAAAATTACAATCAACTTAAGTCTTCATTATTTCAGGTCTGCAGGACAAAAACAGAGAATGGGGAAGGGTGGAGATGACTGAAAGGCAGGTAGCAAAGGTGACGAGAACAAGCTGCTTCTTTACCTGTTAAGTTCTCCAGGTCCTTTTCCTCTAAGGACGACAAAGTGTCGTCGTCTCCGTCTTGTAATGTCTCACTCTCTGAGTTTTGATTTCCCAGAGCCTGACCTCTTATGGACTGCTTGCCTTTGAGAATATCTTCCTCGGACACTAGATACGAAAAGGGACTTTTTACTACACTTTTAATACAGCACAATGATAACAATACAATTACACACATACTGTTAAATAAATTTCATATTGTTTTGTAAGTTTACAAAAACAATGTTTGACTTTATTTCACTGCTGAGCTTGATGACATTTGAAGTTAATAATCACATTTCAACAGATTTTATTGTTTACTGGCAGCACCCAACTCAAGACATGTTTTTCTGTGTAAGCAAAAAAAACAGGAATTACATATGAGCAACCATTAAAAAACTAAAATAAAAAACTGAAACCTGAAATAAATGTTGTATAGCTTTACATTCCAGATTTTACTAATAAAGCAGAAAAGTATTTTGGTTTATTCTACAGGTTCTAGAGCTGTAGTGGGAAATAAAACTATTTTTGTCATTTGTTAAAGGCAGGTAAATGCTATGTACTGCAAACAGAAAAAGGATAATGAAAAAAGGATTTTGTCAGAAATAATTCTAACACAGTAGTGGTCTAATAAGTATTTGCACAGGTGATCAGTACTGCAGATTAACCTTGATTTAGCAGTTAATAGCATGCTGAGTTGCAGTGCATTTCGACCCTTGCAGAGCTACACGTAGGCAGGCAAACTGAGCAGGACAGACAAAACGATAACACGATCCTCACCCTGAATGCCGTTTGCCCTTTAACATACGTCGAAACAAACACAACTGCACACTAATATTATCCAAACACATTTAAACAAAATGAGGGTTTCACACTGCCTATTTTGACTTCAACTGAACATGACGTGAGGTTTCAAATGGATTATTTAAGAAAAATGGTAATCTGCAAACATTTATAGAGCCCTGCATTCCCCAGTGGTGCATGGTAAGGATCCACAGACACAAGTTCATAGTAAAAATATTGGCTGGCAAGTCTTCCGTCTTTGTAAACACAGCAGGCAATATAGTGAGAGCTGTTTGCTGCTTCTGTGCATGTGTTTTTAAATTCAGCATTCTGGTAGAAAACAACAGTTTTAGTCCACAGAGTTGCTGAATACATATTAGCTTTATTTTCATCGTCACCTGAGGGGAGATCAATCGCACTTCCTAAAAATGCACAGCCGCATCATCAGCGGTTATATACCTTCAAGCTGCTAGAGGAGCTTGGCTAAAAAATCTCGTCATGGAAAATATGCAGCTCACTGATATTTAGAATGGTCTTCCTGTAATTAAGCCTCCCTGGAGGATTCTTTAGTTAGCAGCACTGAAATTACTACCAGCTCCCCTAATACGTACCACATGCCATTGTATTCACACCAAGCAAGTGGACAAGGGACTTGTCAGATGATCTTAAAAAACAGAGATGTTGTTCAGCGTGAATGTTGCATAAACATGATTAAAACTTTTCATCCTAATATGCAGACAGTATTCATATACACTATCAAACCTTAACAGTGCACTGTCTGGTTCACTGTAAGTGCACTGTGACTATAGGCTAAATCCAAAATCCTGCCCCTTCTGTTACACTCCAGTACTAGTTATTAATTGTTCCTCAGTTACACTGGAGTAACTGCAACCAAAATAATGACCAGTCAGCATATAGTTTAGCAGAGACTATGTGGAGTTATGTCAATTATCAGGCATACATACACAAACGACTAAGTGACAGGCTACGTGCTAACTTTTCACTCTTTGTGTTTTATGTGTGTTATTTTTTCTTCTTTAAAATTTGACAACCCTGAAGTTTTGGTGATGTTGTACATGCATATGTGTGTGGCTGGGAAATGATGTGCAATATTCAAAGTCATATTAGAGTATTTGATTTAACATAAGGAATATAAGTGTGCAATATAGAATGAATTTACATTTACTAAAATTTGAAGAAAAAAAATTAAAGAGCAATGACCCCAAAAATTAAAGGGCAAAATAAATAAAGTATTCATTATTATTATTATTAAATATAAACATTTTGATTTAAACCCACAACTATCATTAACTATCTGAAATAATTTAAAAATTTCTCTGATGAACAATCTATGCAGCAGGCAACATTAAAATAAATAAATAAATAACATCTACCAGTGCACTTCAGCCTCATCACTCATCACACAGGGAGCAGAAACGTGCATAAATCCCAACAGGTTACACTTTTTCCAAGACCCCATTTCCCGACTGAGAGGTTCAACTACCTGCTTATACAACTCAAGGCATGCATAGTCACAGCAATTAAATTGTCAAAATTAACAAATTTGTTTTTAACGGAAGCGTAGCCAGGAGTGTGGTCATGAGGCGAGTATTGATTACCAGAACAGAGACATTAGTCTTCAGGTATTTACTCTGCCACCTCTGGTACACGGGGCCTGGACCAGACCAAATCAATCCCCAGAAAAGATGGTTCTTTCCAGCCATAAATACATAACAGCCTACTCAAACCCGACTGGCTGCCACACACTCCTGTGGAAATCATCTTGGCGCAGTATGAATGATAACAGTTGTCCATATCCTTTGCGCAGAAATGCACATTTTTCTTCATGTTTCATGGAAAAGACATAGTTCCTTCCTTTTATAAAGGATGAATAAAACTTTGTTACAATATATTCCCATGTAAAAAATGCTAAATATTTTCTGTTGCCATTCTAAATTATGATCAAGCCTGAGATTTGAAAAATGCTGCCATAGGTAGCTAAAAAATTAGGGTAAATTCTGGCTTGATCTTATACTAAATATTTTCTTAGGGAGTAAGACTGCATTTTCCCCTCTGCATCTGATGAATATAATTACAGCCAGATATGACCTTTGTGCTCTGTTTGAAAACTTAGCACTGCATTCTCATCTTGAGCTGCACTTCCGTAACAAATGTCGGGTCGACTAAAACAAGACGAAAGGTTACATCAGAAAATGGATGCCGTCAGGCTTCAATGTCAAAGAGTTATTTTAATGATATATTCCCATACTTCAGCCAGGCCGTATGTTCTCTTGAGGTAGCATACCCTTGCCACAACTGGCTGCTGGCTATTTTTACACAGTCTCGACTTAGAAACCAAATGTTGTTTGCAGGAATTTGTCTTTTTTTCCCCCCAGTGATGAATATATGCAGCGCATAAGATTAAATAATTCTGAATAAAATTGAATATCAGACCAAATGCAGAATAAACTAACTCACAGAACACTTTCAAAGCATTTTCAAAAGAAGTCAGTGACAGTCTTATGTGGTGTCTAGTTGACAAGGAGGAACAAAGATGGAAAAAGTCATATTCAGAGGCTTGCAGCAGAAGAACAGTGACCAGCTGGACTCTGTCTGCAGCTAGCTCCACACTGCAGCCATTACTGCAGACCAGAAGTCTCCCAGGATCCCCAAATCCTCTACACTTATTGCTTTTAGATCACATTCTTATTGACTCCTGTCACACCTACCATTTGTCTTGGAGAATGATGTCACATTTAAGAGAACTTTTGCAGGTGACACATTGAGGACATTTTGTGGCAGAAATGGTGATTTATTGGAGAGAGTAATTGACTGAGCTGGTAAATGTAGGTCCAGCATGACAATGCTGATTGCAAACCCTGATGTGTGCTGGATCTTTTCAGAAACGAGGGATTAAATGCATTCTAGAAAGAAATGAGACTCCTGGTGTTAATGCAGGGACATGTGTCGTTTAGATATTGTGGTTTTAAGTGACAGCTGGGAATGTGGGAATGTGTTCTCAGACCAGTTTTATTGAAAATGAGCACCTGCGTTTATAGAGTAAAGTGCACAGAAACAGTGAAGATTTATTTGGAAAAACTAACCCATGTTTTTGGTTTTAAAAATAACTTTGAACTTAATATGCTGCTCCGACATATTCATCAATATGTCTTGGTAGCATACTGATGAACTGTTTCAAAACCACATTTAATTTTCCGCACATCTTTCTTCAGCAAACATAGCAGGACTGCAAATGGTGTTTTCCTTGCACAATACTTAATCTGAGGTATAAATGAAACATATTACCATACAACAATGCTGCACCTTAAATGAATGGATTAACATCTATCATAAGAGCTCAAAATATAACTAATGTTGACAATAAAACATATGTATTTTATTATGTTTACATCTGATCTTAGGAATTACTCGGCAAAGCATTATATCAAAAGGTATAAATCCCCAAATCCCCTTATACAAATAAAAATATTTAAATGAGGATAAAAAGAAGTGGAAGTGTATTAATGTTACTTACCACTGATATCAGTCACTGTTGCAGCCAATAAAGAAAGAACAGAATGTCACATTTTATGCTATCACAGCTACTCAGTAAACAACTACATTTCTGAGTAAAACATGCTAACACTCAGGCTGCTTATTAGTCCAGCTTTGCATAATGGGAGGCAGGGTATAAAATTACCTGTGTGAAATTCAAATGAGGGTGCTATTTTACTGTGTCTTGTGGTACAATAAATCTTTTATTGCATTGGGAGGACTAATTTTTATTGCCTTGTACATGGTGCTACCACCAAGTGAGTAAGAAAGGCAGTGCAAACGACAGACAGGGACGAGGGGACATGGTGGATGAGACTGACCGTGTTCGGCTGCGGCTTTGAGCGTAGCCTCTGAGTGAGTGGATCCGAAGGGGTTCCTCACAAAGCGACGTCGCCGTCTTAAATCGTCCTCCCAGTAGTCCAGGCGCCAGAACTCCCTCGGCCGGCTGCAACGAGACATAAGTAGCACATGTGTTAGCAATTACCAGCCAGCATGGTATAGCAGGCCAGCATTAGCACTCAGTCTGAGCAAGAATACATAAAGCCAGCATTGTCTTTTTTTCATAGTTTTTTTTTTAACCCTCAGAATCACTCTTTAAAAAACAGTCACATATCCACAAGCTTAGACCCCAAATCACTGTATCCCCAAACAATAACAGTATCTCCTTGTTTGGGGCTAAGGTGTTCCCCTCTATTTTCCTTCTTTTCCTCCGTGTCTCTCTCTCGCTTTCTTTGAGAAGGTGAACTGAGCACTAAGTACCATCACACAGGAATGGGCAAATGACAGTGTGATCATTTTCCACATACTTTTGTGGCACGTGCTTCCATCCTAAGCTCATTTTAAACCCAGCAGGACACCTCTTGTCAGGACTCATGGCTAGCAGGATAAGGAGAAGGCCATTACAAACACAGAGGAGGGTGTGGATAGCATTACCAATATTAATCATTGTCTATAGCATCCATTTTTCTTACCAATTTACAACTCCCTTTACCAAGCCGTGTCGGTAAATCATCCTACTCTCAAAAAATAAATAAATAAAACACTTAATGAGGAGTACTGTCATATAACACAGTGCATGTATACTGTGTGCCTATAATTACGATTTCTACTTTTTAAAGTTATTTAAATAGAATATAATACCTCAGATGAACCACAAAGCATTAAAAAAAGATTTCTTGAATTCCATTAGTATTTTTCTTCACTAATTTCAAATGTCTGTAATATAAACAAAAAAGTTGTTCATTTGTCAATAACACAGCACGAAAAGGCACTAAATAAATTAAGTGAATCTAAACTGTCAGACTTGAGTCAAATAGAGTCAATAAACCAGCTGCAACAGTAGTAGTGAAATACTGTAAATATCTTCAGTTCCACTTCACTCATCTACTGAAAGTGAAAATTTGATGCGCAGCAGAAACAAGATTTTGTCAGGTTTAAAATCATGACTGGGTTGTTCATAAATGGCTGCAGTGTCTCCTGTGAAGGTGTAAAAAGACACAGTTCATGATTTCAGTGGCATAAGCTATGACGTGAGAACCCCAGCATACTTTATGTGATCTACACTTGAATGCTGCTCTGGCCAGGGGCTCCTCACAAATCTTCAGTATAACACCAATGATCACACAGGGGCCTCTAAAAGGGAAAGCAGCTTTACGGAAGAAAATAAATACTATTTCCAAGCAAATCCTTTAAAATCTTGTTTGCCCTGGCTAATGAAAACCATTGATTATTTGATTTACTTGGACAAAAAAAAAATTCTCTCACAAAAGGCCAGATGACGAGTTGAGAGTAGCTCATATCTTATACCTGGATATAAAGCTGCACAAAGCTGAGAACATTTAGTTTGGCACATACAGGAGCACCACAGAACACAAACATGGGAAAGTGTTTCACAATATAAAATTTTTATAAAATATAAAAAAGAGTAATAGATGGAAAAAGACTGTGTGTGTGTCTGTGTGCGTGTGTAGAAGGCAAGTTGGAAAGACATGAGAGACGCAGGTCTGTGCAGGACCAGATTTCTCCGCAGTGACAAAGACCCTGCTCCGTGTTTGCGTGTGATAATCTGTGAATGCAAATGGCCACTTCATCATCCTGCCTGCAATGGTATTCATCTATGAAAATAATAATCATGGTTGTGCATGGCACACAGCTCCGAGTCTGGATGCACTCGTCCCTCAGCTCATGGGAGAGGGGGGTCTGCCCGATTCACACAATGCGCATTAATCCATCAGGAGGGGAACCACTGGCTGAAGTAATTAGTCATGGCATGAGGGGACCACCTCTGCCAGTCATATTCCTCCAGCTCACCATGAACAGGCAACAATGGAAGTCCTAATGATGCGGTGCTAGAAGAGGTGGTCGGACGATGAAAGATACCTCGTCATCAATCCGTGATGAGAGCGCCACCGTAACAAGAATGGAGATGTACAGTGCTATGCAATCCCCAACCGCACACAAAGCGTTTCCACAAAGATAATAAATTATTCAGAGCTCATCCATCCTCCTAGGGCATCCTTGGCAGAATTTACTGAAGCACCATTCTTCAAAATAACAATTAAAATAACAAAGGGTCACGGTTGTGCTGTGGCTCACGCCAACCACTTGTGTAATTAGTAATTAGTTCGATCATAAAAGGTGTCTGGACAGACACTCATTAAGCCTGAAGTAACTGTTGTCTGATGATCAAAGTGGGTGAGAAAAAGACACAGAGGAACTGACAGTGTGTGTGTGTGTGTGTGTGTGTGTGTGTGCGCGCGTGTTCCCTAAAATCAGAGCAATACTTAATAACAGGCTTTGAGTTTGTGCATGCTGAGGAGAAAATGTTCAGCGATACCCAGCCTTTCTAATGTGGACCACATTGGCTTCTGATGAAACAGGGTCCAGAAGAGTTTTATGTGAGGTAGTAAATAGTAATTACTTCTTTTTTTCCCTTCTGTTCTTTAAACATCTTTTGGATGCTCTTCAGGACTCTGAAGTTGTAAATTTGAGGAAGTTTACCAACACAGAGGACAAATGAGGAAGCTCAAGTTTCTCCTTTTTATGTGGCCCTGACGCTCTCTCTCTCTAATCAGTTAAGAAAACAGTTATGCCTTAGATTTAATAAACTCAACACCAGCCGTAACGCGCTGCAAGGACATATTTTACTGATTTGCTTTTGGGGATTTTAATTATACTACTAAATTGTCCATTTACTTCAAAACAAAGCTGGTGTACAAGTACATCTGGCATAGCTAGGTGACATACAAAACAAATGGTTTACTTGTATTGAGTGTTCAGTATGAGAGCTGGTTCAGGATTAATGAATGAATATTTGGAAACAACATCAGCATTTACAAAAGTGGATGGCCAAGTGAGCGACATTAACTATGTCCTTTACAATAAACTATTCCCAGATACATCTATGGTGTTTACCCAAATAAACAACAAGAACAGTTTACATCACTTTATCATAACATGACAGCTGATGACTGAAATCGCATTGTTTAAACTTCTTCTTGATTATATTTTTTTCTTCACTTTGTTGCAGACAATTACAGTTTCCTGTAGCACCAACCCTATTTCCCTGGGGGGTATTAAGGTTTAATCTTATCCTAAATATAACACTAATCTAGCATTAAGAAACCCTAAATTAAACAATCCAACTCCAAGTCACTTCTATTAATCATAATATATTATTGAGATTAGTGGGTTTCTAAGCAGTTGTGTATGAGGGCCAACGCTGCTGCTTATCATTATCAAACGGCCAGTTTAAACATGTTAATAAATTCTCTCTGCTGGTCCTGAAAGTTTGATAGCGTCGCTATTTCAATGGTACAATTGTTCATTTGCTGACAAAGACAAACGATTATCATCCATCAATATTCAATCAGACTGAATTGTCCAGAGACAGGCGCACTACAGTTTTCTCATCATTTTTAGTAGTTTCTTGTGATATTAGAACTAGAATTGGATTCTATTTTCCTGATTCAGTATTTTATATCATTTCATTTGAACATTTTTTGGAAAAGCCAGAGTTTTCCATAAGGTGAGTATGGAGAAGTAAAGAAATGTTACTGTTCTGCATCGGTTTATTTTCAAAGCATTTGATATTATGTAAATAATAACATGACCTTTATCATAGCAAGCAGGACATGCAGAGTGAATATGCTTTCATATATCACTACAAGCGGCTGCACTTTGGCACAAACAGTCATTCATAACCTTTCTGCTAAATTAATTTGGGTAGAGTCAATGAGACCTGCATATGCAGAAGAGATTTCTCTCCTTGCTTATTTTATATTAATGCCAGTTCCCATTGGCAACCCTCAAATTGCTCAAACATTGCTGCTATCCCCAGGACCATTTTGCTTTGATTTGCATAAACCATGTGTTTAGAAAAAATGGGAGAGCAGGAATAGATTGAGGATTTGTCATGTTGAGGACTAGTTGCTAGAGCACTGGCTCTTTGTCAAATGGTGGCAGTGATCGCTTCGATGGTATCTCCAGACTTGAATTAAAATGAAACAGGACCAAATACCTTCCCAGTGAAATTGTTTGGCATGATTAAGTCTCACTGAAGTGATTCTCTACATTTGCATTAATGCTCATCTTTTCCACTCCAATGAGGTGTACAGGAGAACATCTACATGTGTGTATGTTAATTCACCTCAGCTAATGTTGTTTACAAGATTTACCAGAGGTAATGTTGGGGTCACAGACCTGGCAATATTTCCCTCTTATCCTGTGAAATGACAGTCCACATGTAATTTTGCTGAGCCTTACTGTTAATCACAAAGTTTATTTCAAATATGAATTTTAATACTGAGCAAAGAGTGATCACATGTATAATAGAAGAAAAAAACAAATCTAATGAAAGAGCATTCATATGATTAGAGAGAAAAAAATAAGACTAAAACTATCAATCTTGGCCTATATGTGAGCGACAAAATTCACTTCTGTACATTTGCAGCTTTTGTTTTCACTCTCTTGTTAACTCCCTTTTCACTGTGTTTGCTGCTAACACACAAGAGTGCACACACTTTCATTACCAAGACAACATAAGCACCTACCACTCCTCCCAATTAACTCCAATTTATCCAAGACCTTTCAAAAAGACGTGTGAAAAAAAAGGAAAGAAAAAAAAAAGCAAGAGCGATATTGCATCTCTGCAACATCACCAGCTTGTGAGGATCAAAGTACTCCCATGGGTGGGAGGCAAACGGCTTCAGACTCCCCACAATGCAATGCAGCCAAATGAAATAATGCAAATCAAGCCCTAATTACCACCAGCTTAGCGTGCAGCTTCCAATTAGCAGCAATTACATTCAGTGTAAATTCACCAACAAAAAGCCAGACAATTACAGACTAATATCATCAGATTTCATGGGTTCACAGTGTTGTGTTTACTAAGGCTGTAAATATTGACCAAAAGACAGGAATGTTTAACACGGTGTGAAAAAGCTATTTCCAACACAATGAAGTTATTCATTGTTAAAAGTTCTGTTAAAATAGCTTCACTGTTTGCCTTATGAATATTATCTAAACATCAAATACATAATAAATAGTGTATATAAACTTCCACTGCTACAGCACTGAAGTGGTACCATCTGTATTTTTGATGAAGAGTCACATTTTTCCTGTGATTTTGACAGCATGCATTTAAGGCCATTTATCATCACTACTGCGAGGTAATGAGGGCATCCACCGGACCGGAGTTGCATAATTCTGCCATTACTGGCCCATTGTAATAATCTTCTGACCTCTAGCTTTCAGAGCTGATCTTGAATGGTATGACAAATCTGAACTCGTACCCACATTTCTAACACACCCAAAAAGGAAAACACAGTGGAGAACCTCAAGGTCAGCAGTGACTGAGAATCTAAGGAAGATTTTTTTTTTTTTCAGTCTAAAAGTTCACATTCACAACAAACACGAGACTTTAGACTTCAAGGCCAAAACCAACAATAGGTTTCACATTTAAAGGCTTAACTTTAGAAATATACAATTTTAAAATATAAAAGCCAATCATCATAAATTTCTGTTTAATCTACTGTATGATTTCCAAACTAAACAAATTGTATACTAAAGGGCTCTGTAGTACATTATCAATCATATCTGAATACAAGTAAGTGTGTGTTCTGCTTCACTGCGATGCAGGACTACAAGGCTTGGGAAACTCATCTAGCAAGGCTGTCTGCTATTCATGAGCACCTCCTCCCCTCTCTCCATCATACGGCTGTGCTCATTATACAGCACTTATAGCTCAGTGTGTGTGTGTGCGTCAAGTGCAGCAATTCCACTGCAAGGTGATTGAGACGATCATATAAACAGAAGTCTGACTAACTATAATGGCCATGTACTTATGGCTTCATTTGATAATATAAAGTAAAATAATAAAAAAAAGCCCCAGCAGCATTCACCCAGATAAGTTTCCTTAAATATATATATTTTAAATAATTTATCAGGTGGTTGATATTGGTTATTTGTACGGTTTCATTCAGCATCTGACATTATACATCAGAGCCAATTATTTAACTCTGTTAACTCACTGTATTATGTATACTACTATTAGTATATTTATAGTTTCTATAAAAATAGCCATTTTCAGGACTACATCACATTCAGAGATGTTTTTAATATTCTGCCTTTCCCATGTACAAGGACATACACATATCTGATACTGTCAAAAAATATACTCAAAGTGGTCTTAACTGCAAAGTTGTTGTACTGGATTGCAGCAGACTGTAGAAGAGGTCACTGCATATACTGTACTGCACAAATTCTTTTCATGCCGTATTTACTTACAACTCACTGTAACATAATTTTATCTTATGAACAATGCAGTGTCCATCTGTCTATGATTAATAAAAAATCTTTACACATCAAACTCCCCTTGTCTTTTTCTCTCAGGGTGGTGTTGAAATTGAACTCAGACACAGGGAAGGGGCTATAAGGTAAATCCACAGCAGGAATACAAGATGAAGATCCATGAGTGAAGGATGATCCCAGTCCTCCACTCTCTACACATTGGTGTTTTATGTGTCCTTTTTTCTGTCTTTGTTGCACAAGAATGTGCTGGATTCCGAAGATAAAGGTGATTTTTTGGCAAATGGTGAAAGTAGCAAAATAAATGGCCTGCTGGTCCCATGGTGTAATTACAGTGGCTGGAAGCATACCAATCTATCACAAGGAGGACGGGGGGGCTGACACGCTGCAAAGGGGTTAGTCAAAGGAGATAGCCTTTGACTAACTACTAGCCCTGGACAATCGATACTCTGCAGATATTGCATTCAGGGAGAATGGAGGAAAAAAGCCCTAAAAACTTCCCAAATGGTTTTTCATTCAGATATTGATCAGCGCCTTTTTATCATGACCTTGCTGCACCAAGGCCATATACTTTCTTAAGGGTATATGAAACTCATAAATCTAAGAGTCGCTACAGAGTCACATCAGGCTGTGAGCAGCGAGGCAGTGAGGCAGGATGGTGTAATTGGTCTTTCTGGGATGGCAGCCTTCTTTCATACTTTATAACAAGGATTCCATTACATTTCGAAGCTGCTAATAAAAGGGCGAACAATACGTAGAAAGGAACTAAAGACAAATGGGTGAGGGTAGACTGGTTAAACTGGAAACCTCTTGTATATTCTCATCTTCACTTTAAGTCAAACTTGTACAAGTAACCGTGATTACCTGTACTCCAAATTCTCAGATCCAGGGGAACATGGAAAGTTTGTGTAGTAGTTTGCCTATTTGAATAAAATAAATTATTATTTGGTTTAAAAAAGTAAACAAGCATTTGAGTTTAAGAGGAAAATAAACTAATTTACAGGATTGAAAATATATGCGAGACTGATCTTCAGTATATCTTCAGTATAACCAAAAACCATCAGCTTTCAAAGGCTGACAACAAAACAATAACAAGACACAACTTGGAGTCAAAAGTTTCATAATTGGTTAATACTACAGAGTGTTCACCAGATCTGCTGACGAAGAGAAGCCTAAAAACGAGTATAAAAATTGTTGTCTTGTATTGTACTAAAATATACTTAACTATAACTAGCATGACTTTAATGAACGATTTGGAACATGACAGGCGACATCAGTGAAGGAGAACTTAAGCAAACCTAATGGCTGGTTAAAAAAAAAAAACCCAGTGTTAACCATTGCACTTTTAGTTTAATATGTTGTTGTCTTTTTAAATGATTCACTGAGTGTAATTTTTTTGAGTCTCAGTCTGCACTGCAACACTTAACCATGCTAACATATGGACATCATCAGCTGTTAATATGTTCCACCATGACACTTTGTTACTATTCCTTACAGCCCGAGCCACTGTACTGTATATACAGTCGAGGTAAATGTTATCATTAAGGCTATATTCTAATTCATATCCATGAGCCACACTGCACGGTAGGGCCTTCGTGGCACGTTATTTTATGTAACTGATGGAACGCACGTATGTCAAACATGAACAGTCTCCCCAGAGATTTAAGAAACATCCTTTTTGTCCCCGTCACAACTTTTCTGTCCCAGACACATGTCACTGTGCATGATTAATGAGGTGGAGGGTTTCACGTAAAACCTGTTTAAGGACTTTGGTGCTGGAGATCTCCCTGTGATATCATAAGTTTCATTTACAAAGATCAACATAACTGAAGGCAGGCTTGCATTTCTTGGTGCACGATGTTTATGTTATATGTTTATGACAGAATCAAGGCAGATGGATGACCATAACTTGAGTCCCACCTAATTGGTTTTGAAGAGTTGGGACATGGACGTAAAGGAAACAACTGTCTTTGCCTCAGATAAGACAGGAGCTTCAGACTGCTACAGCTGCTGCTGCTCAGTACATTGGGTCATGTTTGTGTTTAGACTGCAAGTATTTATAAGCAAACCAAAAGCCATTACCAGTTTAAAATGACCAGTTAAGTAGACTGCAAAGTAATGGACCTTTTTCTATGTAAAGACCAGCTGATTTCAGAGGTGGTCTACTATAGATGCAACTAAACAGCCACTCTGACTTAATTTTAGTGCAATATTTTACTAAATATTGGCTAACAAAAAGATTAGCCATCAAGATTATAACACAAATAATAATCAAGAGCTCCGTAAAAATGTTGAGTGCAGAAATGACTCCAAATGAAAAATCTGTTGTATTAATCAGTACAAATCAGAATCAGTCAACACTGGGGATCCAACTACAGTGTTTATACTATTCCCAAATACAACAAAGGCAATCTGATGGTCAGATAAGTCAGCAGCTGCAGAGTTTTCCATCCAGCAAACAAGACACACACTTTTACATACAGATTTGCACCATCACTCACTGGTATGGCTTAGTATATAGTGCAGTTAAAAGAAGGGATGTGGGACAAAATGTTCCCGTTTGGTTTTGTGCATCTTAACTTGACGTGATGCTTCAGTAACAAATATCTCTATCTCGTCCTCTGTTCCATCCATGTCCCTCTCTCTTTCTGGGTCTTCCTGCCCCTCTCGTGTCATGCATTTCCGAGAGTCAGTGTACTCTAAACTGTTTTGTTCTTGTTTCCTATGGTTAAAATCTCCACTGACATGCTGGAGTCCCATTTCCTTTTTCAGCTCTGCGCGCTGAGTACCAGCGCAGTCGTAATGTGCAGTGTGTCCATAAAACATGCACCCAAGGCAATGTAGACATTATGCAGACCTCGGCTTTAACACATGCATTACATTCAGTATTATGTATCATAATTGTGATTTAAGTCTGGAATGAAAGCATACAAGTAAAGATTAATCTGGCTGCTTCAGCTTCTCATGCAATCATTTATTTAAAAAAAATACTATGTGAACATGAATGTCCTTACTGTAGTAGGCATAACTCAATAGTATATTCACAGCATAGCTAATTGATTACTTGCGAGGGTGATACAGTTGCAGTCCAGAAGAGAAGGCTCAGTGAGAGGGACAAAACTATCAAGGTCTTTTGTGTCTAAAGGACAATGAGCAGTTGTGCTGCAACAGAAAAATAATTAACCTTATTTTCTCAACTAAAATGTTTCTAAGAGTGATGATGTACTACATTCACATAAATCAGTTTGGGTGTTATCAATATCTTATTTAAAGATGTTGTTGCTGAGTTGGGGAAATAAAATTTTTCTGCGCACCGTTCAGAATTTAGTTATCGTTATATGCGATGAAAGTTTAAAGGCTGTTTGCTTATGTTGCCATGCAGCATTAATCTGATCAAACCACACCCACACAATTTGAATAAGTGAATTAGTTGTAAATTTGAGTAGTAAATAATATCTGCTCTTAACTTACACTTCTAGATTTGTATGATTGTAATCATATATATTTAAGTTTGTAAAGAAATTTTATAGAGGAAAACAATCATTTGCCGGTTCTGGGTGACAAATTGTTGACTATAGTCATTAATTGCTGGGACTGTGGGAAATTTAGAGTATTTTGAACTATTTATTGTCATTGGTAGACTAAAGTAATTTGATTAATCATGAAAATAAGACATTAACTGATAATAAAACAATCATTAGTTGCACGCCTAATGAGCAGGTAGCAGGTCCTGTTGTTATGCATCATACACTGTATCATATCACTGTATTTCTAAGTGATATAACAAAATATAACAAATCTTCCTCAGTACTTTATGCAGACACCATTTGATGTCCTTTGCAGGATCATTAATGAATATTAAGAAAAAACCCTTTTCCGGAACAAACTCAACGTTCTGCTCCAGTTTTATTCCCACAGAAGTGCACTGGTGAAATGACATAGCACCAGATAAAACAGTAATGCTAATATCAATAGTTTGTCCATTACAGGTCAGCTAACTGTCCAGCAGAACAGTTACAAAGCTGTTCGTTTTCAATCTCACAAGGCCAATCAATACGGGGGCATACTGTTTCAATTTTGCTGGCATTGATTTTCTCTATAACACTCCAACCCTAAAACATTCGTCTTTCTGAAGGAAGGAAGATTTGATTTACTGAAGAAAAATTGGAGTGCACATCACAAAGATTTTTTGCCGGGCGGGAGTGTGACATGCCAAAAGATGGATGTCCTTTGGCTGGGAAGCCTCTAGCCTAAGGGCGTCCATTAGAGCAGTGGTGCTGCAGAAAATGAGCTGCTTATATGAGGGAGGAGGAGCACAGGGAGAGGAGTTGGTCCTTGAGGTGTGTGTGTGTGTGTGTGTGTGTGTGTGTTTTGGATGACTAGCTGTAAGTGAGGATTGTTAAAATAAACTGAGAATAAAAAGGATGCTGATGCAGCCTTAAAAGAAGAGTAAGAAAAAGCAGGAGAGAAGCAAATGTCTGGGAGCACTGATTCACTAATACCGATTCTACATCGCACCCCAACCTTCTTCAGTTGCAGTCACCTTCCTTTTACTTTCCCTGCTTTCTGCATCCAGAATGAATTTCCATGGTACATTAGCCAGCCTATTAGGATGCAGTAAAGAGAAGGTATGAGAGGGGAAAAAGAGGAGAGTAGTGCATATCCCCAGAGACTGTGAGTTGGCGTTCTCCATCATCTGCCCTCATCTCCCCTCTCTGTCAGTCGACTTTGTCTAGGTGTCATATACATGAGAGATGATTCCTGACCCAAATAAATACCACTGCAGTCTGGATGCTCAGTGGACCAGAGCTCAAAGAAGAAAGAAAAAACTGGAGAGATGGGGATAGAAAAAAAATGACACCTGCTGGTTGTTTCATTTGTGGCCATCTCGCTAGCTGTTCATTTACTTTTTTCCTCTCTTAAAAAGACAGCAGCTTGGCATGTTGTACACCTGAGTCTCCAGGCACTGGGACAAAAATGTATGTATGAACGAGCGGCGTTATCTGTCTGGCTGTGGATCAGTCTATATGTTGACACTGGATGACAGAGAAGGGCACAAAAACGATAGATACTGCTTTTGTCTGTTGGGAGGAATCCTCGCTGGACACTTGGTGATACAACTAAAGTATATAGTGAAACAAGAAAGAGCAAAGGACAAGGAATGAGGGGGGGAAAGAGACAAGAAATAGTGTGTTGTGATGAAGAGAGAGGAAGAGAGAGAGAACCACAAATGAAGGAGACTAAGCAGGGGAATAGAAAGGGGAAAATCACCTCACACCTTTTTTCTCCAGAGGCCAGGGCCGCTGTAAGCTGGATATTAAGACACAAATTGCATTCAGGCAGGTCACAATATGTCAGAAGATATTAGATGCCTGCCGTGAGGAAACAACAATTCCCATCAGCTTGTGAGAAAATAATATTTTCATTTTCAGACTCTTTATTGAATGGAAACTTTGGGGAATACATTTTTATGGTGTGTGAGCAGGCAGGCTTGGATTTTACACCCAAGCAACAACCTGCCCTAATCAGAGCAGCGTATTGTCTTTGTGTTGCTGAATTTCACTTTCACAGCTGGGAAAAGGTTGTGGGTTTTATTGTGTGTATCCGTCCTTCCCCTCCCATTCTTATTTACAGGCAGGGATGTTGCTGCACTATGTGTCTTGTGTATGTGTAGAATTAGGGAAAAAGCACCTCTTATGTTTCGATGCTTGCAGGTATGCAGGTGCCCTGAGTTTTTCCTGTATCCATCTTTAGCTTTTAATTGTTCTTCTTCTGGGATTTGCAGCACCAGATGTTTCTTCTGTGCCCACATACCACAAGTTCTGGTACAAAGCTGCACCACCTGACCTTCACAGTAATTGACTAAAAATATTGATGTAATGGCACAGGACTGATTGTGATTTATTAAAAGAGCACTGCACTCCAAGGCCCAGTGCCAATGGCTCCCTGCACCTATCGGCAGCCATTAGGAAAACCATCAATAGCACAATGGCATAAAGGGCCGGTAATGGGGGAATTTGCTGGCCAGAGCTCTCAGAACACAATCTCCATAGTAAATAGCATTGTGTGAGTACACATGGAGACTAAAAGAAAGAAAGAGATGGAAGGAGAAGAAGGAGGGAGAGAGATGGGATTAAGGAAAGAAAAATATGACAAATAATCAAACAAAGGCAGCCAGATATAGACTCCTGATCCAACAGCAAACTAACCCTCACCAGACGAGTCTCAGGAGATTTGGTTCAGTCTAACAAGCGTGAGCTAGCGGCCGTCTCTCCGGCTCACCATTACACACTACCTGCACAAACAACCATCATTAGGGAATAGCTGCATTGAATTCTGCTGCCTATTTGGTGAAACAAACACAGAGGATAAGGTTCCCTCTGTTCTTAATGGGAGCGGAGCTGTTTAAATGGCTTTCATCTCTCTCCCCTGAGTCAATGCATCATTAAACCCAGAGCTGACATTTTCACCTTTGCAAATCTAATTTAATCAAAGTCATGAGTATTGGGGGGATGAGAAAGATTAAGACGAGATTAAAACCATTACAGTGGCTAGAATAATTTTTAAGGCTGAGAAAATGGCTTGCTATGAGAACCGTTCATAAAAAACAAAGCAGGTGCATTGCCTTGATTAAAGTCTTATTTGATGATTCACTTTTTGTTTTTTTTATATCTTGGCATGTGGGTAACAAAACCTACTTATGATCAAATATACAATACTTTCTCAATAATCAATTCATAAAACATACTTTGTGAACAAATGCCATGTATAAGTAATGTGTAACGTGGTCTGACAGAGCAAAGAAAAACTCAACAGCAGAATTTTTTTCCTAATTATCTAAGACTCTTAAATAAGTACTTTTTAGGTTAGTTTTTAGGCACATCCTTTGTTGTACCTTGTGGAAGAGCTTCCCCAAGCTCCATGTTTGTCAGTCAGGATGTTAACTATCTTCTGAATGAGCTGTGTGGCTGTCACATGGTCGCGGTACTTGGCTGCTCGGATCAGGTGATCACACATTTTCTCCTCATCTCGCTTCTCTGCTGCATATTGGGCACAATTAGACTGGAAAACAAAAAAGAAAAGATGCATTATAAATTCTGCAAGAAGAAGAATATCACATGTGTACATTGCAAATACATAAGCAAACATGTCAGAAACTAAATTATTATTATATATAATACTGTGCCAACTATATATACTCAAAACATATCTATAGAAAGAAACAAAGTCACTAGCACACAGTGTTTTCAGGTATAGAAATTCTACTCTGACTAGAATCAAATGAAAAGCATAGGGTCACTTCTGTCCTCATGTCATGTTGATTAATAACAGTGGACACGTATTTACTAATGCCCTCTGGCGCACCAAATCACACGATACCCACAATGCACAGGGAGAACATTTTTCTCTGTCTGAATTTGTTATCAGAATAGGCCTTTGAACTCTGCAGCGATGGTAGAAGTAAAACACCTTCTGAAAAAAACAGCTATAATTTAAAACAGTGTTTTGATTTCCAATCTCTTCTTCAAAACCAATTTCAAAACTCCTCCAAACTCACGTTGCCCTCAAGGCTTACTTTCAAAGAACTGTTTCAAAGTGATATTCTTTTTGAAGGTGAGCATAAGAATGGGGAAAAAGAATAAAAAACATGTGTTGTGTACTGTATAGAACACAGAGTCATACAGATCAGACAGGCAATTATTTATGTTTTCTTCTGCATGCTCTAAGTGTTATTAAAGCAAATGGCTGGATTGTAAAAAATGAAAATATATTCAATGATTGTTTGGTTGTATCTTACTGTCTTCATCAAATTAGCCTTAAACTAACCCACTGATACAACAGTCATACACTAAGCACTAACCCTGATGCATGGTTGAACAAATGCAACCCAAAGTTACCAGTAAAGTGTTTTATAATGGGTCCTCGTCTTCAATTTAAATGATAACATTTCACTTCTGACAGAAAATCTATAGGTATAAATCACATTAGAGGGGCTTCACTGCAGGCTGCTGAGCCGTAATTATCAATCTGTGTCTCTTTGTGTGGCATTAAAATGGGCCTTGACCTTCCAGCATGATGACCTGGGAAACAGCAAAGTAAAGGGAGTATGCGAAAGGGATCGCTAGGTAAATGTTTCAGATTTTAAAGAAGGCTTTGCTTGTGTGTGTGTGTGTGTGTGTGTGTGTGTGTGTGTGTGTGTGTGTGTGCTGCATGTCTATTACTCTTGATCAGGGAAGGTAAAGGCAAAAAGGAATGGAGGGAAGTCGGACAAAAGACACTCAGGACTCAGGAGACGACACCTAATATCCAACTGCTCTAATTGCACTCAATATTAAATTATTGCAGAGGGTCTGTTATATTTAAAACAGAATGCAATATGTTTACATGTAACAAAAAACATCACAGAATAAATTCCTATGTGGATTTCTACCCTTTAAACACATAGGTAGCAGACCTATAAAGAGTCCATTTCCCTCTGCCCCTGTCTGAGACATGTAAAGTCTGCGATGCTAATCAGCAGTGCTGGGTTCAAACTCATAACCATAAACAAACACTTCATCACCTGTGTGTTGAGCCTGCCCAAACACCCAAACCCTCCATGCTGTAATGGGCTTTTCTCATATCCAAAGCCAAAGTCCACTACAGCAGAAAAGGCCAAATTCACAGACTCACCCCTAAAATAACAACTAAAAAAAGCTGAACACATAAGTAGAGCTATTAAAACTCAAAGTTGGGTTTTCTGGTAAGTGGAAAAGACAAGTCACTGTTAATTCCAGGGGTCATTCCATTGATGTGAAGTCAGAGAGTATGCTGAGGTATTATGAAGGACTTATTATGTTATATTATTATGAATGTTAAAGCAAATAACTAAATCTCCCAGCTTGGCCTTATCCTGCAAGCACTTCTATCCCGGTCCACTGACAGGATAAAAGACAGTATATTTGGGGTATTTTCAAACAAACTGTTCTTTCATTGCTTTCAAAGAATGTTGAGGAAACATAAGAAGTGAATTAAAAGTATTTGCTCCCATTTGCAATTAGAAACATGCCTCCTTTGGAGTGACGTGAAGCAGTCAGTGGGCTTTATTTGACAAGAAAACAACCATATAAAGAAATGCTCTGAGACAAGGACTTCCATTTAACAAGTTAAAAGAGTGCAGCTGAGGAAAAAGGACGGCCCACTATGCTCTGTTAGCTTCCAACCGAGACAGCCACCAGGGCACAACTTGCTGGCAGTTAGACCGTTATGACTTGCGACACAGTAATCATGGGCAGCACCTTCCATTACATGGCCTGGCTGACAGGGTCGGCCAGAGCGGGTCCCTGGTCTGCCTGAGGAGACAGCTTGGTGAAGACGAAATGATAATGGCTGGCATTAATCGAGTCAATTACATTGAGCCGTGTCTCCCACAATTCATCCACAGTTCAAACAAATAAATACGGATGTGTGATGGAGTTTGGAGAGGAAATGGTTTCGAGTGAAGTAACTGCAGAGTGCAGAACAGTAATCTTCTCAGAAATTATATAATGGCACAAAATGTCAATACACACGCACAGAGACAAAGCATTGAAACACATCTATTTTAATCACGTCATTGAACTCCTTTTTGAACCAGAAAATGACTCACATAAGGTTTTTACTGCTAAAAAATTGTTGTTGTGCTTATTGTTACCACAAACTCATGTTTGTGCTATTCTGATTCTACAAATAATACGGAGGGAAAACAAGGAGAGGAGTTTCACAGTGGTGGTATACCAATGTCAGCCTTTTCTAAATGTTGTAGTTGTTGTCAGATGATGCTTTGGCTACCCTCCTCCTCTCCCTCTGTGGGTTGAGAAGGTTAACCAGTATAATAGGCCGGAGAATGGAGGCTCATTACAAGATATCAGCCCTATGTTTATCAATTAGAGTGACAGAGAAAGGTCTAGTGGAGTTGGCATGCCACAGTGAGTCTTCAACATGCCAAATGACAAAACCAGGGTCTCAAGGTTCTGTTGGAGAAGAGGAAGAAACTAAACCAGCAGACATATTATTAAAGCACTTGATTTGCAATCTCTTGACATTGGTGGCACATCAGGGCTCAAAGACTAGGCTATCGCTCTGAGAGACTCTCCAATTTCTCACATCCGTCGACAAGCACTCCCAGCGGGTTTCATTTACAAACGGGCACAGAAAACTGTCCAGAGAAACGCAAGACGTCAAGCTTGTCCTTGTCTGGCATCAGAGAATGCAAATATACTACAAATAAATTCCTGCTGGGACACAGTGGAGGTCTAAAGAGACAAGAAGATGAAATGAGAGAGGAGGATGAGGTCGCCAAACAGAAGTAGATGCTGAACCAGTGCACCAATTGGTTTCAAAGAGATTCTCTTGCACTTGATCTCTTGCCCTCGAGTTTTCAAATTGCAACATAAAATGTCACCAGGGGAATTCAGACAATGGGCTAGGGAAGAAACGAGTGAAAGGAAGAGGAGGGGGAGAAAAATGAGGGCTTAAAAGTACAATGGCGAACAAAAGTCACCAAATGACAATGGTTGACAGCCACTTCAATTCTGAAATGATGCCCTTGTCATGCTGTGCTCCCAAGTATTGATTTTTTTTCTCTTCTCTTCAAGCACCAGAGGGAAAAAAATAATCGAATCCAGCTGAAACAGATCCCTGCTGCTGGCATCGGCCCATTGCTAGCAGCCATCAAGGTTAGCGCTACTGCAACACTTATCAAAGTATCTCTCTCCTTCTCCCTCCCCCGCACTGCTCCTCTCCTCACACTGTCTGCGGCTGATCTTTAATGGACTGGTCACCATGCTCGGCTGGCAGCCTCTTCATCTCTTCGGCCCAGAAGCCTCTTGTGTCTGTAAAACCGCGCCCTCCTTTTGCCACATCAGTCTGTGGTCTGCCATCTTTGCACGATGACTCCAGCCCAGCTCCAAGGTCATGCCACATGAAAAATCATATGTGTTAAAGTGTCGTCTGGAGTTGAAAAATAGTCAAATGAAGGAAGGATACATGTCCTCTAGATTGGCTTCTGCCTGAATACAAGGTGGTAGCACCAAACTCAGGCTGTACTATATGTGAAAACTAGGCTCCATCAACAACATGTAATTTAAACAGCAAAGAGACGTTTCATCTAAATAAAATGAACGAATGAATGTTAAGCCACATAATGTCACAACACAACGAGACATAAAACTTTTATCAGAACCGTAAGCTCACCTTCAGCTGCAAAAAAAAATAAATCAAGAAAACATTTTCCTGGTAAAAAGACTGTCAGACTAAAACAAAGGGAAACTGTAGAGTAAAGTCATATTTCGGGGTTATCTGGTCACACATAATGATGGGAGCTGTGGAGGAGGTACCTGGGGACTTCATTAAGCTGACAAGACAGCAGGACTGAAAGTACAGTTCCCCAAGCATCCTCTGTAACCCACATCTCCCTTTCGATCCTGGTATCTTGAGTGAAATAGTCCATGCTATACATTAAAAATAACCAATCTACCAACAGTGCTAAAACATGCCAAACCGTTGTATGTATTTTGACAATAAAGTCAACCTTAATTATTTAGACATCTACTGCTGTCCAGAGGGGTGTTATTCAATTACTATGTGATGTTTCTCACTTATTCGCCTTTTAAAAAATACCTCTATCCTGATGTTTGTGCAATAATGTATGCATTTGAGATACAAATACAGACTTGTTCCTATTTTTTCCTGTCTCAACAGTGGATTTGCTCATAATGAGACATCCAGGCATCTAGCCCTACTGACATACTACATTACAGCTGCGACAACTACATGACAGCAAGCTACAGTAGGTGGTAGCTATCAGTCCGAGTGCTGGGAATGACGTGGTGTAAATAGCCTTTAGGAGTACTCTAGCTCTCATCTGTGTGTGTTGGACAAACCTTTGTTTAGTTTCAGCTTAAGATTTTTTGGGTTATTTTCTCAGACAGACTTACAAACATACTCTATTGAAATTAAGTGTTGTTTAACAGGCTGTTTCTTTTTTTACTAATACCACTGCAGGCAATACATGCCTGTTCTGTGATGCTCAGCTCTTTAAGATGGTCTTTGATGCACACAGTTCCAGAGACCTGTGCAATGATAACAGATCATAATGAGCATCAGCTCAATGTTAATGTCATTAACATGGGGAGAAGGACCGGATCGTTTTACAAGCTCAGCAGAGGCAAGACAATGACGCCACGCACTAATTAGCCACTATCGTCTGGCTTTCACTGCATCTCTCAGACATTCTATTCAATTACTCCATATAACAGCAGAGACTGAATCAAGCGGGTATATATAAAAAAAAGAAAGCTCGAGCAGAAGAGAAGGTTAAGAAAGAATAGAAATGACACGGGTCTTGCTCACTCTTCCCTATCTGGACCTTCTTATCTGCCCTCATGCTCCTGAGCCCACCACATTTCATCCCTAACGAACAGCCCCATAAAAAGAGGGGAGTTCGATTTCTCTCTCCGCCTTTCTATTTCATGGCCTCCCTCTCCTTCCTGCTCCTCTGGAAGATATCAGAGTCTATCGTTTGCTGTGCTGGACAGCAGCATCCGATCTGCAGATCTCCTTCACATTAAGGATCCTATTAGATAGAGAACCCTAAAAGGTAATTGGATTTCCCCCTAGTTATCTTCATCTCTGTTTCACCCAAAGCCCACTGTAATAACTTACTCTCAGGGCCAAAGATAACTCAATTCTGTCCCACAGAGAGCCAGTCAGAGTGTGAGTGAGAATGAGAGAGAGACACAGCAAGAGAGAGAAAGCATATGTTACATCTCTGAGGCAAACGGGTATCTAAATCAAAAGGCTCCTCTATCACTGTCTTCTCAAGGATATGAACTCTGACAAGGAACAAACATAAATTTGTTTTTATGTGTTAAATTATTCTGAATTTTCTAGCGCCTTAGTTGCTATTTGGTGCTGCTGTTTAACTCAAGCAAAACTTCTCATATGCAATGAATTATAGTGTAAGTGCTGCTGGATGACTTGGCAAACCTGCTTACTTCCAATGTAGCAATGTAGCAGCCAAAATGAGTCATTTTTTGCAGGCCTATTTTTCACAAAACAATAACCAACCTATAGTGTCACAGCAACACAATACAGAGGAACAGTGCTTTAAAAACCAGGACATAGTTGAAAATTATTTCAAAACCCTCCACCCCCACCCTCAGGGGGGATGTTTCATTGGCCTGTTATTTTTATTGTGGCAGTGCAAAATGAAACCGCTGGCTACAGCAGGCTCAAACAGAGCTTGTATGGAGGCAAAAATCAATATAGCAATATCAGAGCAAGACTTATCAGGGGTTCACTTCTCCTCAGAGGTCACAGAGGAGCAACTGCACTTAAGTGGGGAATTCAATTGTGAAACATAGTTTGGGACGAGCCATTGTGGGTATCTGATTAAGGACGGATGGAAGATTGCAAAGGTAGAGTAAGTTTCGAATGACAACAGGAAAATAAAACTAATGGAAAGTTATAGCTTTCCATTAGTTGTATTTTTGCACTCAGTGGAGTAATAGTTCATGTAGTTGATGGTGCTGCTTGATTTGGAAACATAACCAAGCCCAACCTATTAGACTGCACCCAGTATTTTACTAATAAAGGTTGACTATGTCTTGAAAATACAGTCTGTGTATTTATATTTCTATACTACAAATATGACTATCCTGTAGAAATCAGAGTGTATAGGGAAATTTGGCAGAGAAAAGAACTACTACATAACAGAACAGAAGACGCTTTGTCCTTGGTTGCATTTCATTTGGACTTTCCTATCCAACAAGTATCAAAGATAGAAACAGAAAGACAGAATACAAAGAAAACAAACTGCACAAACAAAAAAAAGCCAGCCAATTAGATTTGAAGATCTTGGAAAGTTAGTCTGTCATGTGCAATGCTGAGCCACAGTGAACAACTGTATTTCAGTTCAGGAATCAAGAACTGATGCCAGGGAGTTTGAGAAATGCACGACTGCGAACATGGTTGCAGCGAGAGTATGTAGCCTGAGAACATATCAATAGGCAGAGCAGGAACATCTGAGGCTGTTTCAGTGTTCAGACTGGCTGCAAAGTCTGTCTCTCTGCCAGTCACGCAACACACTCTAAGCTGTTTTTACTTGTGCGGCTCTTGTGTGAGTTGTCAGCTGCCTAACCTGACGTGCTGTACAGGCACATTTTCAAAAGCACAAATGCTGTACTTCGTGTCATGATGTGAGCACACCGTAGAGTAAAAATCTGCATCATCAGCCGAGTGGAACTAAATCATGCTCCAGATCTGTGTTGTTGATAATGATAAGGTCAGATCATGTCAGATATGCACATGACTGACACTTGGAGCAGAATGAGCAATAAGGGTTCAGGTTAACAGAATGCCAATCACACAAAGAAGCAGTCTACAAAGGCAAGAGAGCAAAACATAGCAATCACAGAAATAACTTTGATGTGTAAGAGTTGCACCCCCTCCCCTGTGGTTAACTTTCATCACTCTTGAGGGATTTTACTTTAGACCCTTCCATGAACCTTAAAAAAGCATCACATTTTAATGCAAAGTGGGGGCTGAGGGTGGAGGTGGAGTTGGTGGGTTTACAAACACTCAGTCCTTCAGTCTAGCACCTTTCAGGACTGTCTGCAGTTTTTAGTACTGGCAGGCTCCTGAGAAATGACAGAGGAAGGGATCGAAGACAGAGGAGGATGCCATATTCCTGTCACTGGCAAAATACATGCCCGGCGGGAGTATAATGGACAGGATCTCAGCAGGACAGGAAATGATTTTGGAGAGATCTAGAAAGCAGAGGAGGCGGGTGTAGCAGACTTGGACTGGGAAAGGTGCAACGAAGGGTGCCCATGGGTCAGGATAGAGTTGGCTCAGCAGCTACATGTGAATGGCAACGTTTGTGCTGAAAACTCGTTGGAAGTGACGGGAGAGAAGTTATGTTTCAGCGGCAAGCCTGCAGTTAGACGCAGAGGCACAGGGATAAATTAACACTACACAGTGTTTGGTTAGTGATATATGCCAAGTATGATCTCCAGCCTCAGACTGCTTTAGTGTGCGTGTCAGCCTGTGTGTGTGTGTGTGTGTGTGTGTGTTCTCACGATTAGCACAGGGTTATGTTTGAAAAGTAAACATTTATGCTGTAAGTTTGCCGTAACAGATCCTCAAACTTGATAGACAAGTTTGAAGACATCGGACCAGCTTCTATGCTCTCAATGTCTGTTAACCCTTCTTTGTATTCATTAAAAATACTCACTGACAGAGTATAGGAATATCAAACTATTAAACATTTCTATCAAAGCAGTCTTAGTTTAATGCGGCTAAAACTGCAAATGGATTTTTTGTCATCAACTCAGAAATAATAAAACAGCGTCACAAATGCAACATTTAATGCTCAGTCATCTTTGTCATAGTTTAGAAAGTTACAGATTTCAGCTTTAAGTTGCAGTATATTGTTTGTGTTATATATTTGTATTATTCAATATTTGCGACAGCAGATTGTAATCTTTGCCTGAGACGTAATTTTGCTCTCATACTTGTGCATGGCTTGCTAGAACTGTGCAGCATCTTACCTCAAACTCTGCATGTTTATGGACGTCTTCAGCCCTCTGTCGGCTGAGGATAAACTCAGCTTCATTAGCCACACGAACCAGGTGGTCCTTCATGGTGTGACTCAGCAGTCTGTGCAGACAAGACATAGACATCAGCCCACTGGAGTGCTTTTCATTTATTGTTTACATTTGGAAGCATGGTACATGGATGCTGATTTACAAAGATAGATGCATAGGAATATAATAAAATCTTCAGATTCAGAGTATCTAAAACATCTGTTTATCGCTGTGATAAAACAGAAAAAGAACAGCCATGTAATATCCATAAAATGGTGAAAAAGAACCGTGTAAAATAAGCAGGAAATCTAATTTGGAAACACAACTGAACCAGACACAACCTTTAACTGAGGTACAGGTGCTAATTGATTTGTTAATGATATGCATCTGACAGGAGGCAGGATCTGTGCCGATGTTGCTACATATGTAGTCTTCTTCCTTCCCTCTTCTTATCAGTGTTGATGAAACATGCATGTTCTGTGTGTGTGTGTGTAGGTTGAAGAAACCCCTCTAAAGCCCTAAAGGTCAGGATTGTGCAAAGTGGAACAATAACAGAGCAGGGGCCAGAAAGGAGGGATGGAGGCCCAGGCTGAGACTGGCTGTGAGGTGGGGGCACAAGGGCCAGGGGATGACTGTAACTTAAGCCTGCTGTTTCAGCACAGGGCAGCAGGGGAGCGGAGATACTGGGGCCTCTTCAGCCTCTACAGCCCTGTCCAGGCCCCACTATCAATAACCCAAGCACTGCTCCTATTTATGGTGCTCTGCACTGAAGATATAAACTGACTTAAGGTATTTTGTAAGTGCATGTGTTTTGCATGTGGACTCAAATCCTAATGGATGTGAAAACAGGGCTGTAAAATAGTTTTCTATGAAGCTGATGTCATTAACTCTAATAGCTGGTAGGGTTGCAGTTAATAATCTGTTTAATGATTTTAGATTTAAATTGCCAAAGTAATGATTTCCTGCTTTAAAGGTCTGTTTGAAACATACAGGAGCAGATGTATATATGAGAAAAAGACAAGTACTAAAACATAGGGGTAGACAGAAGAGATGATTACAGGCTGACAAAGGTTCAAGCAGCAAAGCAAAATCTGACAGAGGGACAGTGGGAAATCAAGACAGATTTCCCATGTGTCACAAAAGAACAAGTGATCAGCGCCCCTGTCACCTTCTACCTAACCCCTCTCCTTTTTCCAAATCCCTCTGGGATGAGCAGGTATTGAATGGAGCCCTGAACTCCATCCTCACTCTCCCAAGTCCCTCTTTACTCCCCCCAGTCATTGATTGCTGTGCAGAATCTTGAGCAGCCACCCCTTCAGAGGGGCTGTTGTAATCTTTGGGGCCTGAGGTGCTTTGATGTGATCCAAAGATGGTGAAATTGAAAAGGGACTGATGAGTGGAGGTTGGAAAGATAATGAAGAAGTGCTGCTACAAGAAGAGAAGACAGCACTTAGGTCAAAGTTACCTACCTGCCTTCATTGACCAGCTCAATGAACGCTAAACCTGCATTCTTCTGGATGGAGTTCTGCCATTCCTGCAAGCAAACACATACAACACCAACACATTACTAATACAACTTTACAAAAGGAAATGTCAAGCCCTAAAACTTAGCATATTGGGAATTTTTAATTGGGAAAGAGATGTTATATCGCTGTGCAATAATAGCTTCTTTTTTTTACTTTTTTGTAATTGTGGTTATCTCTGTCAGTAGCTGTTCCTTAATATTAATATGTGTATTTATTATTCTAACCATATCTTGTTTACTACTTACGGACTTATTTTCTCTTTACATTTGAGCCACTGAAACGACTTCTAGTTCTAATTTTGCACTGTATGGTGTGTGGTGTGAATGACAAAATAAAAGTCTATCTATCTATGTGCAACATTTGAATGCAGCATTACATATAAAAAGAAGGAGGTCTAATTTATCCTAGAACAAACAAACATGCAAGCATGTTACATGTTAAGCATTTTAAAAAACATGCTTAAAAACACTGGAGTAAGTGGCACTGATAATAACTTAGTCAAAAAATCACCTATACTTGTCTCATTCTCATTCCTTCAGGAAAATCTTTTCAATACATTAAAAAATGCTTGACCCTGTAAAAAGCCATTCTTGGGTACATCCCTATAAGCTTTCATGCCACTACTGGTCTCTCATTTCAATAAAACAGGCAAAACGATCAGCTGGCAAACTGGTGGAAAGGAGAGGAGTCGTTGTGCTTTTATCACAAGTAAATGCATAGATTTCCTCCTCTCTTTGACTAACTTTATGGTTCAAGGTGTCAGTCTAAACAATCCAACCACAGTCGTGTGTGACTTTAAATCCTCGACTTCGAAGGGACAACAAGAGAACGGAAACTCAGCGGTCATCGTCTCTCATGTTCTCTTCAATATTTCAACACCTTCAACACAACCGTCAAAAGAATAATAAAGCAACAAGGTCATGGGGCTCGTCTGAAACTCACAGCGCTTTTTCCCCTTCTTCCTCTCTGGGGAGATAGAGAAATATGTGCAAAAAACTTAAGATTAGAGTTTTAAACGACCAAACTAAACTAAATAAAAAATTTAAATTCAGGAATCACAGCTGTGACTCACTGCACATTCCATTTATTAAAATGTGTAATTTTTGGTAAATATGTAGCAGCAGCAGTGGTGAAAATAAACATGGTACATATTTAATTTAAGCTTATGGAAATCCCCATGGCAACAAATTGCCCAAAACAATTCATTTTGATTGAGTGAAGAATTTAAAGTAGCCGCGAAACAACCATGAAGTGAATTAAACTGCGATGTGTATGTGTACCTAAGCTTACACATTTTAAACTCTGCTGTCATCATCTCACGAGCTGATAGAGGAAACTGTGTGTTTACACAGAGACTGGCCTTTCAGTAAACCTAGAGAGCCCACAGGGACAAGAATATCAGCACTACAAAGAGGAAGGAAAGATCAATTTACAAGAATTTCTGATCCACATCCAAACATATTTGTCCATACTTGATGTTTTTCAAAACCATGTAGTTTTTCCTCTTTTCCATACAACAAACGTATAAACATCAAAACTAATCACTCTCTAAGTCAAAGGAAACCTTTCTTCTAAAATGCCTGCACACCATCACTCTGTAACCAACTGTATGTCATACAGACAACAACCTAACACTTAATCTCAATTCATAACTGCTTTTTGTCCTGAAGGACCATATTGGCATTGACCATGTTTACAATACATTCCAAATAAAGAGGGCACAGTGGGAATAAAAATCTGGGCCTGGGAGTGGAAACAGTGTTTTGGAGTTCAGTACTGGCAGAGAGTTTTGTGGCTAACGTTTGCTTTGGAGGAAGTGTGTGAGAGTAGCCTTGAGGCCTTCTGAAGCGTACGCTGCAGTTGAAGGACATTAACCATTAGAGTTTTGCAGTGGCTGTGGGGATATTCTGGACTGAGCCAGGCTGTGCTAGCTGGATTTCAAATAAACACCACAGGAAGTAATACTGTAAATAGAGTCGTAGTCTCTGGAGAAACAGAAAAACTGTAGGATTAAGTTCTCTTTATGTGACCTCTTTAAAATTCTTGGGACGTTGATGCAGGAATCTTGAAATGCAAATTAAAAGCTTCTTCAGCAGAAATAAAAAGATTATCTCAAAACTACAGCTCTGAAAGGCATCTAAATTAGCTTTTTCACAAAGGGTGGGGAAACATTGGCATTTTGTAGACACAGATAAAGGTGATAGTAAGAGTAATGGTGTCATTATTGGGCTTCTAGTTAAATTTTAGAAAGCAATGACCCTGATCTGAGGGACATCTCCTGATGGCAAAAAAAAAAAGAGACAGGTCAGTGATCGAATATTGGATTTTGGTTGCCCTGGTCAGCAGTGCCACAGTTTTTATGGCCGCAAAAGGGGCCATGACCACAGCACCCCTGATGAGAAGATACAACCAGCCATTTGTGACCTCTCACCTTTAACCTGACCTCCTAACAGATGATAGTATGAGCGAGAGGGCTGTCCCTTGATCCTGATTGGAAACTAGTCAACAGCGAAACATTTTGCTGATGTTTACTATTGATAGTGTGAGTTACATTTTGTACCTTTTTTCCTCGTTTGCATGTGAGGGTGTGTATGACTGAGAGTCTGAATATATTCATGGGAATGCCTTTCTCAATCTGAAGTCAGTAAGACAGCTCTGTTTGGTCTGTGTTCCATGATGATGGCATTGAGTCTAAACACTCATGCCATGCACTTCCACCATTAGAGCTGATTATCCATAATCAACATCTAAATATACCACTACCACTAGTGAGAAAACACAGACCTCCCGAGCAAAATCGCCTTTCAAACAGCAGGCTCACCACAACACAAGGAAAACATTTTCCATCACATCGAGAAAAAATGTCTCAGCTCTCCCGAAATAATAAATAAGTCAGTTGTGCTTTTTGGTGGCATCACTCATAATCACAAGTATTTGTTGATTTGAAAAGCTATGGGAATATAACTTAAGATGAGTTGACAAAAGCATAAATCCTTATGTCATATGTGGCAGTGCAGCAGGAACAAAAAAAAGGAGGTTGAGAACTAAAGATTTTTTTTTTTCCTTTCGCAAAATGTTCCACTTTAAATGGTAGATTACAGGACAAAAAAGTTTTCAACAATTAATTCAAATAATTCTGTCAGTGACTGCTGTAATATAAAAGACAATTAGCATAGCAAAAACAGGTGGAGGCAAGTTGTGACATTACAAATTAAACCTTTGTGAGCTGACGACCACAAAAAAAGAACAGACAAGGAAACAGTTTATTGTAACTGTGTGACCTAAATGTTTATGAACAGTCATCTTATATCAACAGTGACCAAGGACATTCCTGTGCGTGTGTGGATGAGTAAGACAAAGACAAAACATAAAGTTACTGTTAGAATAAAATACATTACGTTAGTCATTATTGCACCTCTGACTAATGTTGAAGCTGAGCAGTCTGTTACTTATTCATATGCTGGAAACACACTATTTGTATCAACAACTTAACACCATTAAGTCTACTCTAGCTTCACATGTGCATGTTCAGATGATATCAGCTGAAAGAAAAACACACATTCATACTGGTGTTTGCGTGAACAAATTCACAACTGAGAGAATATTTACTGATCTCCAAATATTTATGCGGCAGCTTCGCCAAAAGCTTTATCGGATCACACTTTCACAGCTACACGAACACCAAGTGTGAAAAAATAGAACCTAAAGCCACCATACCTCAAACAGACACACCAGAAACATCGGCTGTTCATGAAAAGTACTGTATGTTTAAGTTGAATACAGAAATATATAATGTGCATGAATCAGCATTATATAATAGAAAAATGCCTCTTTCATAAATAGTTAATTTTTAAACGTATCTTGCAATCTGGTATTTGGCTGGTTCATTTAAATGTCAGTGGATTTTAATGATGTTCAAATAAGAAAACTTAAACATTGTACAGCTGTATCTGCTCCAAGTGGGCCAGATGTTCACAACTAAATGAGAAATGAAAACATCATCTCATCCAACACCATAATTTACATAAATGTTTGTTTATTTGTTTAATTTTTGTTTTTAATAGAACTGTAGGCCTAGATCAGGGGTGGCTAACACTGGTTCTCAAGAACCACTGTCTTGCTCGTTTTCCCCAACTATCCCTGCTCTACTCACCGTTAATTGTCTGGAACCCTGAGAAGCACCACAATGGCATAATTGTATCACCACCATGCTTAATTGCAGGGATGCTTAGGTGCTTAGAGGCTATTAGCCAGGTAGCAGCGCCCGGTGTTCACCAGACTAAGTGGATTGGGTTTTGAGTTCAATTTTTATCACATTATTCCAGAGAATATTTTTCTTCGGGCTCTTTGAAATGCTGTTTGGGAAACTTCAAGCACGTCTATTACCCAGGAGTGGCTTCCATCTCTGCCATAAAGACATTAACAGCCAGGCCCCTTCACTTCTGAATACTTTCTGAAGCCACAGTACTTTTACAGCCCAATAGCAAATATTATGTAGGCCTGTAGCAGTTCATTGTAGATGCAGGCACTGATTGTTTATATGAATAATGATTTAAATTCAACATTATTCTACTTGTGCCATTTGTTTGTGCGTCAAAGATATTTAAAAAGCGATTAATTGCTAAAGAAACATATCACAACTCTAAAAATCTGTATTTGTCCTGGACTGACATTTCATACTTGAAAATGAAATCACATTCAACATTTTACTGTTTTCACTACATCAACAATGCAGGCAAATGAGTTTCCAATCGTGATCTGAGCTAAGAAGCCAGGACAACATTTTATCAGCAGGATGACTGAGAAAGAGGATAGCAGGGGGTGACGCGTAAGAATTCATTCCATGGTGTTATAACTCAGGTAAGAAAATATTACATTAACATTGCCTGTCAGAAGGAGAAAACTATATCAAGGAAATTCATTTATTTGAAACACAATTATATGTTGTGTATAAATAGCCAACCATTCATGCCACTTGAGGCCCTCCAGTCCCAAGCTACTTGAAACCGGCTCACAGTGAAACCAACTGGGATCCAAATTAAAAGCTACTAAATTTTTTTAGGAGTCTCACATCTGATTCTCTCTCTCAGCTAGACTTTACTTCCTGTCAGGAAGACCCCTTGACCTCCAGCTTCTCCAACACAACACACCTTGCCGCCCCCACTCTGGCTGCATAGTTGGCAAGGATAGGGAGTCTACAGAATTAAGTGCCAGTTGGTGTTACTGTGTTTTCTCTACGTCTCATAGGAGAGTACATTTTCAAAGAATATACTGCATGATATTATCCTCTGAGCTAGAGAGTGATGGCGGAGAGACTAAGCCGCGTGGCATGGCTGTAAAGGGGCACTGAAGCAGAGCACAGGGCGAAGGCAAACAGGGAGGGAGGGAAAAATAACACTTTGATTTGCACTGATCTTGAACCTTGTGTGCCTCTTTAACTACACAGTAGGGTGTCGGTCCGACTGTGAAGAAAATGATGGGGAAAGTATTTCTGTCCCCTGGTTTCAACACATTCCTCACCACTTCTCTCACCTCCCTCAGCTCTCCAAGTGGTTCATACAACAAGCTCTGCTCTTGATCTATCAAAGCCTCACTTACTGGAGAGAAGAAGAAATACGTCCACTGACAGATATAAATGAGTACTGAGGAAAATAACCACCAGACCCCATTTACACCAGCGTAACTTTCAAAATAAGCAACTTGTGAATACTTCATAAAACATACTGTAATTGTGCCTATGGTCCAGATTGCTGATTGTTTAAATTCTCATTTTGAGGCGCACTAATCTACCAACTGGTTCCCTCGTTTCTCAGATTATGCTATTGATTGCATAGAGCATGACTACTGTGCACTCGCGACCTGTTCCCTGACTGCAGGGGTTTAAACTTCTATGCCTCCACCACTCTCCACTTCCAACCTGGAGGTCAGGGGGTCAAGCGTCAGGAGGAGCAAAGTGTTTGGGGAAGTCAATGTCTTTCTCCCTGCTGACTGAGAGAGGTGTGCCCATCTGTTAAACAGGTTAACTTTGGTGAGACTCGCTGGGAAAATATGATAATGTGTTGTCATTGGATTAACGAGTTAACATTGATGTTATTAAATTGCTAGGATTATGAAAGGATTATCTACAACAGTGATCACAAAGAAATTCATTTGTCGAAATCACAGATGAGAATATGATTCAAAGTCCATTAAACACTTTGTATAAAATAATTATTTTTAACACAGCAAAATAACAGCAAATGTAAAATTCGGGACTAGTATATGTTAAAAGTTGTTTAGACAAATCACCCATATCTCACACCTAGTTATAAATAGTGAATATAATGTTTTTATTTGTCCAGATTTTGACATATTCATCTTTGTTTCCTGCTGCCACTGAAGTTCACTGGAGGCAAATGAGGTTTAAACAAAGACAAAGATCTACGGCTTTGCTACTTACTCTAGGTACAAAAGTTTTTGACTGAGGTGCAAAGATTGGCATGTGTTCTCATAAGCAGCACATGATATTTATGTGCTTATTTGCTAATCTGCACTACACACAAAGTACAACTGAGGACTATTGGAATGTCATAACTTGCAGGTATTCGGTGATACAGTATTATACGAGATAAATATATAAATTATGACCTCCTGCCCGGAAACCACCAAAGATAACTTTGTACCCATTTTTATGCCAATCCAGCAAGTAAAACTGGAGATATTTCAGTAGATAAGTGAAACCTTTGACCTGCCGGTGGTGCTATCAAAAAACTCAACAAAGAGGGATTCGTTGTCCAGGGACTACGAATGTCTGTTCAAAATTTCTTGGCAATCCATCAAATGGTTGTTGACATACATGTTAGTCTGGGCCAACGTGGTGGAGCTGCTGACAGAACATTGCCATGCTAGCTCAGCACCACAAGATCACTTGTGTTTCCCTGTAACTTTGGTTGATTCACTGACATTTTAACAGTTAAACAAATTAAGAAATAAGGTTTTGAGTCTTCTGAATTGTGAAGAACAGCAGTCTTTGCTATGTCATGTTTCACCATCATGAAATCTGTGCCTCCCTCTCTCTCCCGTCCTTCTACTACACATACAGGTTGCATTTCTGATGAATGGCAGAAGGATGGATGGGCTGACAGAGGGGCCGGACAATAATGGCTGATCTACAGGACACAAATGCAGCTAGTGAGGAGATTTATAGGTCTCTGCTCATCGTAGACTGTCCAGTATCCAATGAGATGATTTCTCAAAGCTCTGGACAGACAGCAGTGAACGCAACAGAAAGCTCTTTCTCTTCTCCCAGGACATTATTTATTAATCAGATGTTCTGGGTGAAAGCCACTTCAAGAAGTGCACCTAGGAAACAACATGTCGGTCGTAAATATGACAAAGACGGGAGAAAACAAGTGTGAGAGGGAGAGGGAAACTGTCAAGGCGAATCAGAAGCATGTAAAGAAGGAGAGAGTTGCCCTTGACATATGAGATCCTCAGTAGATGTGGTTCTAGGGAACTCACATGATATTCATGTAATGTGCAAGATCTAGTCTGAGGAAGCCATCACATCCAATAATCTAGAAGGATAATATAATCTTGACACTCACCTAATAAAAACTCACCTATAAAAAAATCTCTTCTCCATTTATATGAAATCACGTAATTAGCACTGAAGCATTGCCTACTAATTGGAGTAGGTCAAAAGACGAAAAAACAGATCAGTTCAACTTAAGAGTTTGTCATGTGAGCCTTTTGGAAGAAGAACAATGCTAAAATCTCCCTCTTTTTGATGTGCAAGTCATGACATCTAATTATTGTTATTTTTAAAATGAGTAAAGTTCAAACAACTACTGCAGAAGAAGAACATTCATCTTTCATCAACTTGGTAGCTGGATTTCCTGTTTGTCATGTTTTTAAAGCAAAATCAACAATAAAAGGCAGATGCAGTATCTGACAGTTCATTATTTCTATTCTGAGAGGTAGTCTTTAACAACAGTTTATGATCATTAATCCTCACTTTGTATATTCAGCAGCCCACAAAGGTCAATATTACAGCGGAGAACAAGGCACCATGCCACCCCAACAGTAAATGTCTGATCAAAATGGTGCTTTAATTGGGATAACTGCTGTAGTTGTTTAGAAATGAAGCGCTATCAAACTGCGGTTTACAATCTCCTCCTCAATGCCAAGCTGATGTGGCCGCCAATGCAACTTTCATAGGATTCCTGATTAAAAACTGCTCGGCAGTCCCTAGCCTCCTGACCCTTCACCCTGGCTCCACTTCATCTCAAAGCTTGGGAAATTAATTAAAATTTCACTGAGATGGCATTGCATCTCTGATAAAGCTGTGGGGGGTGTAGGGGTGAGGAAAATCAATCAATATCACCTCCATCTACTCCCTCCACTGGTCTTGAAAGCAGGAAGGAGTCACAAGATGATCATAGAGGCACTTCCTGTGAGAGAGCTGAGTGCTTCCTGTGCCAGAGGGCCCAGCAAACTTTGCTAAATAATGTCATCAATCATGGCACCAGCTCACTCTCACTGCCCCACAACGAGAACAAACACACAAATAATTACACATAGTGATGTAGCCCAGAGGAAAGTCTGTCCCTGTTTTCCTTTTTTCCCCAGTGAGAAGCAGCGTATCACCCCTACCTTCCTCCCCCCTGTTTTCCTCCTCTTTACACAACAATAAAATTACATTTGCATTAGCTGTGAGAGAATTTGGTTGGATGATTTATTGAAGCAATCAACACTACGCTGGCCAATACCTGGTCCCCTCACTGAGAGAGAAATAGAAAGAGAGTATGTGTGTGTTGTGGAGATTGGGTGGGGTATTTTGGAGCTCGGAGAAAGGAAGAAATAGCTTGGGCTGGGGACCAAAGAGGGAAGTGAAGCATGAGCTGTGCAACAGAGCAATCACCAAGATTCTGCCTTTGATTAGATTAGCATTAAACAACACCCTGACAGATATGACAAATAGGTGCATTAGAGCCTGTCATTCTTCTCTTCTTGGTTTTCTATCTAGCTTTCACTCCTGCTATTCCATCGTCTCTGGACAATATGGAGCTCACATTCCCTCTGTGTGTCCCACTAGCCTATATCTATGCATGGCCACTGACATCCAAGCAGATGTGTAATCTGACTGCATTACCTTTTTAGAGAGGAAGTGAAGTGAATAATGGGAACCAAACAGGCTATGGAGGTTAAAGGGGGGGGGGGGTGTAGGTGAGATGAAGAAAAAAAAAAAGCCAGATGACAGGCACTATTTTTTTTTTTTTTAAATAAAGCTGATAAAGCAGAGTGCGGTGGTTAGAGGCATGCCATTAATCGTAAGTGTTTTTGTATTATTGGAGATCTGTTTTTTCGTGAGGTGTTTTAAACGGTAAAGACACAAAGAAACAGGACCAAAGGAGAATTACTGTCTATTGCCCTTGTCACTGAGAGTGTGTATATGAGGGCTACTGTTTGTTTGTTACTGTATCTGAGGTTTATATGCAAATGTAAAGTACTGTATTTTGGTCCACACGCAGTAACTGAGGAGCCTTCTGCAGCTTTGTGTCTCCTAATGCTAATCAGCCATCCTGAAGTGATCTATTGACATCCCTGATCATTGATCTGCCCACGCCTGCTTATGATCCCTGAATTAGTATTCATGAATCCGGCAGCAGCTAAATAAACTTGGCAACAAAACACCCGCAAGACAACAGAGAGGAGAGGCATAATCGATGCAAAGCACCATCAAATCTACATTAACCCTCCTCATCAGTTTGGACCAGGCCACAAGGGCCGGCGCTCGGGTCAAAGGTGATATGGACAGGTCGACCACCCTTGACCCTCAGACCAATATTTGCGGCCAACGATGCCCTCTCTCCAGTTTCTCTGCCCTCACTCAGGGCTGGGGTGACAGAAGAACGGTAGTGTGGAGAAAAGATAAGATAGTAGATGGTTCACTATCCACTCTGGGCTGTGGATTTACTGCACTCAAGGTGAGTCTGATAAATCAGAAAATGGAAGACAAGGATAAAAAAGATAAAGATGCCAGACTTGCCTGTGAACACAGAAGCATGACGAGCTCCACTACTGAGCTGCTGGACTTCATACACACCAAGCCTGGAAAAAATTCCAAAGAAACTGAGTTAGAAAGTACAGTACAATTTACATTAAACAATTATGCCTGTGTCTTATTCCACTGGAAACACACACGCACAAACAGACAGGGATTACCTAACACTGCACCATCTGCAAGAGAGCAGACAGTATTGATGGGCCTAATGAGCTGACATGATGTTACTGTAAACTAATACATATTTGGGCCTTGTATTACAGGCCCAACTTGGCTAACATATGTCTCATTGATCCCTAATGGTGAGACCTGGGCTTTTAGAGGGCAGGGGGCCACTAGAGTGTCCGGAGTCTGCTAGAGAGGCACAGACGGGAAGAAGGCAGAGTAGCCTCTGGTCTTTCAGTTGCTCTTCAAATGACACAGACACACATGAACCATCGCACATGCAGACAAACACACATGCACGCACACACACACACACACACCTCCCCTTGCCTTCTCGTCAGGCCCCCTGCAGCTATCAATCAACTTTCCATTTTGTTTGGTGGCAGCAGACATCCCAAACACTGCTATTAGTGGCCTGGCCCCTGACCTGGACCCCTGGAAACCTCCAGCACAACTACCAGCTCTTGGCTCAACGTTCACTCACCACAATATTGGATTAACAACAGTCCGGAGATGTTACTGGATTTAAATGAGGACAACATTTTTAAGAGTGGCATGACATTTTTTAAAAACCCACAGTAAAGAAACAATGAGGAGAAGCTGAACTAAGTCTGTGTGTATCTGTGTCTCTATGATGTTGAACTCACTTGTGCCCTCTATAAGGAGCTCTTGTCCGTGGCTGCCCAGCAGGGTCCTAGAGAGAAAAGGGGCAAAGTCCACAAAGATCTCCCTCAACAGAGGGGCCGCCTTCTCCAGAGCATGTTCCAGACGCTCTGAGATACTAAAAATGCAGGGATGTAACCAAACAGAATATGCACACGCAGTTCATGATATGCACAATAAAAACTGACATGCAACTTATTATCAAAGAAATGTAAAGCAAAAGCATTAGAAAAATATCTGTTTTTAACGTGAAGGGGAAGAAAGTGGACTAGGATAAAGCAACAATCAGTGAATATTCATAAGTAACTGATTGCATGTGCTTATGTGCATAAATAGCTCATAGTGCATGTGCGTGTGTGTGCAAAAGAGAGCGAGAGAGGAAGATGAATCACCTCATATTGGGGGCTGTGTTCTGGGTCACAGGGGAGAGTGCGGGGACAGATGGCAGGCTAGCGCTGGCTGGAACCTGGCCGCCTGCTGCAGGGAGAAACCAAAGAACTCTGTTATTAGTCTGGATGTTGGACAAGAATAGGACACACACACACACTCTCACACACACAGAAATACATTATACGGCCAGGAGAGCACCATAAACCTGTGTGGAAACATGCCTCTTATGAAATGATACAATGGTCTCCATTCAAATGTATAGAACAGGGGATTTATGGTTGAACAGGGCAAGTGGGTGGACAAATATAATTTTACGGTTAGATAGTGGGTAATGTACTCCAAACACATTATGTCTTCCTTATCAATTTACAACTCAGAGGTTTTCATGATGAAAACCTTTAAATAGTGCAGTGAAAGGCTGGTAAGGAACCTGTAAGCTGCAGTAATACTTTGAACACTGATCATTTTTGCTTGGTGCTTCTTTTTTTTTTTTTTCCAGCCATATATCAAATGCACAATATGAAGTATTGGTTATAAGTAATAATTTATTATTTAATATTTGTAGAGTTACACCTGTGTTGGATTGAAGGATGTTACTATTTAAATAGTCTGCTACTATTTAAATTTGTTTTTCTTCTTTAAGTCATTACATACCAATTTACCCCTCTGGGCTGTTTTTGTGACTGTTTCATTATACAACTAAAAGGTGCTTTACGACTTAATTCTCAAGACAGAGGCACACAAGGTACAAAGTCCATGTTTGATTGATCTGGCAGTAAATTCACTTCCCTGTGACTCATAAATAAGCTAATGCCCAGATGAATATGGAGGAGGGGGATTCCTCTGGTGTTTCAGCAGGGCTTGTTTTTCTAGCCAGGACAGTCTCCAAGCAGGGATAACTCTTCAGGAATGACAGACAGTGTAATGTGGGCTGGAATGTGTGTGTGTGTGTGTGTGTGTGTGTGTGTGTGTGTGTGTGTGTGTGTGTGTGTGTGTGTGTAAGGTGTTAAGCAGCGCCATGTGGGCCTGGTGAGAGTAGCCCTCTCAAGCTGAAGTAGCTCCTTCAAACAAGAAGGAGTAAATGAACATCTCCATTAGTCCTCCCACTGCCCCACTAAAACACACAGACACATTCACAAAGCATATTTACTCAACACTGCTCACTGACACCGAGCAACCTATGCATACAGCTTTAGCAGTTGTCATTATTCACAAGGACAGACACAACACACAGGCACATGCACTTCCCAACCTGGTTTTACACTAAACACTAATCTCCTACAACAAACAAACCTCATTTTAATATCAGTCTCTCCACATAGATTCCAGTGTGAAAAAAAACACATTACGCATTTCTACACAGTCCCAGACGTAGAAAGGTGACGAAAATGCCTATTATTATTTACATTCACTGCTGAATCAGTGAATATAGTTAGTGCACTCATGAAGTTGCAGTGAAAAAGGTATCATAAATTATTTTATTCATTCACTATAATTTTTCTTTGTATCAGAGAACACTATAATATAAAATTCCTAATATATTCTATAATAATGTAATAATATTTATTTATTTATTTTTGAACTGTAATATATTTAACATTTTTTTCAATTTATGCTATTATAGAGATTTTTACTCGAAAAAATAAAGACATTAGCAACTATTGTCATGACAAATGAATTAGTGGAATTGTAGTGTTCCCTCTGTAGCCTTCGATACCTGGATTAAATTGTACAGACACAGCTATTTTATTCTGCCAGACCAACAAAGGAGCACAATCTCTAAATAAATATTGACTTTTTCTTAGCAGACTCATCTTGTCTACTACTTAGCTGCCCTTACAGAAACACTGTCCTTTTAGTAGTTGAGTATGTGTGAATCTGTGTGCCTGTGTGTGTATACGCACTTGATGCAGAGTCTGCAGAGGTACTCTGGGAGGCATCACCAGAAGATACCACAGCAACGCTGTCAATAGGTGTCCCAGCGGACACAGAGGCAGCAATGGCTGCTGTGACAGGAACGGAAGTGCCCGGAGATGGCGTCACGCCCACTTTCTTGGGTGCTACAATAACACTTCTGTAGAAAGAGGAGACAAATTATTCATTTAATTGTTTTCCTGACAGAATTAATGTATGTAAATGCTGATGGTGCCAGTTCACAGAATGTTTTATCAGACTTTCATGCATACAGTAAAGCTACAACAACTCTGTCATCAATCCATTAGACTGACAGAACATATATATACAGCCACTTTTTCTGACACAGAATACATAAAAACACTCACATTCATCTTCCCACAAAGCAATGGGACACCTGCAGTAGTATTTTATCTGGATTAATATGTTAAATTGTTTACCGGATCATATCTAGTTCTAATGAAACAACAGTTTGGAAGAAAACATATTTCATTTTCATGTACGCAGACAATACAGCATCACATTGAGGTCACCAATTTCAGTCCGTCTCTCCTCGAGGCAGGTTTTAAGGGAAGTATTTCAAGCGTCAGGAGAGAAAATGATTTAATATCCAGAATGGAAACAAATCTGCAGCTATAGTCACCAGGGTACTTGTTGTCTAAAAGACAATTGAAATGCATATTAAGTGAATTTGGAAAAATTTGAAAAATATTAAAAATCACAAAAATGCTTCTTCTAAATCAATGTAATCTCTCTAAAATTGTAAGCACATTGATTTTTACAGTTTGTATAGTTTCAACTACCACAACCTTTTCAAAACCCCAATTTTATTTAATTCAACAAAATGAACATCTTAATGCATTTTAATTTTGTCTTGACACCAAAGTTAAAACTAAGTTGATTTCCAAATTTAGATGCGGAAAGATCTAATAAAATATTAAGGTTTGATACTATTTGCATTATACAGTGTAAGCTTTGCATTGAATATTACTAAAACAATATTTTTCAACAATATATTTGTTGACTACAAAACCCTGATCAAAGTGATCATTCCAACATTTAAAATCAAAGTATGCTGAGATAATATTCCCAATTAACAACACAACATAGCCAATCACAGGTGTCACTGTACTACACTGCCTAAAGCTACATTACAAATCATTTTTATAAAAAAAATAATTGACAGTTAGATAACATGTTTACACACAGCTATCTGGGAATGATAATGCTGCCTCCTGTAAAGTAACAAGAAGAGTTTCACGTAGTGCTGTGGTACAACTGAGTGGAGTTCAATTCCCATCCAGCGAACAGTAGATGGGAGGAGAGCAGCATGCAGATAAGCTGTCAGTTAAGACCAGGGCTCTGACAGACCACTGGGCATATCAAAGAGAGCCTGGCCCTGCTTATCAGTGCTGACACAGGGGAAGCAGGGTCTAATCACTAGCTACTGCTCCCTCTCAGAAACACAAACCAACGCAGGCTTACCAAGATATGTGAGCATACATCAAATGCACAAAATTTAAATATAGAAAGAAAAGAATGGGAGCGTACAGACAATAGGACTAACACATTCCTGCATGTTGCCAGAGTGAGTGTGTATGCATGCTTTTATGCACAAACACACACACACACACACACAAGTCTGTCTCACTGCGGTGCAGACAAATACCTGGCTGCAGTATCAAAGGCCGTTCTTAGTTGATTTAATGCCGCTGATCAAATCTATTAAAAGTTACTGTGAATGTTAAACTCTGACAGTTGACCTTTGCTTCAAGTGATCTATGATTTGAGAATCCCAGTGGCTTGACAGTAGTGTTTAAAATACAAAGACATACTGAGCAGGTCCAGAGTGATACAAAAAACTGAAGTAGTGATAGAATAGAATGAAAATTAGAACTGATAGCCAGAGGGTTTGGAGATAGAAGTATCTGGTAACTTTTTTTTGTTCAGATAACGAATGGGGGGCTAGATGGTGGTATCAAGGAACAAGGGCGGCACTGACGTGAAGCACCCCAGGTGTCAACAGGAGGAGAGACAGAGAGGCCTTGGTGAGTGGAGACTAGGTGTGTCCACAAATATTTCATTGTATGCATACAAGTCTACAAACAAATGCACAAGTCTGCGAGTGAACATGTCTGTGAATGTGTTTGGCCTTCCATCTGTTCCCCAGCAAAGGCCCAGTGAATTATTCAGCAGGTCATTAGCTACACTTATCATGAGTAGGCCGCCCAAGTCGATTAATCAGCCGTCAGCGTCCCCACTCAACCCACAAACAGGAGCCCAGGGCAGTGCGTGCATGAGCATGGTCGCTGCGCTGAGGCTGAATTATTTAAAGTCTTTAACCTACAGTACAATGGATAAGTGCAGTAAACACTGTGATTCCAGTAATCTCTGCTATTTCAGGTAAAGCAAGCACAATAATGAGTAAGAAAGTGTCAGTGGTATGTCTGTGTGTAAAAATACCATCCACTTGAGTATTAACCTCAGCCGACTCATGTGAGGGAGGGGAGTGTACACTGCAGCAGAGCTTTGATCTCCTCTTTCACCCTTGTTTCATGGAAACCGTGACCATACACACAGATACATATGAGCATACACATGACTTTTTTACAGTTCATGGCATCTGACACTCTATCGAGCTGTGATTGGATGGTAATAGCTGATGTAGGAGGGACATAACTTTGATAACCTCATTGATTTATGAGTGGTGCAACTGGGACCCAAGGGCCCGCAAAGCATAAGAGCAGAATCTCAGTATTTTTATGTGTGCATGTGTGGGTGTGTGCACACAAGGACACTGCACTGTATGTGAGGATGCACAGATGCAGTATATGCATATACAGTATACAACACAAGGAATATGCCTGTACAAGTAAATGGTGAAATGATTCAAACTTGTACAATCCTACAATAATTGCATTATTTTTTTAATTTGAGTGTAGGATATTTGATCTTGTATGTAATTAAAACAAGTTAGGTTAGATTGACTGCACTGAACATACAGGACAGGATACATACTGTACCTGTGGTTTTCAACTAATGCTAATTGCATGAACAAGGTTCCAAAACATCCAATGGCCACCACATCTTTCTCAGTTTTGGTCTGCACTGTGTCTAATGCAACATGGTAAGGGACTGCCTGAGCAAGTAAGAAACCAGTCCGGGACAAACACTGTGACTTTGTGGTGCAGACAATGGAACATAGAGGTGGGAGTGTGCTGATATGGGGTTGCAAGAGTGCAGAAGGTGTAAGGGAGATGACACTTATAGATGGCAGTAAGATTCCAGGTTGGTATAGCCAAATACAGGATTAAAAGATGAGTCTCAAGAAGCTGGCAGGACAGGACAGTGAAAAATCCCACAGGACAATGGTGCAAAGTTTTTTAAGATAAATTTTGAAACATTTGACCTGGCTCAGCTGACTTGAATCTGTCATTAACACTTTAAAGTAGAAGGTAGAGCAACAAACCCCCTCCCACCAAGCAAAGAGCAGCTGAAAAGAATAATCTGTGAAGAACGGCAGAACATCTGTCCACAGATTTGTGTGTGATATCATCTATGCCCGGGTGAATCGTGTCTGTCATCCAAAATGAAGGAACACATACAACATGTGTGAATTCCTCTTAATATCCACACTGCTGAAGTCTTCATTCACACAGCCTCACTGTTGCGTAAAATATGAAAGTGAGGCCTTCACTCTTTAAAATGTGTTTGTTTCTGACAAGCATACCCTCATCCCAAGCAACACATTAACACCATCAACACAACTCATCTGTACATCAACTCTCACATGCATGCAGAGTCTACCGCCAGGAATGCAAACAACTGCACCATGTATATCCCAATGTCTAACACTCACATATTCTACTGAACTGTGCAGTCTAAATCACGGACTTGTACAATGACACTGTTTAGTTCTGGTTAGTGTCAGCAAATATTTGCAGACTGACTGTCATAACAGGGGCATGGCTGAGAAATGGATGGGAGAAATCCAGCAGGTCTCCACTAGTAAATAAATCTACAGGGATACTTCACCCTCTGACCTACCCCAGTTTTTATCTGGGATACCCTGCTTTTTTCATGCATAGGTCTCATAAATCCAGCCCTCTGGGCAAGCAGAGAGTTGTCATGTTTTGGCAGGAGATGTCAGTGTAGAATGTCAGCTCTGACTTGTACTGGTGTCACTGGGAGACTTACTGGTTACTGGAGATGCTGAGCAGTGATAGAGTCATTACAACATGATCATAAACACTGATATCTACAAGCACGGTAGGTAGAACTGGTGAGGACTAGACACAGCAGACTGATAAAGAATGGTAGACTGAAGAGATAAGAAAATAAATACAGGCCTGAAGCTGGTAAATATTATAGATAATAGGGTAATTTTGACCAATAGAAAGAAAAATAACTTTGGGGTTTTGAACAGCTGGTCAACACAAGAGAATCAGTTTGAAGATGTCATCCTGGGCTCTTGGAAATTGTCATTTTTCACTATATTTTGACATTTTATAAACTCAAGGATTACTTGAAAAAAATGGCTAGATTAAAGGATAAGGCTAATGATATTCTATATTTCATTGTTGTCAACAAATCTAATGAAAAGACTACAATTACTCTTGTCTCTGGAGCCAAAGCCTATTACAGCGTAGCCTATTCTTATATTGAATCTTCTGTTCAGCATTATAGACTACCACATTTGTCCAAAAATGATTAAAAACATTAATAGTTTTGGTTTTCTTTCAAATGATTTGTTAAAAATAAATAAAACATTGAATATCTTATCCTTTAACTGATTAATTTGTGAACACTGCATCCTCACACCAGCTTTTGTCTCCTTAAAAAAGGTAGCTGGGGTAACCTTACAAGAAAGAAGTTCAGTTGCCATGACTCAACTTCCAGGTAGCTGGGGTAAAGCTTTCTGTCTGTGCCTAGGCTGTAAACCTTGCATGAAGAGGCTCCCATAGTCGGTGAGTGGGCTGTTAGTCTATGTTCTCCAGCTCTCCCGACGTCCTCTCTTCCTACTGAGTGTTCTCAGCGGACAGGAGCCAGTCTAATCCCCCTGATATGAGGAGTGCCCTGAGACCTGACAAAGCATTCCTCAGATAAATACACGCGATCACAGAGATGAAGTGAAATTCCCACAGTCGGGGGGTAGCTGGTCTCTGTGTGTGTTGTGTGTGCGTTTCTCAGCAAGAAAGAGAGAAATGTTTTCTTCAGTACATGAGAAGCTTGACTTGACATCATCCCCATGGAGACTCCTTTCTCCCCATCTCCCATCTCACTCTTTACCACCCTCTCCCCCCTCTGCCCCCTCTGCCCCCTCTGCCCTTTGTGAATATCTGTCTAAGAATCAACGCTCCAAATGCAAACCAGACCGGTGACCATCCTCTCTCACCTGGGCTTGTCTGTGATTACAGTACCCTGGCTCTGCTTTTGAAGTCTTATTCCTGACTGTTCACCCCCACACCTCCAGGGGTAATGCAAATTATACAGCTCTTATGCCAGAAAAAGGGGCATACCCCTTCAAATGTTAGACAGAGAGAGACGAGCAGCAGGAGAGATGAAATAGAAAGTCGTTAAATATCAGTGACAAGGTGAAAAGAAACAGCTTTCTGCCAGCTTTGTTTCCCTGTCTCTTCATCCCAGACATGACTCCTGTTTTCCTAAAGACAGGTTCTTTGCGAGGCAGTTTGCTTGGGATGAGGACCTGCATTGACGGCTAAAAGAAAGAACAATTGAAGTCAAATGGAGAGAGTCAGAGACTAAGATTCCCAGGTTTAAGAGGGTTTTTGTTACAGAATGTTTTTCAAGATCCACCAAAGCTTCTTCTGAGGATATCATGCTGAGATGTCTTCAAGATCTGACTTTCAAAAGTCCCCTGCACATGCGTTGGGATAAATGGAATAAAAATGTCAACTGAAGCCAGCATCATACACCACATGGGCTCTTGAGAAACTGAAAGTGTCTGGTCTGCAACCACAACAGGGAGAATTTCTGTCCAGATTTTTTCACCAATGTATAGAAAACAAAAGTAGGATTTTCTCTAAATAGCAAGTTAATATGTGTAAGTCAAGCCATGTTTTCCCCTGACCACTCACCTATCAAATGAGCGGAACTGAAGTGGTGACTCTCTGGCTGTATCGCCCACATTTCCTAGAAACGCTGGTGGCAACAGACTTGGGTCCACCATGACATCATCGCCTGGAGTGCTCACGAGGCTGCGCAAAATGTCCTTCACATTCTTGCCTTTTGAATCAGCGGGCAGAGCAGGTCTGACCTCAGACGACAGCGTGGACAAGGCCTCTGAGATGGCGTCTGGACCGTGAGTCACACCAGAGGATGACAGGTCTGCTTCGCTCGCAGCAGCTGAGGTGTGGTCGTCACTTATGCCAGAATCATACCGTCGGAGAAAGACACCATTCTCCACCTCTAATCCACCAGAAACAGCGCCACTATCTAAGGCACAAAAGCAGTGAAATATGATAGATTATTTACAACAGTGGCTCTTAATGTTGGAGCTGGGACACAGAGGGTTGCAAGAAGATTAACAGTCTATTTCTGAAAAGTAATTGTCTGTTTATTTTGTAGAGTTTTGTCAAATTTTGTCTTTATTTTTCTTAATCATTTAACACCTGTCTAGCGTTACCACATCGTACAAATATTTACATTAAACCCACATCTAAAAAAGGAAAATCACACTTTAATTAAACTGTTAACAACTCTGACATGCGTCCTATGCAGTCGTGAATACTGGCTTTGTATTTAGCAGTCACAAGCAAAACATGCAACCACCACATTACAGAGCACAGTATTATTTTCCTACTGTATTAAGATAAATATTCCAGATGAACATTTTTCCTTGGAGCTGCTGTATACCTGTGCTTCTGGCAGACTGTGACCGTTGAGGGTGTTTCTTGTCATTGTGAGGCTCCAGGATGTCGCGGTACTTGGACACCATGAGGACTGAGATGAAGTAGACCACAGCAAGAGCCAGAAACTGAGCCTGCTTACTGTCCTCCTGAAACAAACAACATGCACTAAACAATCTGTGTGTGTCTATTCCAGAAAGCAGCGATAGCTGAATTTCTTGAGTGTCAAGCATGCTGTCAGACACGTATGAATGATGTGTGAATGTGTTTTCTTTACAACTCACAATATCTCTGAAGACAACAGCCCTGAGGCGGTTAATGTCCATGTCCTGAAGCAATCGGTCCAAGTCTCTGATCGGGGACATTCCACCTGTCACTGCATCAACAGGACTCTGCATGCATGAAAATCAAATCATTACCACATTAGTGTCTATGAGTGAAGTGCAAAGACCACATGCACTTTCACACCAATCAGGATGTTTATTAATCCATGTGCACTTCATGGAGTAGAGTAAGGTTTTACAGCTTAGGGAAGCTATCCCTCCTGGGATCATGTCCTTAACATAATGGCTTTTATATAGAGCTGCTGCATTATAAATGAGCTTTAACACCCAGTTCAGGGAAGAACAACATGACTTTACTGGAAGTCACAGTATCAAATCGAAGGAGCAATGACAAAAGGCCTACTCTAGTGTAACAAATAGCAACCAGTGTGGTAATATAATAAGATATGAGCTAATTCAATAACACTTGGTTGTTGCTGGTGAGCTGAACAAAGGACAAAGCTTCCTCTGGTTTACTACTGTGTGAAGAAAAAAGGGCAAAAGAAAATGTAGCTGTAAAGAAAACTCAAGTGATGACCAACACAAGAGTGAGAGTCGATGTAATGTAGAGAATATATAGGATAAAGAAGTGACGGGGTGATCTGGATTACTTGCCTGTGCAGACGCAGACTTGGCTGTTCCAAGCACAGTGCTGGGCATGGTTGTGCAGTTGCGTGCTGAGCCTTCTGTGCTATGCTTAAATTGGGCTTGCTGACACTCCAGGCAGTTTCTCACTGCCATTGCACACACTGAGAGGGGTGGAAGGAGAGGGGTTGTGTTACATCACATAAATGAAGTTACTTTCAAATACATATGTAGGAAAATGTAGCAGAATGATGATGAAATTGTAGGTCCCAAAAAACAGGTGACGACCCAAAAAACGCAAGAAATATAAGTGAAAATCTAGATCATAAACTGGGAAAACCACAAGAGCAGCTAGAGAGACAAAAACAAAGGAGAAAAAGTGGGGCCACGACAAGGTCAGTGCTCCGGCCAACTCTGGCAGCATCGTTCACTCTTCCCTGCTCCACCTCTTCTCCCAAGGTCATAGTGCACGGGTGTGCTCTTGAATCACATCCACTGTGTGCAGCTCCCATAATAAATGACACTGCTAAGGTGTGCACATGCTGAGTAGGCAGCAAGATATGCCCTTCAGCGCAAAAAATATCTTGTGTTCTGTCAACTTTAGGTGCGTTCAAACCTGGCACACTTACCATTTGTAACCTAATGTACTGCTCCTCTGTTGAAGCCTCCCCAACCCCCCACAGTTCTGTACTTGACAACTGACAAATGTTAACTCTGAGCCATTTAGGTTACGAAGGAGGGAATTATTCTGTCTGGAAATGGGCTCGCTTTTTCCATTAGGACCACTCTTTCATACGACCATTTATAAAAAGAGAGAGGAGGGAGGGGTGGAGACGCTAAAATCTTGTTACAGTCTTCCAAAATCAGATTAGGTGCCAGCAATGGGGAGCGCATACCTCATCAAATATTCATTTCATAACGGTTGCTTGCTAAAACTAGACCTGTAGTACGGCAGCATCACTTTCCTGCAAAACCTCAACAACAGCAATGCTAGTGGAATAATATCTGAAAGGAGGAGTGCTCTTTGTACAACAAGTTGCATATTGACAATCTTTTGGTTTGTAACCTTCACTGTAATGAGTGTCTAAAAGCAAAAGCTGATACCTACATATGCACATCACATATACGGAAAAAAGAACCAAGAAATTATTTAAATCAGTGTAGAAAGTATTACACCACTTCCACACTAAGTGAGTGTATACTGTGCTGACCCGTGTTTGCTGAAAAGGTGCACTACACTGCATGAATAATGTAAAAATATCAATATATTTTATTCAGCTACAGCGAGGCTTGGCTTTTGATGCTGTCAGAGGAAACTTTAATAGCCTGGAACAGAAGGCAGAAAAAGGCCCCAGGCGGCGCTGCAGTACAGTACAGCCAAGGCCATTATGGAGAACTCACTATATCATGATAGCAGCCATTTTAGAGTGTTGCCATTCAGTGGGGTTATAATAACAAGATAAGAGAGCGTTGATACTAGAAGGGTGAAAGAGGCGAGGGAATGAGAGCAGTGGAGGGAGATGGAGAGGAAAGAAGGAGGGGTCAAAAACACTACAGGGAGTCATCACTGGGTCTAATACAGGGGACTACTGCCCATCGATATGAAATGGACTGATGAGGAGGAAGGCGAGCTTGGTAAAAGAAGGAGAATAAAGAATAAAATTCAATGAGTAGAAAGGGAGTTAAACACCTCTGCAAGGTTGTAGAAATAAAGCATAGGACAGACAAGAGAAAGAGCACATGAAATAAAAAAGCTAATTAGCAGTTTCAGGAAGAATGACTTTCTTAAAATAAAAGAGAAATTGAAGGAGTCAAGGAAAAAACAAAAAAAACATCAGTGCACATACCAAGACGTAGACACTGTCGGAGGATGCCTCCTGACGACATGTTTTTCTCAGCTTCGATCTCTGTGAAGTTGAGGGAGCTCGCAAAAATGAGAGCATCCACGAGGTTGATGAGGCGCTGTAAGAAGGTGACTGAAGCCTCCACCGCCAAGCCCTGGGATGGTTCAATGTTCTCAAGTTCATGCTGGTTGTATAGTGAGGAGATATTAAACATAAATTAAGTGGTGAGAGAATAAAAAAAAAAATTAATAAAAAAAGACATTGTCCCATTTTGTATGAGGATTTTTCATGGGGCAGGTTAAATTAAATATTACCAGTGGTTCATGACCATCTAAAAACTGTATAACATATAAAACATAAACATATTTGAAAATGTACACAGTGTACAATATGTGACAAGCACATGCTGGCAGGTAAAATCATAATCTTCCACATTCAGTTTAAAATTTAGTTACAGAGCGTGCGCGCATATATGCATATACACACGAACGCACGCACACAAATGTAACCGAATTATAATGGAATTGAACATCAACCCTTTTCTTATACACACTGGTCAGGTCATTGGCAGCAGCAAAGAATCATGTAAAGAGCCACAGTCACTGAGGTCAGACAACGTAAAAACAAACTAACAACGTTAGGAAGCATCTAACTGTAGTCTAATGTGATTGAGAAAGGTCAATGTGGATGGATACATCACACAGACAGCACACAGACACATTAGGAGACTCACAGAGGAAGAGGTGGCAGCAGAGAGTAGAGGTAAAATGCCTCCACAAGCCATGATGAGATTGTCCACCACCTGAGAGATGAGGTGTATACTGTTGTGGACAAACACAACGTTCTCACTGCTGTTCACAAAGTCCAGAATTGTCTTTGTGGAGTGACTAAGAGGCAGAAAAAGAGAAAACACAGCTTTGTAAATATAATTTAAATGAGAGCATCTTTTTGTGATTACCACAGTGGTTTATCTACAGATGAAACTGTGCTGATTGTCCTACCTGGTTTGATGACAGTATACTACATAAGTAATAATCTTAAGGATCCTGAAGGGTCCATCTCTACAGAAAAATTTTCTATGCACTACCTCTTTGATTTTCTACATTAGTAAAGATTCAAGAAGAAATTCATGGTAATGTCGTCATTAGTGTTGGCATCTCACAGTCCAGTAAATAGAAACAGAGAAAAGAGCAACAACAGAAACAGAAATGAACGAAGAGATGAGAAGCTTTCAGATTTCTTGGACATTTATAGAGAAGCTTCTGATCAAACAAAACTAGAAAATTTATTGATAAATTACCAAAATAATTAGTAGCGAAAGCATTAGAGGTATTACAGTCAGCAAATTGTGCACCTACCTCCTCCACATCTGGACATCCGTCTCAATAGAGAAGAGTAAGTCAGTGAGGAGGCGTTGGTGCATGTGAGACCAACGAAACTCTGGGATGCGAAACATGGTGGAGCGAGGACCAGAGGCGCTGCTCTCTCTAAGCTCAGCTGAACTTCCTGTTGCTGCTGCTGGTTGCCCACTTGTTTCCTACATAGAGACATCGGCAGTGCATGGTGAGCTTTAATATGACCAGTTAGAAAGCAGTTACAGGGTTTGGAACATAAACTATGAAATCTGTTGATTTAATTCATTGCAAAAAGAAAAAATAATAAGTCTATGTAACACAGTTTAGTGGATTCTTAAAATAAAAAGTGGAGAAAATAGAAATAAAATGCGTACTATAGTGGTCTCTTTCAGTTCAAGCCTCTCAGTATCTAAGGCCACATTGGACACATCCAGTCTGGCAATTTTGATCTCTTTGGTCTTGCTGACAGAATCTGCACTCTTTTGGGTGTCAGAGCTAGAAGCGCTGGTACTGCCTTCTGGGGCATCAGATGTGATTTTATCTCCAGTTGTGCCACTGGCCTCTGAAGGCTGGCTAGCTGGCATGGAGTCTGATGCTGCTGCAACGTCCTGGGCTGTAGTGGGTAGTGTGGTTTCTGTGGGCTGCTGATCTGCTGTAGCAGAATCAGATGTGGACTGTTCATCTTTAACTTTTTCTCTGGGTGATTCTGTCACATGTTGTTCTGTTGTTTCAGATGGACAAGTGTCTCTCTCGTAGCCTGACACCTGTTTCTCTTCAGTTTTATTTTTCATGCCTTCATCTTCATGTTTATCATCCTCCTTTCTTACTACCTCCCCTTCATCTCCAGCAGCAGCAGGAGCATAAAAGGACTCCTCTTTGCTATCAGCATCACTCGGCTGGACCTGGTTGTTGACGGACGACATGTGAACCAGGTCCTCACTGAAGACTGATGCTCCACCCAGCACACTGTTGTCCAGACAGGCTGCAGTCTCAGGAGACATTTGGTCAGTCTTATCTTTTTGGTCTGAAGCTGATGGCAGATCTGTGTCTGGTTCATTTAAAGAGCCGTCTTTCAGGGAGATTGATGATTCACCTTCGTTATTCAGTTTTCTTTCGTCATCTGTTGATGTTTGTGCATCATCACTTACTGATGTTGTAGCAGAAACTTTAACCACTTCCACTGCTTTTGTTTCAACTGTCTCAGCCTGATCACTAACAGACCTTGGTAGATTATCACTGTCCTTGCCAACAGAGGTCTCAATCGCTGGTTCCTGTTTATTTGCCTCCTCACACTCTTCCTTTCCATCAGTTTTTTGTGTCTCCGTAGATTCAGTCTCTTTTCTATGACCCGAGTCCTCAACCAACTTCTGTTCTTCTTCCTCCGCCCTGGCCAGGATGTTGGACACAGTGATCGATGTGGGTCCCCTTTCATCAGCAGTATCCTGTGGGCTGGAGGTGATGGTAGAACTAGATGCTGAGTCAGGGGACTTCTGGGACAACTCATCCACTGTAAGCTCAATAACAGTGGAAGGAGCGGTCTCCTCTGCAGATGGCCCATTAACACATTCCATAGTCTCCGAGCTTTGGCTGACACCAGAGATGGTTCGGACTGTGCTCAGAGAGACTGAAGACTCCTGACGCTGGTACTGCTGGAACATGCGGGACAGATTTTCCTTGTGCTGCTCAAAGGCCACCTGTGAACACAGAAGTAAATATTTTAAAATATGTATAAAACACCTTTTTTGGCATCACCGGTCAGTATTTAGTTAAAGAATACTTCCAGCTACCAGACTACTTGGTTTCTACTTTGGCCTTCATTTTAATAATTTATTTTAAATCATAGTCACTAAAGAAAATGGTGAGACCTGTCACAGACAGGCTATCAGACAGGTTATAAACAAGTTAACAATTTAGCCATACTGTATTCCTGGAAGTACGCTACTCACAAAAAGTTAGGGATATTCGGCTTTCGGGTGAAATATCCCGAACTGTAGAACTGCCCTACACTTTGTGAATGGTACAGTGACAAGCCCATACTACCTGAATAACATCATTAATCCAGTCATTGT
>JAUMHL010000001.1:8022986-8037768 GCA_032362345.1 Sandelia bainsii | reverse complement strand
GTGTGAACTTTTTACGTTTTCCATAAATTTCACCCGAAAGCCAAATATCCCTAACTTTTTGTGAGTAGTGTATCATATGTTCATATATATTTTTCCATTGTGTGCATGCTCTCACCTAGGCCTTTGGGAATGATTCCACTGCGGTCCTGAGGGTTGATAACCCAGTAGTAGTATTTCAGTGTATGCATGATTTGAAGCACAGTGCCCACCCTGCGAATAGCATTGTATATTGTCACTGTGCTGATGAACTCTGTCGCCAAGTAAGTGTAGAGTGTCAGTTGCACCTGCAAATGATAAAGCGCATATTAAAACACATATAAAAACGCACTTGATAGTTAGAGTGGAATAATCCAGTTTTATTGTGTCCTAGCTTTTTCCCTCTTTTGAGATGAAAGTGGAGGCTTCTAAGCCCCTAAGGGTTGTAGGCAAGCCGTTCTCATTTAAATAGTTACTGAGTCACAGGTGGAGGGATAACCTTGAACTCTAAAACACTGAAAATAAAAACCAGGGCACGAACACAGCAAATGATGACTTTGCTTGTCTGTATACACTAACTGATCTATGTGTTGTCAAGCTACATGTGAGGTTTATCTCAGTTTTTACAAATGTAAACAAATGCAAACTAATGTGCTGCAGTGTAAGTGTGTGCATGTGAGTATTCTGTTACCTTGGCAGGGGCATGGATCCAGATGGCAGGGTTGAAAAGAATGTGGTCACACAGCTGCTTGAGCAGCAAGACACCATTCTGCAAGTTGCTAAGGTATCTCGAAAAGGCCAGGACAATGTCCAGGACAGGACGCGTCACATGAACCTTGGAAGACTGGAGCACAGACAGGGAGGCAGAAAGTGCCACGATGGGAGGTGAAAAAGGAGAGGATGATATGTCAGTAAAAAAAGTCAAGATGCCAAAAAAAGCAAAAGGTGAATGAGGTCCAACACAGAACAGGGCGGGAAAGGACACATGCAGAGAAAGCTAAGGAGGAGCTCCTTCTCTGCCTAACAAGCACACAAGGCAGCTGTGACCTCCAAGTACAGCTGAAAAAAAGTCTGTCTCATATTAAGTTTTGGTGTGTTTCTGTGTTAACGTGGTTGCTGTACTGTGGGAATCAAGATCAGTCTTATTACTGTGCTGGGTTCATTATGAGTGCAGCTGCTGTACTGGTACGGGAAGATGGCTCTCTTGTGTACTTCTTCGCGAGCTGAACCAATTTGTGTTTTCCTCACCTTCTCCAAAGTGTAGCCAATGACGAGAAAACCTTTGCAGGCCAGGACCTGCTCTTGCATAGCCACTGAGTTCCTCAAGAGCTCCATCACAAAGGATAGCAAAGTGCAGCTAGGAGGTACACAGACAAACAGCACCAAAGAGAGAGACTGAGTTAGACAGTGACAACAATCTATGTAAGCTGCTGACATAGCCCAGACTATGAAGGGCACATTATACATGAAATGTGACTGAATGAGGGTGTCGTGTCCCCACAGTGCTGGGAGAAGACATTCTTGTTAGCATCACCTTGAGGGCAGCAGATACTCTACAACACTGCAGTTTATAAATAAGATGGCCTCACAGCTTACAAGCCCATTATTATATCAAAAGTATAAAGAATATATGACAATTTCCAACTGCTTTTAACACTTACAAATTAAAAAACCTATATCTAGAGATTATATAAAATCTATAGGGGTTGTTTGATTACCGTAAGATTCTGATATCATAAACATAAAATCTTTTCTTTGTACTTGACAGAGACAAACTGACAAATCATAGATTTTTGTTTACAGATTACACCTAAGCAAAACACAGCAGTGCAACATCATGGGAGACTTCTCTCACTTTACACAAATTAAACTAGCTCCCTTAATATTTGCACTTTGTACTTTACACATTGTTCAGTCTACTTCTGTAAGTGTGTGTGTGTGTGTGTGTGTGTGTGTGTGTGTGTGTGTTTACCAGACAGAGGTGTCCAGCTCATGGCTGGAAGGCTGGCAATAATCCAGCTGTGCAAACAGAGGGAAGAGGACCTGCACGCCTCCAATAGAGTGTATGCCACTCTGGACTGAGTGAGTCACCACGGCCTTCACATCCTACAGAGACAAACACACGTGGGCACGTTTAACTTGTACAAGGCCAACATTTATATATGGCTCATACAGATCACATATGTCAATCATTTATAGCAGATTTTATAGTAGTACAATCTGCTATAAATGAGGTACAAACTATAATTGGCCCTTTGAATCCATGACTGTTATATATAGTCTAAGCTTAAATGGTGGTTTTGCAAATGGGAACATATTTTTATAGCTTACATTATAAATTCACCTTTGAGGCATGCTCATGTTTGAGAGAATGAATAAAGTTCAAACAGTGTTGAAGATTCAGCTTTCCTTTTCCTTTTCCTTTCCATTCATTTGTTTATAAGCAATTTAAAAAACGTTGAAAGCAGATGGTGCAAAAATGATCCGATTTATTTTAATGTTTAATAGTCTGATACTTTACGTGAGCTGGTGTCTGTGTTTTTGTGTGCTGCAACACCAACAGTTCCCTCTCTAAAGGATTGGAATTTATAAGCTAGACAAAGCTAAAAAAATATAGGCCACATATCCATTCATATTGCACACTGTGTGTATGTGTGTGGTGTGTAGGGTACACATATTTGTGTGCCAGCAAATGCCTCCCTCACAAAGGAAACAAGCCTTTTTTTTCTTTGATGGGAGGACATGAGAGAAAACTCAATTAGAGCTTGAGAAAAGCAAACTCAGAGGGAGTAAAGAAACAGCGTTGTGCGTTTGTGTCTACACATTTGTGTGGTGTGGTATTTGCAGCATACGGAAGACTTCCCCAAAGTTCACCTCCTACTTCTGAAAATAAAAAATGCACTACTTGTACGTAGTTCCAAACCAAATCTTTGTTCTGGAGAAGGCTAATTCCACAATTAGAGCCTCAGCATGGCATTTTCAGCAGCTGCTGCAGTGTAGCCTGCTCAACACATTTGCACCCCTGCTTTAATGAGGCTATTAAAATGAAAAGAGACCAACTGGGCTAATTTCGTTATTGTCAAAGATGAATGAAAGAGTAAAGAGTTTTACATATGGCACAGTGCAAGGGAAGAAGCAGGTGAATGAATCTGCACAGACATTTCTTTAATGTGGGTGCAGCCTTGTGGTTGTAGTTGAAGTTAAGTAATAGTTAAACTCCCACACCGAGGGGAACGAATATCACCTGCTATACAAGCAAAATGTTACATTAAAGGAATCTTTACCTGCAGCATGAGTGCATGGGGTGAATGGACAAAAATGGAGGCGTTATCCTTAGGGGAGGACTCAAGGCAGAGCTGGGCATCTGTGGCGCGAGGGTTGTAAGTGAAGGCAATACTAGAAGACAGTTTGCCATCATACAATAAGGTCTTGTGATGCTCTGCAAACAGTAGGTCACTCTCAGCCTTGTACTTAAATGTGCCCTGAGCAAGAAGACACAGAAGAGGAGGGAGACATATTTAGCAGAAGAGAAAACAGAAGTCGATTAATGTTTCTTATCAGCAGCTACAAATGTGTCAGTTTTATAATGGTAAAATTAATTAAAATGTTACATAAAATAGTAAAAAACAATAATTATACTGCTTATACTGTATCATTTGACTGTATAAATGTATACATTTTTATGTCTCTACTCAATGTTATTTTCCAACCTGGTATCCTGGACCTAGCTGATAGATAGCTAGGATCTGAGCTGCACTGAGAGCCTCTCCAAACAGGTAAACTGCCCCCATCTGTCCACAGAACACGCGGTTGGCGTCTGCCGTCTCTGACGATCCCAGGAAGCACTTGTCAAATGTCTGCAGCAAGGAGGATGAGGGGAGGTAGGATTTGATGAAGCACCAAAGGAGAAAAATACATAAATAGACAATTAAAGATGAAAAGAAGAAAGAGAGGGAGGATGGAAAGTTGAAAAGGAATAAGAAAGGAAAGACAAACAAGACCAAAAATAGCAAAAAAGGCCAGATGGAAAAGACACATTCATGTGAACATCAGCTATAAATGGCAACACACAGTCTCATACTACAAGCGTACTGTAGCTAACATGATCATGTTCCCTCTTCCTCCTGTCATGGTCAATGAAGTGTAAGAAGTGTTGGAAATGATGAGGCCATGTCTCAATCAAGTAGTTAATTTGCTTAAAACATGTCCAGAAGATTATACCACACAGCTGAGGCATTATCATTTATAACAAAATTGGATTTAAGAATCTCATATCTCAGCGTGTCAGAAAGCAATCCAGGGAACTGTGACAGAGGTCATCCAGTGATGTGACGTTGGGTATGTGACAGCCCTCACACTGTCGGCCTTCCTATTCTGTTCTGCAGCGTTTCTTTTCTGAAGGTAGTTGGTAGGTGGAATCTCTCTGGACTCTCTCTCTTCCTGGAGCCTGGCATCCTCCTTAACACACTGCAGGCATTACTGACTTTTGCTTGAGAACACACCTCGGTTATGTTCAATTACGTTTGTTATTTTGATTAAATAGACTATGTTGAAGGATATAGTTCCCTTTTTGTTGCCACCCTCGAGTCAGGTGGTAGCAGATATATCTGTGCATGCAGAGAAATTTTCCACTATTACTATCCATGCTAAAAGATGGCAAGAATTGTTTCACCCTCAAGCCGTCTGATAGCAGACTGAGATTAGATATATCTGAGTGCAAAGGGTACAGAAAGATGGTTTGCTTTTCAGTTTTCATATACATTCCTGCAGCAAAATATTGTTTTGAAACTGGTATATGTAATGGTAAAAACCTTTCCTGGAGTGTTCATTCAATGATATTCATGGTTTTCCAATACTGATACTGTAGAACACACTCGTTCATAAAAATGCCTACTAAAAAACAGTCCACAATAACGAGAAATATGGTTATTTGCTACTCACGTCACTGGTGTTGACAAACCAGGCGATGTCTCCATAGGACGCCAGCTCCCCATTCACATAGCAGCTAATTTCACTGTTTTTCCAGCGATTGTAGATGTGAACAAGAGTCACCATGTACCACTACAACAACAAAAAAGTGTAAACTCACACTGGAAACTGGTATAGTATATGTAGAGCATTAATCACATTGCAATATATCAATTAGTCAGCATTCAATGAGAATCTTATAAGCTACTCAATTAGCTTGATTTCATCATGTTTCAAGACTCAGTCCACTCAAGCTACAATCCCACCACCTTTGATTTTTAGTTTACTCCACAGCCTTACAAACAGTGAAATAGGTTACTATTGCTTGCACAGTAAAATAGGTTATTATGGTTACCTCTGGACAAGAACATGCATTAAAAATAGAGCAAGAAAATCAACTAAAATTAGTTCTGACTCCTCATGAGATTTGTTGAGGTAACATGGTGCGTTCATGCCCAGGGGAAGGGGAAAGAAGTTTCAAATTGTCCACAGGCAAAGGCTCTCTCTCTGAATGTAATTGTCTTTAGTGTCTACTGTGCCTGGAAGGGACTTGACAGTATTGGATAATCCTTCTCTCCTATTGCCCTCATTCCTCCTTCTTCTAGTTTTGCTTTTCCCCAGAGTCAGGTGAGATGTGACAGTTTGTTCTTGCAGCAAGGTCTAGATTTATTTTGTACATGTGATTGTTTATGTCTGTGCTGCCATGTCATTTCTGAGATGTATTTACAAAGACATTCACAGGATTTGTGTTCATGAAAATGCAGAATATTTTGTTTGCATGGTTTACCAAATCAGAACCTGTATTCTGCTATGTTTTTGTTTCACTCATACCTTCTGTGGTTTGAAGTCGTACTTTACACAATGCTGGAATCCTTTCCCTTTGGATTTTAATGAGGTCACTATCAAACAGCCACCCACAAAGTGTGCAGAGTAACCTAGGCCTTTACTGGTGCGGAAACTGAAAACAAATAAAGTGAAAGTACAAACACAAAGCTTAAGTTTCTGCTACAGGCTGCTCACTTTCATGCAGACTACATTCAAGGGCAACATGGGTTATAGTGTCCAATATATCATATAAACACAACAAGGGTCTCAAAAGGATAAAGATAGCAAAGAATCATTTCTCAACTTCACAGACTTTTCTCATCATTCTGTGTCCCTGGGAGATGGGGCCCCTGCATGTGATTTACTGAATTAATCTCTTTTCAAAAGGGCACAAGGCTGAAGAGGAGCTTTTATTACAGATTCGCTCAAGCAGCTCGTTGGCCGCCCAGCTTGGTTATCATTTTCACTGAAGCCCAAACAGATCCCTGTTGTAGAAATTAGATTTTTGACAGGAATTAATTATTGGCTGAAAATAAGATGATCAGAGGGCTTCACTTACTTGCTCCTCAGAGAGGAAGCAAAGGATGAGAAGGCAGCAAAGATGAAGGAAGAAGCATAACCATTTTTCATCTGTGAGGGTGAAGGCTGCACTTCTGCAGCACACTTTTGGGATTTAAATACATTTCAGATAGATCTCGATGAGGATGTTAACACATACAGTAATGCAGCTGTGAAAAAAAACTTTTATACAATTCCTCTTTTTTTTTTAAATGATGCCAGTTTTGCACACCACATGTAGCATGTTCAAATAAAAATTTTAATGCTACATTTAAACTTTTAAATGCTTTTTTAAAATGGAATTTAATACCAAGTGTAAGAGGACAAAAGTTTAGTTTAACTGATTAGAAAACAGGAATTTATTATTTATTATTCCTATGTTACCTACCAGTAAAGGTAAGGCTTGTCTTTGTCTACATTGATGTTGTTGAGAGGATCCATGCGCAGCCACGTGTGGAAAGTAAAACCATTCTGGTACGGCCATTTGGCTATGGGAGGCAGAGCTATTGCCTGTTAGGAAAAAAGAAGAAAACAACATGCAACTGAGATGTCAGTCTTGCCCCCTGTGGAATAAAAGGACACATTAAGTCTACTAAAATGAACAAAAACCGGTGGCTAGTGGTGTAGATTAGTCTGAAAGTCATGTCACTAGACCACAAGATGTTTAGGCAAATGAATATAAAACAGATAAAGCCCCTGAGGAGAAGTTACAAAACAACTGCTGGGTGCACATGTGCTCCCATGCTTTCTGATCTCATTAGTAGGGCAACAGGAACTGGAAAGTGCATGTGTACTTTTCAAACATCATAATAACACACACAAGTGCTAATAGAGTTAATCAAAACCCAACAAAATCAGACCCAAACCCATAAGGCTGACTTCTACACAAATAATAGCACCAATAATATATACACAAATAACAGCACCATCACTGTGGCAATGAATGGTTACATACAGAAGCAGGCAACCACACAGACTACGTAAAGAGACTTAACCTAGACTACTGCAACATTCAATGGGGCACAGATTTACACACAGGAAGGGACACCTTCATGTAGGATGTATGTTACAAAGACTTGGTAACTGTTTACAATCAATAAGTGATGTGTGTGTGTATATATATATATATATATATATATAGAATAGATTCATGTGATAATGACAAATCATGCAGAAATTAGTATCCTGGCACACCACATCATACTCTGGCAGGAAGTGGAAAAACAACAGGGCACATTTCAATGAATGTGGTAAATGATGCATGCATGATCTAAACAATGATTTTGTGTTAGCAATGAACACTAAAACTGACAACAGCTAATTACACAGAAAATGGCTAATTGCAAAGAAATAAAGACATTTTAGACAAAGCTTGTGTTTACATTAAAATAATTTAGACAAGATGTCCTGTAATGTGCATTTTAGTGTTTCATCCACAAACACTGATCATGCACAACCCTGCTCATCAAAACCTATTAAAAGGTTCTGTGTTATTTATATTAACATCTGAAAAAACATGAGTGTATAGCCTGACATTCCATAATACTGATGATGAGGAACAAAAAGGCATAGGTTTTGCTAATCAGTAGGCAATGTACTAAAAGATATACAAAAAACAACACAAAAACATCATGGGTCAGTGACAGCTAGTTTAACAGTGTCAGAAATCCTGCTGTGCTCCATTTAATTATGTTTTTTTTTTGTGTGTTTTTAATCACTGAAGGTGAAAAATAATAGGACTGTAAACTTTGGGAGATGGTCATAGTGGGGTTCCACATTCTAATGGCAGACCACTGTTGCAATGATATCTAGTGGGAGATCTTTATATCCAAATATTCTGCTCTGAATTAACTTCTTAGCTCATTATTTATGTATAACAATAACCGGTGGGTGGGGTGTTTACTACTGCTACTCTACTCACGGCTGCATTTTTCCCTGGAAAGCTGAAGAAGGAGTCGGGGCCATTTCGATGAGCCATGTACTTCAGCACCGACAAAAGCTTGACTGCATGACGAGGCTGTGGAAAAAAAACACAAAGACACAGAGAAATTTTTTTTTCCATTCATTCTTCTGCTTGTTCTAAATTTAACGCTCAGACTTATCAGACTTTGACATCCAAGGAGATTTACTCAGCGGACTTTATTCTTAGTCTCAATGACGGGATTATAGGAGCATTGTGTGCTGTAAAGTACTCCAATTTAAAACCTTAAAAGCTCAAACAGAATTGGACCAATGTCAGCATCTAAAAGTTATCTTTTAAAACAGGTACTAATAAAGATTTTAGTTTATAGTTATAGTATCATTGCTTGAAAATGGGAACGTGAGGTGAAATTTAGAAGTATAAAATCTACTTGTCCTGTTTCCTTGACAACTTGATTAGTGGCAGTGATCAGTGGGTTACTCTCCTTCTTTTCCTCACTTCATCTGTCTCCCCTTCTGTGCCACTGGTTCTGCCTGGATGTAATGACTTATCTTCTGTACACACATATATCTTAGGTTTGCTGTGTCTTTCTCATCTAGGCACACCACATTCAGCCCAGACTCTCTATCTTAGAGAACTTCTTTTTTTTTGCACACACTGTTTTAATGTTGTAGGAAATAGTCATCTAAATTCAGGACTTATGTGTCATCTCACGGACCACCTAATATCACTGTGGAGTACTCATATGGCTTCACATGATTTATGCTGTCTATGTGACGAGGACATTGGCCTGTGGGACGGCAGCAGTTGAAGTGTTGCTAGCACATTCCTCATACAGGTCCCAGACAACCAAGACAGATCACTGTGGCATGGCTCTGACTCACCCACTGGCCTTTCTCTGCTTGCAGCTTGCTGAAGAAAAGCTTCAGCTCTTTTACTGTGATGCTGTAGCTGGCGAGCACACCCAACATGTCCACAAGTAGGTCTGCAAGACACATGGCACAGGACTGGGGTTAAACACAAACTCATGTACTGGGGCTGAAAATGGCATCTTAAAGGAGAAAGACTGATGAGATATAATAGTCAACTCTAACAGTGAGCAAAGGCTCTCAACAAAAAACATTCAGAATACAATTATTTATTAAGTGATCATTGCCTTTAGCTCATTTGTCTTATACTACAAAAAGATGAAGTCTCAAAAATTACAATGTTGTATTTTAATAATCTACATATTACAGTGACGCCACAGTTACCAGAAGCTACAAGGACCCAAGTTCAAAAACAGGAGACTTAATATAGAGAGGACAATCTGGGAGTTATGCAGGCTTTCCCGTTAGCTTTTACTGACTAATAACGAGGCATTGTACGATAGATACATGACTACTGTGTACACCCACTGCCCTTGATTTAGTGGTAGGTCTAGCAGATCTTTTTCCCTCCAGACAAGTATTTAAGCTCAGCTGTTTGGTTTGGTACTACACAGTTAGTATTTCAGGCAAATTGTGTGAGAGGAGAGAAAAGCTCCTGTGTAGTAAGCACAACAAATAGGGTGAAGTCATTGAGCTTAAAGCGTAAAAAGCCTTAATATATGAAGCAATTTCAATCAATAAAAACTTTACCCATTTCATTAAAAGTTAACAGACAAGTATTTGTAGTGTAGTAATTATTACTAGGAACATTACTTTCAGCTGCCTAGTTAGTGCTGGACTATACTGTGTCATCCTTGCTTGACTGCACAAACCCTCTAGGCCAGTGCTGTTCTCCCTGGCAAGAATTCACTGAGCTGAACACTGTAGGATTAATTCAAACTAATTTGCAGATGGGCAACAGACTGAGAGACTGAGACTCAAGGGAGATACAGGATGATTGTTTCCTCACTCAAGTGTATGCAACACTGGTGGACGAAGCCATAAAAACTTGTAGAGTTGTTTATTTTATTTGTAATACTCTGCTTATTCATGGGAATGGAACTTCTTTCTGCTTGCCCCCCTCTCCACAGACATCAAAATGAAAATAAACAAACAGTAAACATGAATTTGAGTTTATTTCAGTACAATTTAGTAAAAGAAAATGCTGTGGCCTATGCCTCCACAAAAAAAGGAAAGGTCTGGTTCTGTACCTGCAATCATGCTATCAGTGGTGGATATACGCTGGAGCACCTGCTGGATGAGCACCACATCTGTGCATGCTTGCAGGTTGCGGACGCTCTTCTTGAGGATGGCGGTGAAGATGCTCCAGACTTCAGCCTGACAGTTCGGCTCACACTTGTCCAACAGCTCCACCATGCACACAATGCTCTCTGGCTCCTGGATGATGAAGTTCATCTCCAGGTCAAACTGTCCGCCAACCAGCTGGTGGATAGACACAAAGAAAGGTGAGGAAGGGGCACAGGGGATGAGGGTACAGTGTCGGTCTGTCATAATGTGCATTAAATAAAATAAAATAAAATAAAAAAAACTCTACAATGTAATGATTTTCTCTTTCATCAGGAGCAATACATAACCAAGAGTTTCACAAAGAGATGAATATGTCCGTCTCATTATTATGTGTGTGCACACACACTCAAACAGATGATTAATCATGCATCAGGACTGCTGCTAGCCAAGTGGATTAAAGGTCAAGGCAAGAACATGGGTCTCTGTCAGTCTGTCTGTCTGTCAGTACAATGTACTGTTTACAGCTCGCCTCGGAACACTGTGATAAACCCAGATCAGAAAATATCAAACAAGCAGTCATGTCAGTGAAATTAGGCTAAGACAGCCAGACAGAGAAACTGTGAGAAGTGTGTTTAGAGGTCTTTTGTTCCTGTAGGAGGCCCTGCAATACTAACAACATCTGACACAGCCTGGCAGACACAGACATGGGTTGATTCTAATTTTCTCTTATTATATTCAAGAGAAAAAAAAACACATACCAACACCTATATTGTAACAGTAGTGGCTGTGGACACTGATTTAACCTTTTTTCTTTTCATTTACATCTTTTGCACTCTGGAATGTTTTTCACTGTGACTCAACAGAATTAACATGTTTTCTTTTACAGCCAGTGACATAAGCCTGTTTTAAATGAAAAACACACAATTATATTCACTGCTGCATTAAAGACAGTATATACGTCCCGCCGTGTTGGTTAGCCTTTGCTGTAATCTCCAGCTTAAGCTTGTTTAGGGGGCGGTGAGGAAGAATTCTTGTCTTATTGAAAAGGAGTAATGCTCTTTGTGTGTGGTAATAAATTGTATGAGCCATAAATGTCATAATATGTCACCCCTTAATAGTTGTGATGACATTTTTATTATTGGCCCCTGCCTAATAGAAAAAATATAAGGAAAATAACAATACTGATTTGAAATTAATATTGTGAGTAAGGCTGTCATGTTTAGAATCAAGGATGTGCGACAGGACAGAAAAAAATTAATGTGCAGCAGTCATATGCAGCCATTAGCCAGGCTGATGTGAAACAATATGATTTGGTCTAGGGAATGAAAACTGTCCCATTAAAATGAGTGAGGATGGATTAGGTGTGTGTGTGTGTGTGTGTGTGTGAGTGTGAGTGTGTTGACTGCAAGATAGGGAAGGAAACTGGGGTAACACTGCTGCTGCATCATCCTCAGAGACATGAGATAAAATCACAATAACACTGACACAAACCCTAACTATTGTCCTTTTAACCTCAACAGACATATTTTGCAAGGTTCTTAACCTTGCTATGTAAAGTGCCTTGAGATGATCTTTGTTATGATTTGGCACTATACAAATAAAGATGAATTGAAGTGAATTGAACAGACACACATATCATGTTTCGTGTGAGAATGACAATAAAGTATCATTGTATTCTCTTATCACTCATCTTTTCTCAAATTCACAAAATAAACAATGGTTATTCTCTGTATCCCTCAAATTTTTAGCACATGCACTGGGGAATGCCCCTGGCAACTTGTCTCCTTTCCTCTTAGTAAGTCATTGATTAATCACACAGCGAGTCTACAGAGTAATGTGTATTAACTTATGGATGGATAACTCAGATTGCAGGCAGGTCTGCCATTAATAGATGTTGGGTGCCATTTCGCCACAGTAATAGCTGATTTATGAGCCTGACACTCTACACGAGTCATCCATCCATCAAAATCAGTTGACCAAGGGGACGAACAAAGAAGATGTAGACAGGGTGCCACACTGCAGTGACATACACCTGCCAGACTGGCAAGAATAACAGGGCTGAATATGGACCTGATATGTCACGCCCTACAGTCGGAAAGGCTTAAGACGAACTGAACAATGATGTTGCCACATTACTGTGTGTGGTGCTGTTTGCAGAGTCACCTGTAGCCAACCTAATTTCAATAAATGTAAAATTTGCAAGATTCTGTCCATAAACTAAACAAACAGCCAGTGGCTCTTTTTAAAACAGTTCAAGGTTATTTAAATGTAAGTTGGAAACATAAATTTCTTGAATACAGTTTTTGTGGAATGTCATATTCAAATGGACTTTATCTCATAGCTGCACTCTGCTCCAAACCTAGAACCGATGTCGTGCTTGTCACCTTTACCAACTGTACCAGATGAATGTGAAGTCCTACTCCCCAGCAGCTGGTTATCTCTATGTTAGAAGGTACCAAATAATCAGCAGCCCTTATTTTGTACATAGACTGATTCTTTCAGCTATTAACCAAGTGTGATACTACAGTGAATCCTTATGTAAATTAAAATTAAAATGCAATTTATGTGAGGACATTTAATGTGTCTATTGATGCATGACAACAAGATTTTTAATTTTTCAACTGTTCAATTCAACAATTTACATTGGTCTGCTTCAGGAACAGATGTGAAAGGTTGACAGGTCCAGACTCAGCTACTGCCAAGGAGAGCACTGTGCCTGAAGCTGCCATAAAGCCAGTGTGTTTATGGCAGCTAGACACCAGATCCTTGGCTGGGTAACCTGGCCTGGCTGTTCTCCCCCTAAGGTCTGCCTGAATTAATCATGGCTGAGCAGCCAAGCAGCCACTGGGCCGTAACAACAGGCTTCTATGGTCTCCATGGAGAACAACATAGTGGACAGCAGGACTAAATGGTAACAGAATCATATCTATTGAGCTCAACTTGTAATTCCTGTTACTTGATATCCAGACTAATGATGACATTTGAATTATTAAAAAGCTTAGATTTGACAATGACAATGTCGGACATGGGTTTAATATTTGCATCACATCCAACCTAATTAGAACAAAAACTGTCAAGAGTACTGGATCTTCCTTCTTATAAGGAAGTCCAGTTGCCATGAGTCAGTTTTCAGATAACTTAACCTGGATGACTGAGAATCTTTATAGACAAATGTCAAGAGTATCATAGGCTGCACAATGGAGCATAATTGTCACAATGAGGAAGTTTCCATCAAGTTATTAAAGGTTCCTGTTTCAATGTGCACTAAGTAGAAGAGTATGTAAGAAACATGAGCAAGAAATACAAGTTGGTATACTGAAAAATATGAAAACTGATTTTTAACCGTGCCAGTGGTGTAGCTAAAGGACAGGGCAATAGAGTAATTCAGTCTACAACTTTCAGACTAAAATATCTAATAAAAAACTACTGAATAGATTGATATAAAATTTAGTTAACTTTAGACTCTTAAGAACATGTAAGAACTGGTCCTGACTTATTATTCTCTAGTCCTACGATCAGGTCAAAGGTTTCATTGCTCAGTGTTTTGGTTTATGAACTAATACCTGTACAACTAATGACATTCCTGTTACCCTCAGCTGTATTTTAGTATAGTTAGTACAAAAGTACAGTTTAGTTTAGTGCCAATTAACAAATAACAACATGCTAACATGCTGTGTTAGCATGATACACTGACATGGTAAACATCATATATGCATATTGGCCTTGTCTTTGTCAATATGTTAGCATACTGATATTAGCATTTAGCTAAAAAAAAAAGACAATTAAGCAGCTAGGGTGGGTGCAGACTCTCTCTCTCTTGTCCAAATACAGCTTGATGTCAAAGCTTCTTCTGCTGTTGACAATGCATTCATTTCTTGCTGCCATTCATGATTTAATACTTCCATTCAACCAGATATCCCTGAAAAAAACCAAGAATAAGAGATATTAGGTATTGTGGGTGACCACCCATTACATTTACTGGGGATAAAAACATCACAAGGTGCATATGGTTCAGAAGACCGTGCATCAGAATTATTCATTCAAAGGCAGTAATTCCATCCATCCATCCATTTTCCTAACCACTTGTCCTCATAAGGGTCGCGGGGGGTGCTGGAGCCTATCCTAGCTAAGGCAGTAATTCCAAAATTGCCAAATTATTTCAACACATTGAGTTTTTAATTCAAATGCAGAGCTATTTGAGGTCTGAGAAACAAAATATTTGTACATTTTGTAGCAAATAGAGGAAATTACTCATTGAAAAGTAATATACAGGAACGCCAATGCTACCAAGTCACAGCTGTGTACACTACCAGTCAAAAGTTTAGACACACATAGAAATGACCATGTTTGTGAAAGAAAAGCAGATTTCATAACATCA
>JAUMHL010000001.1:8007679-8022560 GCA_032362345.1 Sandelia bainsii | reverse complement strand
ATGAAATCTGCTTTTCTTTCACAAACATGGTCATTTCTATGTGTGTCCAAACTTTTGACTGGTAGTGTACACACACAGAAATAAGGATCCTTCTGATCCGGCTGTCTGCTTTCTTGCTCTAACTTGACTAGCAATTTACTGGCTAAAACGTGTTAGCTGACCAGTACAGTAACTTTCAGTTTCAAATTTTTTAATTACAAATTTGTCTTTCAAATTGACAAACATATGACCCCCATCTGGCTCCATATTATGACTCTGTAGTAAAAGACTCTGGCCTGTCCGCAGACCAGACCAGTTATCCATTCGAAACATCTATGGTTAACTATGGTTATCAATTCCTTTTAATATAAATCAATGCAATAAAATACTCAACAAATAGGCTGTCAGAGTGACCATGCTTTCAGCAATGACCTACTTTTTCAACTGCTCTTTTAATACATGTCTTTTAAACAAGCTATCGAAGCAAACTAAAGCAGATTAGCTTATTGCACTAAACATCCATCACAGCAAACCAAACATGATTTGTGATATGACGTCTTATAATCCTGCACTGTTCACTGCTGATTAACATTCACATTTCCAACATACGGACGGGAGATGCTGAAATGGCTCCAGCACATAGGGAGGTCAACCATATAATCTGTCCTACTCTAATCCCTCTAGTGCTAGTAGTGATATAGAAGAAGAAATGTGTTTCTGATGGAGAATATGAGGGGAAATACATTCTAAAATGATTTTTAAAGTTATTATTACATTATTACAAAATTACATCTTGCTCCAATTATAATGTACACAAGAGGGAGGATTCAATGGGAATCTTTCTGTATGTAATGGCAGTGATGAACATGCATTGTGTTTAGTGTTCAGTGGCCATTTGATGCCGTTTCACAGCAGGAAAAGTGGAGGTGTAAACAGTCCCGGCAGGCTACATGTCGAGGTGTCCTTGGACAAGAAACCGATACCCTGAACCTTGGCGCCTCACAGGGGCAGCCTGTCCACAACAAATTTCCCCAAGGGGATCAATAAAGTATCAATTATCATCATCCATCCATTTTCTTAACCGCTTGTCCTCGTAAGGGTCACGGGGGGTGCTGGAGCCTATCCCAGCTGTCAATTATCATTATTATTATTATTATTATTATTATTATTAATACAATTTAAGATGCTGGAAATCCATTTAGCTGCTTTAGATCTGCTACCCATTTACTGTTATCATTAACATGTTATGTTATCATTAACACCTGTAACACATATGAAACGGCGTATTGGACAACTAATTTAACTGCACTTGTTTTCCTAATTGTCAGTGGAAGCCTGTTTATCAGAGTTCATGATTTTTTACTGTGAAAAGATTGTGTGGTTACCTCGATAAGATAGAAAATCATGAATTTATTGCAATAAAATTAAAATAATGCATTGCATATTATAGTCATTTTAAGTATACAGTGGAATTCTGCTTTGAACTTTGGAGAAGAGCCAAACTACGGAATAAAATTAATCTTACCTAGGGCTGGGTGATAGACCAAAACTCATATCTCGATATTTTTAAGCTGAATGGCGATATACGATATATATCTCGATATTTTTTGATCCCACAAAGTATTTACAAAAAGACAACTATGGGGCTAATGTATATGTTCCAAATGTCATAGGTATTTTATCAACGTATGACAAACTATTAGCAGTTTAGACAAATTTGGCACATATGAAATAGGTTTTGTAAAAAAAAAAGCTGCATTGCTGATTAATCAATTAAGAGTTGTTAAAAAAAAGAATCTGCCCTTTTATGCACCGTATAAAGCCGTTTTGTTCCACCGTTAAGGTAGCGACCATGTCTTTAGCGATATGATAAGCTACTGCTTTGGTAATGTCGTACCGCTTTTTCACAAGTGTAAGAGTTTTGTAGCGTATTTTGTTTCGGGGCAGGGGGTTGAGGCGGCTTCACGGCCGCGATGGCAGCATGCGTTTAACACACTCTTCGTACTGCGGCTCATGGCGCTGTTGTAAATGGGGAAAAAAGAGTTTTAGTGCTCGAACCTTTCGTTGGAACTTGTTTTCGGCTTTCTATTGAAAACACATTATTCTGCTGCTCATCTGATGCTTGGAATCCGAACTACCTCCAGATGATTGAGCCACTGCTTTTTTATCGATAATTTTAAACTATCGATATATTGCCCAGTCCTAATCTTACCCCAAGCCAACTGTGTCAGTGGGAAGTCTAACCCATTTTAGTATAAACAAATACAAACTACACAGAAGAGCAACCAATGAGATGATGGCCAATTCAGACAAGTGATAATTACACTTGAGTAAATATTATTGCACATAACCTTTGCAAATAATTTTGAAATATTTAAATAATAATAACATATAAAACAGAGTTTTGCCACTTAAAGGTGAACCTACTTAAAGGTTTATTATCTTGTAATATATGGTAATGACTTAATTTAAAACTGCAAAATTCCTTAATCATACACTAGACAGTATACTGGCATATATTCATATTGAATTATTACATAAGACACACAATATGAATATCATCAAACTACAGTACTAAAAATTATGGATTTCTACAGTTTTACTGTATTAAAATACTGCATATTACTATTGTTTATTTTGTCAAACATTCACAGCCTACCTACACCATGCCTGGTGGATAAGCCTGCCACTCTACATTTGTCAAAGCGGGAGTAGAAGGTGAAGTGATGGCAATTATCTATGCACAGGCTGTGGAAAACACTGGTTCAACCTTTTTAAAACAGATTTGCTCACTTCATATGCAGTATAACAAGTTGTTTTTCTAACGCTACTTCACGAAAATCTTGTGTTTGATGGAACAGTAACACTGAGATTAAGTGAGTGATAATTATTCAGCTCTGATTGGTAAATGATTCTTGGGTTAGTGCTCATTATTGCAAAATTAATTAATCTAAATTAGAAGATTGATCATCAACACTGTTGAGTACATTTTCCTCTTATCAGTGCCACAATGTTGCCTTCCTCACATTATGAGACAAACAATGGGAGACAGAGATGAGAGGTCCACTTAGTGGAGAGAGATATTTTAATAGCCATATTTCTAAGAATATCTTCAGACGCATAACCTGACAAGAGTTTGTTTTAAACAAAGGCTGGCAGTCATTTTCGCACTACATTAAATTGAATAATGTCTGAGGAGTAGTCAGCACAGAATTTCTTTTGTTCCAAATTACCTAAAAACACGAGAAACATTACGTAATACACATGAACAGGATCGGCCACACAGGACACATGGTACATTTTCATCTATTTCACTTGCTGAGGTTGTAAAATGTGATGAAATAATCTATTGTTGTACTTATCACACATGGCTCACAAGTGGTTCAGCAGGCACATGCAAAAACAAGACAAAACATTCAGTTGTATGATGCTTTGAACGAACATGAGAAGCTGCTTTTGACCTGTTCTTAATGTTAGATAAATATATTGCAGTAGAGCACCCCTGTGTATAAGAATGTGTGTAACAGACTTTTTTTAAACACTATTATTTGGCAGTGTAGCTTAAGTTGCAGGGTGGCTGCTATTATCAAGAGAAGGATAGGGTTTGTCAGGAAATGGTGCTCATTAGACATCAGAGTCTAAGCTTTAGGGCAATCTTTTAGTTCCCGAACAACTTTGGCAGACTAAATTCGTCTGCTTCTGGAATGAGACGTTCAAAATTAAAACAAACAATTTGGATCTACTGACTGCATGGATTTCCACTTGAGAAAATCTTTACGTGGTCTCTGAAATTGGTTATTCAGAATTAACAAATATCCTGCTGAAGAATAGATTTTCTCTGCTCTCTGTGAGCCAACTGCCAGAGAGCAGACACTGAAAGATGTGATGTGATCATGAAGTAAACACAGAATTTTACTGTTTGATACAGTAAGCCTTTAATTTGAATTTCATAGCAGGAAGCCTGCCTCTGGTGCAACATGTTAAAAATAGCAGCTGGATCAAGGAGGTGAAGAAGCAAAGAGATAAACATTAGTGAGGAATTTCAGGCCAGCTTGACGCACTGAGGAGTGAAATGAGAATTTCGACATGGTGGACCCAACCTCAGTCACAACAGAAGATAAAACTCTACTGGCCCTTTGTTAGTAATTTTGGTCACATTCAACAATTTGTACCACAATTCAAGGTATTTGTTCTTAAAGTTTAGGGAAAAAAGTTAACTAGAGTTCCTAACTCATAAAAAACATATTATTTGAACATATGCATGTATTTTGTGTTCTACAGGCTACCAGAACACAAGCGATGCAGAGACCTTCTCATCAAAACAAACCTATGATGCTAAAAATCTCAAATCTTTAGTTTTACTGATCTTTAAAAGAAAGTGTCCCGTTACAATAATTTAATTCAGTGACTGAAATATCAGCAAAATATTCAAAGCCTGAGCAAGTCAAGGTGAAAGTACTCTCCTCAATGTGAGACCAGTGAAACCAATAACATGCTGATCTAGGAAATCTGTGGTACAAAGTCATAATGACAACAGGGGGTAATAGGCAATGACAGCTCAGGATGGGTGTAACATTAAACTATTTGCTGTGTCTTGCTGCCTCCTCATTACATTGAGCTATGTGTGTAACTGTATATCCAATGCAAAGTACGAACACTAAACCATTATATTTCTTTCCAAAGTTTGGAATGAGATTCATATTAATGACTGCAAAACATAACATAATAATATAAAGGGTCATAAGGAAAGACAGTAAACTTTAATAAATTCCTGAAATTACCTGTAGTTAATTTTTTTTTTTTGACGTATCACAATAAGCCTCCAGAGATGTATCGTCTCATTATCAAGGTGGTTTCAATAATAAAAACTTGCTTTAAAATGCATTTATATGTATAAATATAATTTTGTTTTAATCCAAGTACTACTTCTACATAAGCAGTACTGTAAAACATTCAATCTGGTCTGCTTCAAAAGAGATGGCAAGGTTTCTGACAGCAAAAACATTAACCTTCAGGGAAAAGGTGGCTATGTCACACCACAAAGGTCATGTATTTATTAAGTCTAACTTTACTAAGCCATCATCTTTCTAATAAACAAACATTTTTTTTCCCCCAATCTCCATTTGGTTTAGGACCTCAGTTAAACAATTTCTTGGGAGAAACCCAGACCGAGGAATCAGGAAACTGTAGCATATCCCAACACAGTTGTTCCACTCTAACTGGCTTCCTGTTTAGAGTCTAACTGTGTCACTGCAGCTTCCTCCGTCTATCCTAAAGCTCTGCTAAACAAAGGCTGTTTTCATAGGCTACTGAGAACAGCACTGAATGCAAACACCAATACAATAACTCCCAACAAAAACAAATCATTTTGAGCACCGAAGTGTGAATTGTACTCCGATGTGGGAGCAAATCACCTTGATCAAAGATACAGTGTATAGTTCAGTCATGATTTACACCAAGTGTCTGACAGTTGATTTTCATACTATACTGAAATCAATACTGTGTACCCTTGCTATATATAGTATTCTGTACTATATGTGTACAGATATTTAATGAATCAGTACATTATATGAGATTCATAGGGGCATAAAATGCAGAAAACTCAACCTGGCCTTTTAAAAAGTAGCAATAGCCTAAGTTAGAGTCAAGTTTTTGGATGTTTGAGATTTGGAGACAATTGCCCTTGGGACGTCCAAACCAACTTGATGACTTGGGCATAATTCAATGAAACATCTGTGATGTAAAATGCCAAACTGATAACCTCAGTGATGTACCAGCATCAACACACTCAACCTTTTAACATTTACTTTCAGTGGCTTGTGACCAGGTGCTGTCTTTCTGATGGCCTGTAGATGTGTGATTGTATGGCCTAATGTCTTGACAGTCACTGTTTGTGGGTTACAGCATCATTGTTTTGACATCTCAAAAGGCTCCTGGACGTACAATGACTTCAGAAAGCATTCAGACATTTTACTTGTTGTTGTTTTTGTGTAAACCTTATGTTTTAGATTTCATTTCCCATCCACTTCCTGATCTATACTAAAAAGAACATAAAGACAAAGTCAAAACATGTTTTTAGAAAATAAAAAGGGACAGAAACATTGATCAGAATTGAGGAAAGGATGAATTAATCATTTTACCCCCCAAGTATCTGCTGGTTGCATCTTTGTTATCAAATAAAAAAAATACTTGGGTGCAGGTCTACATTCAATAACAAAAACAGTTATTACTTCCCTGTATATATGTATTGACTGATGAGGTCTAAAGAACAACTAAGTATTTGCCATATGACATTTTGCCAAATATCCTGAAACATGTTTGCTCATTCAACCAAAATGTTTGTGTCTTTGAGGTTGATAATTTGACATGATTAAAACCCACAGTTAGATAAAATGGCTTTGACAACACTTCTCTGGGGAAGTTCGAGGTTTTAATGGGAGATAACATCAGCAGACAGCAATTTCCTTCTGTATGTGGAACTCTCAGTTCACACTGCAGATGAGCTACATCTCTCCCTACAACAAACATACACTTGCCAAAAGGTTTTAAAATACTGCTTTTAAATCTGCCCCACAGCTAAGCGCTGAACTTCAACTTAACAGTATGCATTCAGTTTGTAAACTGACAAACACTTTTGTGCATTCATCTCATCAACTATGCAAATCTCATTAAATAGACACAGGAAGACTTCACCCTAACAGATAACAGACACAAGCAAAGAGTTACCCTGTGGACCTCCTTTTTAATAGGTAAAACAGAAGATGTGATTATCTTCAACTGTGTAATTCACAGGATGTAACTCAACATCCTTAAAATACTGGAACTTGGTAATTGAACAAACAACAAAACAGTGTCAACAGTGGAAAAAACGAATCTGGTTAATAACTCTAAATGCATGACTCTAAAACAGTTATTTCTAGTTCTCGTGCATTCAAATCCTCAAAACTAGATTTAAACATTTCTTCCTCTAAGGAAGAGGAATAAAAGTGATCTGCTTTTCAAGGAAGTGTAAAAATGAATACTCTGGTCTGGTAGAAAAATCAGAGCCTAGCAGAGTGTGGACTGCACAGCCTTAAACTAACTATTGTACCCCCAAAAAATGTTCATTAGGCTACTCACACTCCTCCACCTTCTATAACCTTTTCTCATCCACCTGCTGAAGCACAGTCTGGTACTTACACATTTCATTTCAGCGCTGATGTATGACTGAAACAATATTTAACTGTGGGGCCACTCTGCTTAAGTATCTCTCTGTCTTTCTACTTGTTCTTTAGAAGTTTTAACAGCAGGGAAAAGTGAAACATATCATTTGTGTAGAGGCAACTGCCAAAAACATTACAAAGTCAAGCATGGGTTAATCTTTAGGCTTCAAACTTATTCAATAATTTTACAATTTTAACAAAATCCTGCCAAAATATCAGATGTTTAAGGATTATTTATATTAATACAGCAGCTTAGTTATAATTATTTACTTCAAGCCCTAACCTGTTGTTGATCCAAGCAGTGATTAAAATATCAAGAAATTACTTTCTTGACCATTAGGATTTTGGTTTATTTCATATGTAGTCTTTGGACAAAATATTCCAGATTTAATTATTTAATTATGTAGAAGGCAACATGCTTCAGACTCTTTCCATATAAGGTTACTCTCTGGGACAAGCACTTGGCAAACACCTTTTCATTTCTGTTTGAAAGAGACCAGTTCACTTGATACCAATGGAAAAATCTGGGTAACAAGACAAATAACAAATGTAAGCTCACACATCTAAATTAGCACTTAAGTTTACTTGTCCACTGTTTCAGAAGTTAATGAATGACCAAGATTTCATTATAAAAGGACAAATTAAACAGAATCTATGATATAGTAGAAAGATATCATCCTCACACTGTTACAATGCCTTTGCAACACAGTAATTTGAAATCAATTACCGTTTAGTGGCTGACATTATAGCATATTATGTCTCCCAGGAAGTGGAGTGTTTCCTGCTGCGGTTTGTGAGCCCTTGACAGCTTGCTCTATAGCAGGTAATGGTAGTGGTGCAAGGAACAGATTTTTAATAAACTTTGCTTCTAGAAAATAATGATAAAACTAATCCACTTGCAATGTACAATTTTATCACACCAATTAAGTGTTATCAATACAAAACATACAGGGCATCATAACTGACCACATTCAAGACAGTTAGAGAAGAGATATATTTACATATCTGAATGTAAAAAAAAACTTGTTGGTTCTCCAAAAGTGTCTGGTCAGACTGTGCAGCTTTTATTTATGGGCAGCATAATGTGTTGCCCATATTCCTACACGCTGCATGCCAGATCTTGGCAAGAGATTAGTTGTTAATGTAGAGTGTCTGAAAGCAGGTCAAGAGTGGTAAACCATCTAGGGGTCTGCAGTCAGGTTTGGCCAAGGGACAGTTCTCTCGGCTCTGCTGACTGAATAGCCAACACAGATTTACAAGTGCAGTGAAGATACAGGCCTCAAAGTTATGTTTAATCTTCATCTATTTTAGTATAATTTTATTTTGTTTGGTAGTAAATTAGACTTTATTATGCCCTGTAAGATAACAGAATTGAACAATATAAGGGTAACAGGGATCACACTTTTTTGACATTATGGTTGATCTGTTAATTGGTTGTGCATTTGAGCTAAACTATAGCCAAAGACATCATGTCACCTCTAAATAAAAGGCGACAGTGTCTTGCTCAAAGTGGTTAGTAATAGGTTTATATTTACTTTATGTACTTACATTTCTGAAACATGCATATAATCTGAATAATGCAGCCGAGTGTTTTAAACTACATGGGGATCTAAATACTTGTTATTAGAGAGTCAGATTTGGACTATGCCCTCTAACACCTAATGTCATCCATCAGTCAGTTGGCCCCAATTTGTATTTGCATTTCAGACTGATACAAACTTGCAGTCACACTTTAACATTTTCAGTTGTCGTTCTCATGCAGACGTCTAGATTGTGTCATCTGATCTTACCAAACCTGTACCCACATTGTAGGTTTGAGCATAAGAGAGCAGATTATCTGCTAATGGCAGCTTCACTTCAACAGTAACCAATTTCAACATGCCAGTTCTATCACATAAGAATTAAATAAGTAATACGCAGAGTATAAATCTGAGAAACTTAAGTACGAAACAATTAAAGGCTGTGGGGAGACTAATAAGCTACAGCTAGGCAATGTTACAACTAGAGCATTTGCTTACAAGCAGAGAGGGGAAAATTCCTATTGGACACTATTATGTGCTCAGCTAAAGTCTGGTTACACAAAGGATGATTTGTTGGAGTTGAAACAGTTGGATATGCTAGGAGCATGGCAGTGTCTAGTGGAGTGTCTAGAGCCCATTGAGCCATCAATCAATCTTCTTTGCATCTATGAAAACTACAGCACATTGAACATGAACATAAGAAAGTACCAAGTAAGGAATCATAGCAAAAGATACTCCTTACATTTATATACAATTAAACTGTAATGTAATACGTTTTGTGGGGAACGTAATTGCCACACGATTTAATTTTCTATTAACACAATTACCATATGTTCACAATTAATTACAAGTCGCAAACAAGTTGATACTTCAAATAAATGTACCTAGACAGTGGATTTTTTGGTGAATAGTGTTAGGGTTTCGAGGTTTAAGAAAATGGATCCTCTCACCCAGATTTCACATTTCCTGTTAAATGTTTGTTGTAAAGATTTGCTAAACACAAATAAAAATTAAATGACATTGCTAAAGGGTAACATGGTCAAGAAAGATTTGGCATTAAGCTCTGCACTGGGAGAACAACACATATTGAATAACACATATTGAATAACATGCTTCAGAAGCACAATTGAGCCATACTGCCTCAACACACTGCAAAAATGACATGCTCTTTGTGAGATTCTCAATGGTATCATTACTCCTAAAGAGTAATTGTACCCTCAAAAGACAAAAACATGATGTATCTTCATGTAATATCTATATGTATCTTGCAGAATACTGCAATAATAAGTACATTGCTATTTAATTAACCTAAAAACAAGAGTAAAAGCACATGATAGTGCTAAAAATCACAAGAGAGGAAAATGTGGTGGGATTTAGGCACTCTGCATTAAACCTGTTAGAAGCTGCATTATTAACAATTACATTCTTTTCCTCTGCTAAATCTTCACCACAGGGACTAAGGTGGGAGCTTAAGGCTTCAACATATTTCTCTTACAAAGGAGCTGCATTTATATTATGTTTTATTATTCACACCTTTTTTCAGCATCTAACACTCAAACTTGGCTGGCAGGCAAGAGCATTAGCATATCATTACACTCCCCACTGTGAAGAGAAGATAGTGGGCCAGGAGGTTAATATTGCTTCCTGTTTAGCCAAAAGCTCTGCAATAGTGTTTCAACATGTCAATTTAAACCCCAAGCCAGCACAAAAAGGTGGTAGCAGTTATAGTGCTTGCACAGTGTGTTTATGTGTGTAACCAGTGTTAAACAAGTGTTAAACATCCGGAAGTTAAAACAGTTGTGAATTTTGACTCGTTTATCCCCAGTGCATCAAATAATTCTTATTTCAACAATGGTATTGATTTTAATTAAACGCTAGTTGTACCGCTTAAGGATGATCTCATTCAACTTTTTTTTTTTTTTTTTTTTTTAGTTCCAATGCCGATACCTGGTCTTTGCGTATCGACCGATTCAGTTGTTGAATTAATAAACTGTATACGTTGACTTGTGGATGACAATGAAGGCATCCGCCTTGACTTAAACATTGTTTTCCTGACTTTGTTAAACAAAATGTAAAAAACGTGGATAAATGTAATGAACTTTTATTTATTATTAGAATTACTAATTGTGCCTCAGCAGCTACTTGGAACAGCATTCAAAATGAATAGGAATCAAAAATCCTTTTAAACATTTAGTGGAAACAGGAATTCAATACCAATATATTCATCAGACCTAAACTGGAACCCTGAACACATCTAGACATTACAAATACAGAACTGAAGTGAATAGATTGGCCTATTTGAACTACCCCATTACCGATATCTGATATTAATATTGAATCAGAGCATCCATAGAAGCGCTATTCTTGGCAAGACAACAAAGTATCTTGAGTTTGGTAATTTTCTGAAAATAGTAACGTACAAAAAATATCTTAAGGTACAATGGAAACTGTGTTGTATTTGTACCAAGTCTAGTCTGGAGTCTAGATCTTAACTCCTACGTCTAAATTGTTGCAGCTAAAGAACGTCATCAATTATCAAAACCATGTTGATCAGATAAGCATTTATATAATGCAAAGCTTTCACCATCAATGAATGTAAATGAGGAGTCTCTCAAACAGATTGCTCTTTTGGGAGCATTACGGTTTGCCAGTAAATTATATTTGAAGTGCATCAGATGGAAAACGCACTGGCATTTGACAAAACTCTTAACTAAAGGTCCACTTACAAGCCTATTTTTGAAGCTTTTAAACTAATGACATATGAAAAAACATAAAATGCCAGCTCACTGGTGACAGCATTACCAGAGTGAGTCTACCAATGGAGCTAGAAGAAAGGAGACCATCTGTCACACCCTAACATATAAGTGTACACTGTATGTCGTAAGTGATTCCAAAGGTAGTTTTGATTTGCCTTATTGCCACTGCTACTCTGACTTGAATAAAGAGCTAGAAGATGGATAGGTGGGTGAAGAGAGGGATTGTGCAAAAGCCCAGAAATCTGTCTGTGTTTGGAAGTTTAAGTACATAAAGGTGAAGCTGCACAAGCCAGGACGTTACAATAAGGAGTCAAAATAGTTTGTCACTCAAACTAGGTTTCCCCTTTTTGTTGGACTTGACAACAGGTGGGATATTTGCTTGCCTTGCTCCAAATGTAAAAGGGAAATACAAAAACATTACCAACCATAAAAACACGCTTTTGGGCTGGCTAAAACAGTACAAACAACTACAATTCGTCACCCCATCCACTGACATCAAGCACAAGAAATACAAATCCTACTTACTTTTTAAGTTGCCAAATGTGAAATCTGCTCAAACCAAAGCCTGTTTTTGCCAAGAAGTGTCCTTGAAGGACCCTTTCAGGATCCAAAAAAGGACTGTACGAAAGATATAACATCTGAGATAATTTTATCTAAACAGGAATCTGTCTTTTATATTAGAAATGCAAAAGGCATGACACACTGCCACACTGAGTCAGTTCAACCAAATAATGCATGTGGTGATATCAAAGGGAGCAGATAGTTTGGGTTTTATTTGCCCAGGTGTTTAGATTATCAAATGTTATGAAGATATGCTTTTTTTACTGGTACAGTATTAGCCAATATACAAAAAAGTAAGGAAATTGCAGCTTCTCATTGCCCCTGTGACTGACTTGGGTTGGAGTGTAATGATCAGGTTGGTCTTTGAGAGTCTCCACAGTCTCCTGTTCCCAGCAACCTCCAACATAATGAGCCGATTCTGATAAAATGTCTTTTGGGAGTGAGCTGGTAGTGTTTATAGAAGAAACAGTAAAAGGAAAGATGTAGGTCAAGAAGTAGACTATATCGTGGCCCTGTTTCACTGCAGCAGCTGCAGGTTGAGAGAAATGATTTGTAACTGGTTAATCTTTCACTGAACACTCAGCAATTTAACCATGTTGAAATTTAATGGTTTGAATAGATAACTGCTCCTGATACAGTAACACCACTCAAAGAAATATGGCTCTGTTTGAAAGCCAATGAACGCACATACAGCATGTCAAGCTTTCTCCTACAATTACTTCTACATTTGTCAGGTAAGATATTATAGTCTTTTACTTGACACACGTCCTCTCTCTAACGTCACTGAATCCTGAGGCTGTTTGCATGTTTGTCAGCACACAGAAGGTGATGAGGCATGGTGGGTGCATTATCTCATCTGCTCAGGGGCTAAATAATGACACACTATGAAGGTAAGCAAACAAAATGGACATCTCAGCTGTGGTCATTTGGAACCACTTACAGCTACACAATATGCTGGCTAGTTAAATGCGTGTGCTCACCCTGAAGATACTCACTGTGTTGAGTTTAGTGCTCTGTTAAGATGTTACAGCCAAAATTGTGCGCCCAAAAAAAGCCCTCGTTTGTTTAGGGAAATTAAAAAGGTCACTTATGGAGCATAAAATGAAATGAAAGCAGAGCACTATAAACCCAGTAAGGTCATGCTTATTTAGCTAACATCCTGCAAGTGCTTCAAAGTGATTTCAGCTACAGTGGAGAAAGAGGTAAAAGGTGTGACGGTAGTATTGGTTAGATAGATAACAGAGGAGCAGATAGGGTTTCACTCATGTGTCAGATTAGAGGGCTCTTTGTTACTGACAGAGAGGGTAAAGCAAGCTTGGAGCGAGGACAAGGATCGCACTCATTCCCCTGGCATTTGTGCATGATTGTGTGCAACTGAAGGGAGAGTTTGTGTGTTTGTTACATTCCTGACTACATCATATTCACATCAGCAGTGCTAGAAAAAATAAAAGGAGGCTGGCAACTTGATCTTCATGGTCCTAATTACAATGTTATTGCAGTGGTTACTGATTTGACAGGCCACATTTTAAACTACAACATTTAAATCACTCTGAGCTCTTACTCGGTGGTTATATTAAAGCTCATCTGATACCTCAGGGTTTTTAAGTTATCTCACTATCTACAGTAGCACACATCCTTCGCTCCTACTTAGCAAAGGTAAAAACAGTGTGTATCTGCTGATACCAAAAGTAAACCAACTAAAATCAATTTCATGATTTTAAAATCTGATACATTACAAATTTCAGCACAGAGCTACTTTATGTGATTCTTCCATGCAGCAGTGAGCAGGCAAGATACTATTTAAAGAAACACAGGGAAAGATGCAGTTTAGAATAATTAATTTTACTTTTGAAAGCCTGTTTCAAAGTTTCCTCTGCGTCAGTATAACAGATGATAAAGTGAGCAACAACACACCATCACATACACACTGTGGCACTTTAAAATAATCCTGAACAAACAGAATGAAACGGGGACAGAGAGAAGCACAGAAAGCCTGAAACTTAGAACAAAACAAGGTGTCTACATTTTCTGCTGTTTCCCCTTTTACAGGAAATTTAATACACGCACATAACATGAAATATTTAAAGACCTGAAACGTAAGAGGACTTTAAATCTATAAACATGTATAGCCTAATATTGATTTAATAAATTATATTTAGGTAGCTAGTTCAAATGCAACATGCTCAGTGGCTAAAGAATTGGAAGCGACATTTTCCAAACTAAATTTGACATTTAACATATAAAGCCTGCTTTCACAAAATAATTTCAGGCATGAAATTATTTCATGCTTTCACACCTTCCTATGAATTCACTATATTCAAAATATGAGTTTGCTGCTTACCAAACAGCCCTGTAACAGAACAACACTGGGTCAAAAACAGATCCATTTCTAATTCTCAAAATAGAGATCTTTAATGTGCATCACTAAAAAATGTACACATCACTAAGTTAAACTTGCCAATGGTCTTTGTGGCAAACCTGTCTCAGTAGTATAAATTATAAAGAAACTAATTTGTAATTGTTTTTAAATACTAATTTGTAAGGGAAATAAACAAGGGCATGAATACAGACACCTCTGGTTTCCACTGTCCACAAAGCCACCAACCAGCCTTATGACCTTGGCTTCACATAAAGCCAAAGTTACATTCCACACCACAAACTCACCCGTCTACTGTGTCACCTAACAGAAGCGATGAGCCTGGATCAGCTCACATTCAATGACTTTACATCAGCAAATGTTTTACAGACTCCTGAATGCATCATTATTTATTATATTTTGTATTATTAGCACTTCGCTCTCAGAGTGCTGGTCTACTTGTGGTTCCTAGAGTTTCCAAATGTAGACTGGGAGGAAGAGCCTTTA